>CATIWC010000003.1:0-40748 GCA_948472305.1 Vicia faba | reverse complement strand
AAATTTTACTTTTATGATGAATTTTTAGTTAATTGAATATTTTAAAAACAATCTCACTTTTTATAGCGTTAAGTAACAAGTTATTTTAATGATGCTCATTAAAAAGGTCTATACAAAATAAATAAAAATTAATTAGGAAATATTAAATATTAGCCCATAATTTGTGTTTTATTTTGTTGTAGTTGAATTAGAATATATTTATAACCAAGTTAAAGATTAACATTTATTTATTTGATTATAGGAATTATAAGAATTATTATGTTGCAAAACTTCTTGTGCTAATACTATTCATAATCCTCCTTGTAAAAAGAGTAAATTATGTCATAAAGGAACACAACACATTTTTTTTGTTAATCTAGAATAATAGAGTTCATATGCAAAATTAACACATTTAATTTTAAAATATTGTACATCTAAACAGTATCTTTGATTTCTTAAGTTGTGTAAAAAAAATAAGTGCAATTGTAGTAACGCGTGTTAGTTTGTTACTAGGAAATGAGTATATGACGATGTTTTAAAACACATTCTTAGTTCAAATTTTACTTTTATGATGAATTTTTAGTTAATTGAATATTTCAAAAACAATCTCACTTTTTATAGCGTTAAGTAACAAGTTATTTTAATGATGCTCATAAAAAAGGTCTATACAAAATAAATAAAAATTAATTAGGAAATATTAAATATTAGCCCATAATTTGTGTTTTATTTTGTTGTAGTTGAATTAGAATATATTTATAACCAAGTTAAAGATTAACATTTATTTATTTGATTATAGGAATTATAAGAATTATTATGTTGCAAAACTTCTTGTGCTAATACTATTCATAATCCTCCTTGTAAAAAGAGTAAATTATGTCATAAAGGAACACAACACATTTTTTTTGTTAATCTAGAATAATAGAGTTCATATGCAAAATTAACACATTTAATTTTAAAATATTGTACATCTAAACAGTATCTTTGATTTCTTAAGTTGTGTAAAAAAAATAAGTGCAATTGTAGTAACGCGTGTTAGTTTGTTACTAGGAAATGAGTATATGACGATGTTTTAAAACACATTCTTAGTTCAAATTTTACTTTTATGATGAATTTTTAGTTAATTGAATATTTCAAAAACAATCTCACTTTTTATAGCGTTAAGTAACAAGTTATTTTAATGATGCTCATAAAAAAGGTCTATACAAAATAAATAAAAATTAATTAGGAAATATTAAATATTAGCCCATAATTTGTGTTTTATTTGTTGTAGTTGAATTAGAATATATTTATAATCAAGTTAAAGATTAACATTTATTTATTTGATTATAGGAATTATAAGAATTATTATGTTGCAAAACTTCTTGTGCTAATACTATTCATAATCCTCCTTGTAAAAAGAGTAAATTATGTCATAAAGGAACACAACACATTTTTTTTGTTAATCTAGAATAATAGAGTTCATATGCAAAATTAACACATTTAATTTTAAAATATTGTACATCTAAACAGTATCTTTGATTTCTTAAGTTGTGTAAAAAAAAAAAGTGCAATTGTAGTAAGGCGTGTTAGTTTGTTACTAGGAAATAAGTAAATGACGATGTTTTAAAACACGTTCTTAGTTCAAATTTTACTTTTATGATGAATTTTTAGTTAATTGAATATTTCAAAAACAATCTCACTTTTTATAGCGTTAAGTAACAAGTTATTTTAATGATGCTCATTAAAAAGGTATATATAAAATAAATAAAAATTAATTAGGAAATATTAAATATTAGCCCATAATTTGTGTTTCTTTTATTGTAGGTGAATTAGAATATATTTATAATCAAGTTAAAGATTAACATTTATTTATTTGTTTATAGGAATTATAATAATTATTATGTTGCAAAACTTCTTGTGCTAATACTATTCATAATACTTCTTGTAAAAAGAGTAAATTATGTCATGAAGGAACACAACACATTTTTGTTGTTAATATAGAATAATAGAGTTCATATGAAAAATTAAAACATTTAATTTTAAAATGTTGTACATCTAAACAGTATATTTGATTTCTTAACTTGTGTAAAAAAAATAAGTGCAATTGTAGTCATACGTGTTAGTTTTTTACTAGGAAACGAGTATAAGACGATGTTTTAAAACACATTCTTAGTTCAAATTTTACTTTTATGATGAATTTTTAGTTAATTGACTATTTCAAAAACAATCTCACTTTTTATAGCGTTAAGTAACAAGTTATTTTAATGATGCTCATAAAAAAGGTCTATACAAAATAAATAAAAATTAATTAGGAAATATTAAATATTAGCCCATAATTTGTGTTTCTTTTATTGTAGGTGAATTAGAATATATTTATAATCAAGTTAAAGATTAACATTTATTTATTTGTTTATAGGAATTATAATAATTATTATGTTGCAAAACTTCTTGTGCTAATACTATTCATAATACTTCTTGTAAAAAGAGTAAATTATGTCATGAAGGAACACAACACATTTTTGTTGTTAATATAGAATAATAGAGTTCATATGCAAAATTAAAACATTTAATTTTAAAATGTTGTACATCTAAACAGTATATTTGATTTCTTAACTTGTGTAAAAAAATAAGTGCAATTGTAGTAATACGTGTTAGTTTTTTACTAGGAAATGAGTATAAGACGATGTTTTAAAACACATTCTTAGTCCAAATTTTACTTTTATGATGAATTTTTAGTTAATTGAATATTTTAAAAACAATCTCACTTTTTATAGCGTTAAGTAACAAGTTATTTTGATGATGCTCATTAAAAAGGTCTATACAAAATAAATAAAAATTAATTAGGAAATATTAAATATTAGCCCATAATTTATGTTTTATTTTATTGTAGTTGAATTAGAATATATTTATAATCAAGTTAAAGATTAACATTTATTTATTTGATTATAGGAATTATAATAATTATTATGTTGCAAAACTTCTTGTGCTAATACTATTCATAATCCTCCTTGTAAAAAGAGTAAATTATGTCATAAAGGAACACAACACATTTTTTTTGTTAATCTAGAATAATAGAGTTCATATGCAAAATTAACACATTTAATTTTAAAATATTGTACATCTAAACAGTATCTTTGATTTCTTAAGTTGTGCAAAAAAAATTAGTGCAATTGTAGTAACGCGTGTTAGTTTGTTACTAGGAAATGAGTATATGACGATGTTTTAAAACACATTCTTAGTTCAAATTTTACTTTTATGATGAATTTTTAGTTAATTGAATATTTCAAAAACAATCTCACTTTTTATAGCATTAAGTAACAAGTTATTTTAATGATGCTCATAAAAAAGGTCTATACAAAATAAATAAAAATTAATTAGGAAATATTAAATATTAGCCCATAATTTGTGTTTCTTTTATTGTAGGTGAATTAGAATATATTTATAATCAAGTTAAAGATTAACATTTATTTATTTGTTTATAGGAATTATAATAATTATTATGTTGCAAAACTTCTTGTGCTAATACTATTCATAATACTTCTTGTAAAAAGAGTAAATTATGTCATGAAGGAACACAACACATTTTTGTTGTTAATATAGAATAATAGAGTTCATATGCAAAATTAAAACATTTAATTTTAAAATGTTGTACATCTAAACAGTATATTTGATTTCTTAACTTGTGTAAAAAAAAGAAGTGCAATTGTAGTAATACGTGTTAGTTTTTTACTAGGAAATGAGTATAAGACGATGTTTTAAAACACATTCTTAGTCCAAATTTTACTTTTATGATGAATTTTTAGTTAATTGAATATTTTAAAAACAATCTCACTTTTTATAGCGTTAAGTAACAAGTTATTTTAATGATGCTCATTAAAAAGGTCTATACAAAATAAATAAAAATTAATTAGGAAATATTAAATATTAGCCCATAATTTGTGTTTTATTTTGTTGTAGTTGAATTTGAATATATTTATAATCAAGTTAAAGATTAACATTTATTTATTTGATTATAGGAATTATAATAATTATTATGTTGCAAAACTTCTTGTGCTAATACTATTCATAATCCTCCTTGTAAAAAGAGTAAATTATGTCATAAAGGAACACAACACATTTTTTTTGTTAATCTAGAATAATAGAGTTCATATGCAAAATTAACACATTTAATTTTAAAATATTGTACATCTAAACAGTATCTTTGATTTCTTAAGTTGTGCAAAAAAAATTAGTGCAATTGTAGTAACGCGTGTTAGTTTGTTACTAGGAAATGAGTATATGACGATGTTTTAAAACACATTCTTAGTTCAAATTTTACTTTTATGATGAATTTTTAGTTAATTGAATATTTCAAAAACAATCTCACTTTTTATAGCATTAAGTAACAAGTTATTTTAATGATGCTCATAAAAAAGGTCTATACAAAATAAATAAAAATTAATTAGGAAATATTAAATATTAGCCCATAATTTGTGTTTCTTTTATTGTAGGTGAATTAGAATATATTTATAATCAAGTTAAAGATTAACATTTATTTATTTGTTTATAGGAATTATAATAATTATTATGTTGCAAAACTTCTTGTGCTAATACTATTCATAATACTTCTTGTAAAAAGAGTAAATTATGTCATGAAGGAACACAACACATTTTTGTTGTTAATATAGAATAATAGAGTTCATATGCAAAATTAAAACATTTAATTTTAAAATGTTGTACATCTAAACAGTATATTTGATTTCTTAACTTGTGTAAAAAAAAGAAGTGCAATTGTAGTAATACGTGTTAGTTTTTTACTAGGAAATGAGTATAAGACGATGTTTTAAAACACATTCTTAGTCCAAATTTTACTTTTATGATGAATTTTTAGTTAATTGAATATTTTAAAAACAATCTCACTTTTTATAGCGTTAAGTAACAAGTTATTTTAATGATGCTCATTAAAAAGGTCTATACAAAATAAATAAAAATTAATTAGGAAATATTAAATATTAGCCCATAATTTGTGTTTTATTTTGTTGTAGTTGAATTTGAATATATTTATAATCAAGTTAAAGATTAACATTTATTTATTTGATTATAGGAATTATAATAATTATTATGTTGCAAAACTTCTTGTGCTAATACTATTCATAATCCTCCTTGTAAAAAGAGTAAATTATGTCATAAAGGAACACAACACATTTTTTTTGTTAATCTAGAATAATAGAGTTCATATGCAAAATTAACACATTTAATTTTAAAATATTGTACATCTAAACAGTATCTTTGATTTCTTAAGTTGTGCAAAAAAAATTAGTGCAATTGTAGTAACGCGTGTTAGTTTGTTACTAGGAAATGAGTATATGACGATGTTTTAAAACACATTCTTAGTTCAAATTTACTTTTATGATGAATTTTTAGTTAATTGAATATTTCAAAAACAATCTCACTTTTTATAGCATTAAGTAACAAGTTATTTTAATGATGCTCATAAAAAAGGTCTATACAAAATAAATAAAAATTAATTAGGAAATATTAAATATTAGCCCATAATTTGTGTTTTATTTTGTTGTAGTTGAATTAGAATATATTTATAACCAAGTTAAAGATTAACATTTATTTATTTGTTATAGGAATTATAATAATTATTATGTTGCAAAACTTCTTGTGCTAATACTATTCATAATACTTCTTGTAAAAAGAGTAAATTATGTCATGAAGGAACACAACACATTTTTGTTGTTAATATAGAATAATAGAGTTCATATGCAAAATTAAAACATTTAATTTTAAAATGTTGTACATCTAAACAGTATATTTGATTTCTTAACTTGTGTAAAAAAAAGAAGTGCAATTGTAGTAATACGTGTTAGTTTTTTACTAGGAAATGAGTATAAGACGATGTTTTAAAACACATTCTTAGTCCAAATTTTACTTTTATGATGAATTTTTAGTTAATTGAATATTTTAAAAACAATCTCACTTTTTATAGCGTTAAGTAACAAGTTATTTTAATGATGCTCATTAAAAAGGTCTATACAAAATAAATAAAAATTAATTAGGAAATATTAAATATTAGCCCATAATTTGTGTTTTATTTTGTTGTAGTTGAATTAGAATATATTTATAACCAAGTTAAAGATTAACATTTATTTATTTGATTATAGGAATTATAAGAATTATTATGTTGCAAAACTTCTTGTGCTAATACTATTCATAATACTTCTTGTAAAAAGAGTAAATTATGTCATGAAGGAACACAACACATTTTTGTTGTTAATATAGAATAATAGAGTTCATATGCAAAATTAACACATTTAATTTTAAAATGATGTACATCTAAACAGTATATTTGATTTCTTAACTTGTGTAAAAAAAAGAAGTGCAATTGTAGTAATACGTGTTAGTTTTTTACTAGGAAATGAGTATATGACGATGTTTTAAAACACATTCTTAGTTCAAATTTTACTTTTATGATGAATTTTTAGTTAATTGAATATTTCAAAAACAATCTCACTTTTTATAGCATTAAGTAACAAGTTATTTTAATGATGCTCATTAAAAAGGTCTATACAAAATAAATAAAAATTAATTAGGAAATATTAAATATTAGCCCATAATTTGTGTTTTATTTTGTTGTAGTTGAATTAGAATATATTTATAACCAAGTTAAAGATTAACATTTATTTATTTGTTTATAGGAATTATAATAATTATTATGTTGCAAAACTTCTTGTGCTAATACTATTCATAATACTTCTTGTAAAAAGAGTAAATTATGTCATAAAGGAACACAACACATTTTTTTTGTTAATCTAGAATAATAGAGTTCATATGCAAAATTAACACATTTAATTTTAAAATATTGTACATCTAAACAGTATCTTTGATTTCTTAAGTTGTGTAAAAAAAATAAGTGCAATTGTAGTAACGCGTGTTACTTTGTTACTAGGAAAGGAGTATATGACGATGTTTTAAAACACATTCTTAGTTCAAATTTTACTTTTATGATGAATTTTTAGTTAATTGAATATTTCAAAAACAATCTCACTTTTTATAGCGTTAAGTAACAAGTTATTTTAATGATGCTCATAAAAAAGGTCTATACAAAATAAATAAAAATTAATTAGGAAATATTAAATATTAGCCCATAATTTGTGTTTTATTTTGTTGTAGTTGAATTAGAATATATTTATAACCAAGTTAAAGATTAACATTTATTTATTTGATTATAGGAATTATAAGAATTATTATGTTGCAAAACTTCTTGTGCTAATACTATTCATAATCCTCCTTGTAAAAAGAGTAAATTATGTCATAAAGGAACACAACACATTTTTTTTGTTAATCTAGAATAATAGAGTTCATATGCAAAATTAACACATTTAATTTTAAAATATTGTACATCTAAACAGTATCTTTGATTTCTTAAGTTGTGCAAAAAAAATTAGTGCAATTGTAGTAACGCGTGTTAGTTTGTTACTAGGAAATGAGTATATGACGATGTTTTAAAACACATTCTTAGTTCAAATTTTACTTTTATGATGAATTTTTAGTTAATTGAATATTTCAAAAACAATCTCACTTTTTATAGCATTAAGTAACAAGTTATTTTAATGATGCTCATAAAAAAGGTCTATACAAAATAAATAAAAATTAATTAGGAAATATTAAATATTAGCCCATAATTTGTGTTTCTTTTATTGTAGGTGAATTAGAATATATTTATAATCAAGTTAAAGATTAACATTTATTTATTTGTTTATAGGAATTATAATAATTATTATGTTGCAAAACTTCTTGTGCTAATACTATTCATAATACTTCTTGTAAAAAGAGTAAATTATGTCATGAAGGAACACAACACATTTTTGTTGTTAATATAGAATAATAGAGTTCATATGCAAAATTAAAACATTTAATTTTAAAATGTTGTACATCTAAACAGTATATTTGATTTCTTAAGTTGTGTAAAAAAAAGAAGTGCAATTGTAGTAATACGTGTTAGTTTTTTACTAGGAAATGAGTATAAGACGATGTTTTAAAACACATTCTTAGTCCAAATTTTACTTTTATGATGAATTTTTAGTTAATTGAATATTTTAAAAACAATCTCACTTTTTATAGCGTTAAGTAACAAGTTATTTTAATGATGCTCATTAAAAAGGTCTATACAAAATAAATAAAAATTAATTAGGAAATATTAAATATTAGCCCATAATTTGTGTTTTATTTTGTTGTAGTTGAATTAGAATATATTTATAACCAAGTTAAAGATTAACATTTATTTATTTGATTATAGGAATTATAAGAATTATTATGTTGCAAAACTTCTTGTGCTAATACTATTCATAATCCTCCTTGTAAAAAGAGTAAATTATGTCATAAAGGAACACAACACATTTTTTTTGTTAATCTAGAATAATAGAGTTCATATGCAAAATTAACACATTTAATTTTAAAATATTGTACATCTAAACAGTATCTTTGATTTCTTAAGTTGTGTAAAAAAAATAAGTGCAATTGTAGTAACGCGTGTTAGTTTGTTACTAGGAAATGAGTATATGACGATGTTTTAAAACACATTCTTAGTTCAAATTTTACTTTTATGATGAATTTTTAGTTAATTGAATATTTCAAAAACAATCTCACTTTTTATAGCATTAAGTAACAAGTTATTTTAATGATGCTCATAAAAAAGGTCTATACAAAATAAATAAAAATTAATTAGGAAATATTAAATATTAGCCCATAATTTGTGTTTCTTTTATTGTAGGTGAATTAGAATATATTTATAATCAAGTTAAAGATTAACATTTATTTATTTGTTTATAGGAATTATAATAATTATTATGTTGCAAACCTTCTTGTGCTAATACTATTTATAATACTTCTTGTAAAAAGAGTAAATTATGTCATGAAGGAACACAACACATTTTTGTTGTTAATATAGAATAATAGAGTTCATATGCAAAATTAAAACATTTAATTTTAAAATGTTGTACATCTAAACAGTATATTTGATTTCTTAACTTGTGTAAAAAAAAGAAGTGCAATTGTAGTAATACGTGTTAGTTTTTTACTAGGAAATGAGTATAAGACGATGTTTTAAAACACATTCTTAGTCCAAATTTTACTTTTATGATGAATTTTTAGTTAATTGAATATTTTAAAAACAATCTCACTTTTTATAGCGTTAAGTAACAAGTTATTTTAATGATGCTCATTAAAAAGGTCTATACAAAATAAATAAAAATTAATTAGGAAATATTAAATATTAGCCCATAATTTGTGTTTTATTTTGTTGTAGTTGAATTAGAATATATTTATAACCAAGTTAAAGATTAACATTTATTTATTTGATTATAGGAATTATAAGAATTATTATGTTGCAAAACTTCTTGTGCTAATACTATTCATAATCCTCCTTGTAAAAAGAGTAAATTATGTCATAAAGGAACACAACACATTTTTTTTGTTAATCTAGAATAATAGAGTTCATATGCAAAATTAACACATTTAATTTTAAAATATTGTACATCTAAACAGTATCTTTGATTTCTTAAGTAGTGTAAAAAAAATAAGTGCAATTGTAGTAACGCGTGTTAGTTTGTTACTAGGAAATGAGTATATGACGATGTTTTAAAACACATTCTTAGTTCAAATTTTACTTTTATGATGAATTTTTAGTTAATTGAATATTTCAAAAACAATCTCACTTTTTATAGCGTTAAGTAACAAGTTATTTTAATGATGCTCATAAAAAAGGTCTATACAAAATAAATAAAAATTAATTAGGAAATATTAAATATTAGCCCATAATTTGTGTTTTATTTTGTTGTAGTTGAATTAGAATATATTTATAACCAAGTTAAAGATTAACATTTATTTATTTGATTATAGGAATTATAAGAATTATTATGTTGCAAAACTTCTTGTGCTAATACTATTCATAATCCTCCTTGTAAAAAGAGTAAATTATGTCATAAAGGAACACAACACATTTTTTTTGTTAATCTAGAATAATAGAGTTCATATGCAAAATTAACACATTTAATTTTAAAATATTGTACATCTAAACAGTATCTTTGATTTCTTAAGTTGTGTAAAAAAAATAAGTGCAATTGTAGTAACGCGTGTTAGTTTGTTACTAGGAAATGAGTATATGACGATGTTTTAAAACACATTCTTAGTTCAAATTTTACTTTTATGATGAATTTTTAGTTAATTGAATATTTCAAAAACAATCTCACTTTTTATAGCGTTAAGTAACAAGTTATTTTAATGATGCTCATTAAAAAGGTCTATACAAAATAAATAAAAATTAATTAGGAAATATTAAATATTAGCCCATAATTTGTGTTTTATTTTGTTGTAGTTGAATTAGAATATATTTATAACCAAGTTAAAGATTAACATTTATTTATTTGATTATAGGAATTATAAGAATTATTATGTTGCAAAACTTCTTGTGCTAATACTATTCATAATCCTCCTTGTAAAAAGAGTAAATTATGTCATAAAGGAACACAACACATTTTTTTTGTTAATCTAGAATAATAGAGTTCATATGCAAAATTAACACATTTAATTTTAAAATATTGTACATCTAAACAGTATCTTTGATTTCTTAAGTTGTGTAAAAAAAAATAAGTGCAATTGTAGTAACGCGTGTTAGTTTGTTACTAGGAAATGAGTATATGACGATGTTTTAAAACACATTCTTAGTTCAAATTTTACTTTTATGATGAATTTTTAGTTAATTGAATATTTCAAAAACAATCTCACTTTTTATAGCGTTAAGTAACAAGTTATTTTAATGATGCTCATAAAAAAGGTCTATACAAAATAAATAAAAATTAATTAGGAAATATTAAATATTAGCCCATAATTTGTGTTTTATTTTGTTGTAGTTGAATTAGAATATATATATAATCAAGTTAAAGATTAACATTTATTTATTTGATTATAGGAATTATAAGAATTATTATGTTGCAAAACTTCTTGTGCTAATACTATTCATAAGCCTCCTTGTAAAAAGAGTAAATTATGTCATAAAGGAACACAACACATTTTTTTTGTTAATCTAGAATAATAGAGTTCAGATGCAAAATTAACACATTTAATTTTAAAATATTGTACATCTAAACAGTATCTTTGATTTCTTAAGTTGTGTAAAAAAAAAAAGTGCAATTGTAGTAATGCGTGTTAGTTTGTTACTAGGAAATAAGTAAATGACGATGTTTTAAAACACGTTCTTAGTTCAAATTTTACTTTTATGATGAATTTTTAGTTAATTGAATATTTCAAAAACAATCTCACTTTTTATAGCGTTAAGTAACAAGTTATTTTAATGATGCTCATTAAAAAGGTATATATAAAATAAATAAAAATTAATTAGGAAATATTAAATATTAGCCCATAATTTGTGTTTCTTTTATTGTAGGTGAATTAGAATATATTTATAATCAAGTTAAAGATTAACATTTATTTATTTGTTTATAGGAATTATAATAATTATTATGTTGCAAAACTTCTTGTGCTAATACTATTCATAATACTTCTTGTAAAAAGAGTAAATTATGTCATGAAGGAACACAACACATTTTTGTTGTTAATATAGAATAATAGAGTTCATATGCAAAATTAACACATTTAATTTTAAAATGTTGTACATCTAAACAGTATCTTTGATTTCTTAAGTTGTGTAAAAAAAAAAAAGTGCAATTGTAGTCATACGTGTTAGTTTTTTACTAGGAAACGAGTAAATGACGATGTTTTAAAACACATTCTTAGTTCAAATTTTACTTTTATGATGAATTTTTAGTTAATTGAATATTTCAAAAACAATCTCACTTTTTATAGCGTTAAGTAACAAGTTATTTTAATGATGCTCATTAAAAAGGTATATATAAAATAAATAAAAATTAATTAGGAAATATTAAATATTAGCCCATAATTTGTGTTTCTTTTATTGTAGGTGAATTAGAATATATTTATAATCAAGTTAAAGATTAACATTTATTTATTTGTTTATAGGAATTATAATAATTATTATGTTGCAAAACTTCTTGTGCTAATACTATTCATAATACTTCTTGTAAAAAGAGTAAATTATGTCATGAAGGAACACAACACATTTTTGTTGTTAATATAGAATAATAGAGTTCATATGCAAAATTAAAACATTTAATTTTAAAATGTTGTACATCTAAACAGTATATTTGATTTCTTAACTTGTGTAAAAAAATAAGTGCAATTGTAGTCATACGTGTTAGTTTTTTACTAGGAAACGAGTATAAGACGATGTTTTAAAACACATTCTTAGTTCAAATTTTACTTTTATGATGAATTTTTAGTTAATTGAATATTTCAAAAACAATCTCACTTTTTATAGCGTTAAGTAACAAGTTATTTTAATGATGCTCATAAAAAAGGTCTATACAAAATAAATAAAAATTAATTAGGAAATATTAAATATTAGCCCATAATTTGTGTTTCTTTTATTGTAGGTGAATTAGAATATATTTATAATCAAGTTAAAGATTAACATTTATTTATTTGTTTATAGGAATTATAATAATTATTATGTTGCAAAACTTCTTGTGCTAATACTATTCATAATACTTCTTGTAAAAAGAGTAAATTATGTCATGAAGGAACACAACACATTTTTGTTGTTAATATAGAATAATAGAGTTCATATGCAAAATTAAAACATTTAATTTTAAAATGTTGTACATCTAAACAGTATATTTGATTTCTTAACTTGTGTAAAAAAAAGAAGTGCAATTGTAGTAATACGTGTTAGTTTTTTACTAGGAAATGAGTATAAGACGATGTTTTAAAACACATTCTTAGTCCAAATTTTACTTTTATGATGAATTTTTAGTTAATTGAATATTTTAAAAACAATCTCACTTTTTATAGCGTTAAGTAACAAGTTATTTTAATGATGCTCATTAAAAAGGTCTATACAAAATAAATAAAAATTAATTAGGAAATATTAAATATTAGCCCATAATTTGTGTTTTATTTTGTTGTAGTTGAATTAGAATATATTTATAACCAAGTTAAAGATTAACATTTATTTATTTGATTATAGGAATTATAAGAATTATTATGTTGCAAAACTTCTTGTGCTAATACTATTCATAATCCTCCTTGTAAAAAGAGTAAATTATGTCATAAAGGAACACAACACATTTTTTTTGTTAATCTAGAATAATAGAGTTCATATGCAAAATTAACACATTTAATTTTAAAATATTGTACATCTAAACAGTATCTTTGATTTCTTAAGTTGTGTAAAAAAAATAAGTGCAATTGTAGTAACGCGTGTTAGTTTGTTACTAGGAAATGAGTATATGACGATGTTTTAAAACACATTTTTAGTTCAAATTTTACTTTTATGATGAATTTTTAGTTAATTGAATATTTCAAAAACAATCTCACTTTTTATAGCGTTAAGTAACAAGTTATTTTAATGATGCTCATAAAAAAGGTCTATACAAAATAAATAAAAATTAATTAGGAAATATTAAATATTAGCCCATAATTTGTGTTTTATTTTGTTGTAGTTGAATTAGAATATATATATAATCAAGTTAAAGATTAACATTTATTTATTTGATTATAGGAATTATAAGAATTATTATGTTGCAAAACTTCTTGTGCTAATACTATTCATAAGCCTCCTTGTAAAAAGAGTAAATTATGTCATAAAGGAACACAACACATTTTTTTTGTTAATCTAGAATAATAGAGTTCAGATGCAAAATTAACACATTTAATTTTAAAATATTGTACATCTAAACAGTATCTTTGATTTCTTAAGTTGTGTAAAAAAAAAAAGTGCAATTGTAGTAATGCGTGTTAGTTTGTTACTAGGAAATAAGTAAATGACGATGTTTTAAAACACGTTCTTAGTTCAAATTTTACTTTTATGATGAATTTTTAGTTAATTGAATATTTCAAAAACAATCTCACTTTTTATAGCGTTAAGTAACAAGTTATTTTAATGATGCTCATTAAAAAGGTATATATAAAATAAATAAAAATTAATTAGGAAATATTAAATATTAGCCCATAATTTGTGTTTCTTTTATTGTAGGTGAATTAGAATATATTTATAATCAAGTTAAAGATTAACATTTATTTATTTGTTTATAGGAATTATAATAATTATTATGTTGCAAAACTTCTTGTGCTAATACTATTCATAATACTTCTTGTAAAAAGAGTAAATTATGTCATGAAGGAACACAACACATTTTTGTTGTTAATATAGAATAATAGAGTTCATATGCAAAATTAACACATTTAATTTTAAAATGTTGTACATCTAAACAGTATCTTTGATTTCTTAAGTTGTGTAAAAAAAAAAAAAAGTGCAATTGTAGTCATACGTGTTAGTTTTTTACTAGGAAACGAGTAAATGACGATGTTTTAAAACACATTCTTAGTTCAAATTTTACTTTTATGATGAATTTTTAGTTAATTGAATATTTCAAAAACAATCTCACTTTTTATAGCGTTAAGTAACAAGTTATTTTAATGATGCTCATTAAAAAGGTATATATAAAATAAATAAAAATTAATTAGGAAATATTAAATATTAGCCCATAATTTGTGTTTTATTTTGTTGTAGTTGAATTAGAATATATTTATAACCAAGTTAAAGATTAACATTTATTTATTTGTTTATAGGAATTATAATAATTATTATGTTGCAAAACTTCTTGTGCTAATACTATTCATAATACTTCTTGTAAAAAGAGTAAATTATGTCATAAAGGAACACAACACATTTTTTTTGTTAATCTAGAATAATAGAGTTCATATGCAAAATTAAGACATTTAATTTTAAAATATTGTACATCTAAACAGTATCTTTGATTTCTTAACTTGTGTAAAAAAAATAAGTGCAATTGTAGTCATACGTGTTAGTTTTTTACTAGGAAACGAGTATAAGACGATGTTTTAAAACACATTCTTAGTTCAAATTTTACTTTTATGATGAATTTTTAGTTAATTGAATATTTCAAAAACAATCTCACTTTTTATAGCGTTAAGTAACAAGTTATTTTAATGATGCTCATAAAAAAGGTCTATACAAAATAAATAAAAATTAATTAGGAAATATTAAATATTAGCCCATAATTTGTGTTTCTTTTATTGTAGGTGAATTAGAATATATTTATAATCAAGTTAAAGATTAACATTTATTTATTTGTTTATAGGAATTATAATAATTATTATGTTGCAAAACTTCTTGTGCTAATACTATTCATAATACTTCTTGTAAAAAGAGTAAATTATGTCATGAAGGAACACAACACATTTTTGTTGTTAATATAGAATAATAGAGTTCATATGCAAAATTAAAACATTTAATTTTAAAAATGTTGTACATCTAAACAGTATATTTGATTTTCTTAACTTGTGTAAAAAAAAGAAGTGCAATTGTAGTAATACGTGTTAGTTTTTTACTAGGAAATGAGTATAAGACGATGTTTTTAAAACACATTCTTAGTCCAAATTTTACTTTTATGATGAATTTTTAGTTAATTGAATATTTAAAAACAATCTCACTTTTTATAGCGTTAAGTAACAAGTTATTTTAATGATGCTCATTAAAAAGGTCTATACAAAATAAATAAAAATTAATTAGGAAATATTAAAATATTAGCCCATAATTTGTGTTTTATTTTTGTTGTAGTTGAATTAGAATATATTTATAACCAAGTTAAAGATTAACATTTATTTATTTGATTATAGGAATTATAAGAATTATTATGTTGCAAAAACTTCTTGTGCTAATACTATTCATAATCCTCCTTGTAAAAAGAGTAAATTATGTCATAAAGGAACACAACACATTTTTTTTTGTTAATCTAGAATAATAGAGTTCAGATGCAAAATTAACACATTTAATTTTAAATATTGTACATCTAAACAGTATCTTTGATTTCTTAAGTTGTGTAAAAAAAAAAGTGCAATTGTAGTAATGCGTGTTAGTTTGTTACTAGGAAATAAGTAAATGACGATGGTTTTAAAAACACGTTCTTAGTTCAAATTTTACTTTTATGATGAATTTTTTAGTTAATTGAATATTTCAAAAAACAATCTCACTTTTTTATAGCGTTAAGTAACAAGTTATTTTAATGATGCTCATTAAAAAGGTATATATAAAATAAATAAAAATTAATTAGGAAATATTAAATATTAGCCCATAATTTGTGTTTCTTTTATTGTAGGTGAATTAGAATATATTTATAATCAAGTTAAAGATTAACATTTATTTATTTGTTTATAGGAATTATAATAATTATTATGTTGCAAAACTTCTTGTGCTAATACTATTCATAATACTTCTTGTAAAAAGAGTAAATTATGTCATGAAGGAACACAACACATTTTTGTTGTTAATATAGAATAATAGAGTTCATATGCAAAATTAACACATTTAATTTTAAAAATGTTGTACATCTAAACAGTATCTTTGATTTCTTAAGTTGTGTAAAAAAAAAAAGTGCAATTGTAGTCATACGTGTTAGTTTTTTACTAGGAAACGAGTAAAATGACGATGTTTTAAAACACATTCTTAGTTCAAATTTTACTTTTATGATGAATTTTTAGTTTAATTGAATATTTCAAAAACAATCTCACTTTTTATAGCGTTAAGTAACAAGTTATTTTTAATGATGCTCATTAAAAAGGTATATATAAAATAAATAAAAATTAATTAGGAAATATTAAATATTAGCCCATAATTTTGTGTTTTATTTTGTTGTAGTTGAATTAGAATATATTTATAACCAAGTTAAAGATTAACATTTATTTATTTGTTTATAGGAATTATAATAATTATTATGTTGCAAAACTTCTTGTGCTAATACTATTCATAATACTTCTTGTAAAAAGAGTAAATTATGTCATAAAGGAAACACAACACATTTTTTTTTGTTAATCTAGAATAATAGAGTTCATATGCAAAATTAAGACATTTAATTTTAAAATATTGTACATCTAAACAGTATCTTTGATTTCTTAACTTGTGTAAAAAAAATAAGTGCAATTGTAGTCATACGTGTTAGTTTTTTTACTAGGAAACGAGTATAAGACGATGTTTTTAAAACACATTCTTAGTTCAAATTTTACTTTTATGATGAATTTTTAGTTAATTGAATATTTCAAAAAACAATCTCACTTTTTATAGCGTTAAGTAACAAGTTATTTTAATGATGCTCATAAAAAAGGTCTATACAAAAATAAATAAAAATTAATTAGGAAATATTAAATATTAGCCCATAATTTGTGTTTCTTTTATTGTAGGTGAATTAGAATATATTTATAATCAAGTTAAAGATTAACATTTATTTATTTGTTTATAGGAATTATAATAATTATTATGTTGCAAAACTTCTTGTGCTAATTACTATTCATAATACTTCTTGTAAAAAGAGTAAATTATGTCATGAAGGAACACAACACATTTTTGTTGTTAATATAGAATAATAGAGTTTCATATGCAAAATTAAAACATTTAATTTTAAAATGTTGTACATCTAAACAGTATATTTGATTTCTTAACTTGTGTAAAAAAAAGAAGTGCAATTGTAGTAATACGTGTTAGTTTTTTTACTAGGAAATGAGTATAAGACGATGTTTTAAAACACATTCTTAGTCCAAATTTTACTTTTATGATGAATTTTTAGTTAATTGAATATTTTAAAAACAATCTCACTTTTTATAGCGTTAAGTAACAAGTTATTTTAATGATGCTCATTAAAAAGGTCTATACAAAATAAATAAAAATTAATTAGGAAATATTAAATATTAGCCCATAATTTGTGTTTTATTTTGTTGTAGTTGAATTAGAATATATTTATAACCAAGTTAAAGATTAACATTTATTTATTTGATTATAGGAATTATAAGAATTATTATGTTGCAAAACTTCTTGTGCTAATACTATTCATAATCCTCCTTGTAAAAAGAGTAAATTATGTCATAAAGGAACACAACACATTTTTTTTTGTTAATCTAGAATAATAGAGTTCATATGCAAAAATTAACACATTTAATTTTAAAATATTGTACATCTAAACAGTATCTTTGATTTCTTAAGTTGTGTAAAAAAAAATAAGTGCAATTGTAGTAACGCGTGTTAGTTTGTTACTAGGAAATGAGTATATGACGATGTTTTAAAACACATTCTTAGTTCAAATTTTACTTTTATGATGAATTTTTTAGTTAATTGAATATTTCAAAAAACAATCTCACTTTTTATAGCATTAAGTAACAAGTTATTTTAATGATGCTCATAAAAAAGGTCTATACAAAATAAATAAAAATTAATTAGGAAATATTAAATATTAGCCCATAATTTTGTGTTTTATTTTGTTGTAGTTGAATTAGAATATATTTTATAACCAAGTTAAAGATTAACATTTATTTATTTGATTATAGGAATTATAAGAATTATTATGTTGCAAAACTTCTTGTGCTAATACTATTCATAATCCTCCTTGTAAAAAGAGTAAATTATGTCATAAAGGAACACAACACATTTTTTTTTGTTAATCTAGAATAATAGAGTTCATATGCAAAATTAACACATTTAATTTTAAAATATTGTACATCTAAAACAGTATCTTTGATTTCTTAAGTTGTGTAAAAAAAATAAGTTGCAATTGTAGTAACGCGTGTTAGTTTTGTTACTAGGAAATGAGTATATGACGATGTTTTAAAACACATTCTTAGTTCAAATTTTACTTTTATGATGAATTTTTAGTTAATTGAATATTTCAAAAACAATCTCACTTTTTATAGCGTTAAGTAACAAGTTATTTTAATGATGCTCATAAAAAAGGTCTATACAAAATAAATAAAAATTAATTAGGAAATATTAAATATTAGCCCATAATTTGTGTTTTATTTTTGTTGTAGTTGAATTAGAATATATTTATAATCAAGTTAAAGATTAACATTTATTTATTTGATTATAGGAATTATAAGAATTATTATGTTGCAAAACTTCTTGTGCTAATACTATTCATAAGCCTCCTTGTAAAAAGAGTAAATTATGTCATAAAGGAACACAACACATTTTTTTTTGTTAATCTAGAATAATAGAGTTCATATGCAAAATTAACACATTTAATTTTAAAATATTGTACATCTAAACAGTATCTTTGATTTCTTAAGTTGTGTAAAAAAAAAAAAGTGCAATTGTAGTAATGCGTGTTAGTTTGTTTACTAGGAAATAAGTAAATGACGATGTTTTTAAAAACACATTCTTAGTTCAAATTTTACTTTTATGATGAATTTTTAGTTAATTGAATATTTCAAAAACAATCTCACTTTTTATAGCGTTAAGTAACAAGTTATTTTAATGATGCTCATTAAAAAAGGTATATATAAAATAAATAAAAATTAATTAGGAAATATTAAATATTAGCCCATAATTTGTGTTTCTTTTATTGTAGGTGAATTAGAATATATTTATAATCAAGTTAAAGATTAACATTTATTTATTTGTTTATAGGAATTATAATAATTATTATGTTGCAAAACTTCTTGTGCTAATACTATTCATAATACTTCTTGTAAAAAGAGTAAATTATGTCATGAAGGAACACAACACATTTTTGTTGTTAATATAGAATAATAGAGTTCATATGCAAAATTAAAACATTTAATTTTAAAATGTTGTACATCTAAACAGTATATTTGATTTCTTAACTTGTGTAAAAAAAATAAGTGCAATTGTAGTCATACGTGTTAGTTTTTTACTAGGAAACGAGTATAAGACGATGTTTTAAAAACACATTCTTAGTTCAAATTTTACTTTTATGATGAATTTTTAGTTAATTGAATATTTCAAAAAAACAATCTCACTTTTTATAGCGTTAAGTAACAAGTTATTTTAATGATGCTCATAAAAAAGGTCTATACAAAATAAATAAAAATTAATTAGGAAATATTTAAATATTAGCCCATAATTTGTGTTTCTTTTATTGTAGGTGAATTAGAATATATTTATAATCAAGTTAAAGATTAACATTTATTTATTTGTTTATAGGAATTATAATAATTTATTATGTTGCAAAACTTCTTGTGCTAATACTATTCATAATACTTCTTGTAAAAAGAGTAAATTATGTCATGAAGGAACACAACACATTTTTGTTGTTAATATATAATAATAGAGTTCATATGCAAAATTAAAACATTTTAATTTTAAAAATGTTGTACATCTAAACAGTAATATTTGATTTCTTAACTTGTGTAAAAAAAAAGAAGTGCAATTGTAGTAATACGTGTTAGTTTTTTTACTAGGAAATGAGTATAAGACGATGTTTTTAAAAACACATTCTTAGTCCAAATTTTACTTTTATGATGAATTTTTAGTTAATTGAATATTTTAAAAACAATCTCACTTTTTATAGCGTTAAGTAACAAGTTATTTTAATGATGCTCATTAAAAAGGTCTATACAAAATAAATAAAAATTAATTAGGAAATATTAAATATTAGCCCATAATTTTGTGTTTTATTTTGTTGTAGTTGAATTAGAATATATTTATAACCAAGTTAAAGATTAACATTTATTTATTTGATTATAGGAATTATAAGAATTATTATGTTGCAAAACTTCTTGTGCTAATACTATTCATAATCCTCCTTGTAAAAAGAGTAAATTATGTCATAAAGGAACACAACACATTTTTTTTGTTAATCTAGAATAATAGAGTTCATATGCAAAATTAACACATTTAATTTTAAAATATTGTACATCTAAACAGTATCTTTGATTTCTTAAGTTGTGTAAAAAAAAATAAGTGCAATTGTAGTAACGCGTGTTAGTTTGTTACTAGGAAATGAGTATATGACGATGTTTTAAAACACATTCTTAGTTCAAATTTTACTTTTATGATGATTTTTAGTTAATTGAATATTTCAAAAAACAATCTCACTTTTTTATAGCGTTAAGTAACAAGTTATTTTAATGATGCTCATAAAAAAGGTCTATACAAAATAAATAAAAATTAATTAGGAAATATTAAATATTAGCCCATAATTTGTGTTTTATTTTGTTGTAGTTGAATTAGAATATATTTATAACCAAGTTAAAGATTAACATTTATTTATTTGATTATAGGAATTATAAGAATTATTATGTTGCAAAACTTCTTGTGCTAATACTATTCATAATCCTCCTTGTAAAAAGAGTAAATTATGTCATAAAGGAACACAACACATTTTTTTTGTTAATCTAGAATAATAGAGTTCATATGCAAAATTAACACATTTAATTTTAAAATATTGTACATCTAAACAGTATCTTTGATTTCTTAAGTTGTGTAAAAAAAAATAAGTGCCAATTGTAGTAACGCGTGTTAGTTTGTTACTAGGAAATGAGTATATGACGATGTTTTAAAAACACATTCTTAGTTCAAATTTTACTTTTATGATGAATTTTTAGTTAATTGAATATTTCAAAAAACAATCTCACTTTTTATAGCGTTAAGTAAACAAGTTATTTTAATGATGCTCATAAAAAAGGTCTATACAAAATAAATAAAAATTAATTAGGAAATATTAAATATTAGCCCATAATTTGTGTTTTATTTTGTTGTAGTTGAATTAGAATATATTTATAATCAAGTTAAAGATTAACATTTATTTATTTGATTATAGGAATTATAAGAATTTATTATGTTGCAAAACTTCTTGTGCTAATACTATTCATAAGCCTCCTTGTAAAAAGAGTAAATTATGTCATAAAGGAACACAACACATTTTTTTTGTTAATCTAGAATAATAGAGTTCATATGCAAAATTAACACATTTAATTTTAAAAATATTGTACATCTAAAACAGTATCTTTGATTTCTTAAGTTGTGTAAAAAAAAAAAAGTGCAATTGTAAGTAATGCGTGTTTAGTTTGTTACTAGGAAATAAGTAAATGACGATGTTTTAAAAACACGTTCTTAGTTCAAATTTTACTTTTATGATGAATTTTTAGTTAATTGAATATTTCAAAAACAATCTCACTTTTTATAGCGTTAAGTAACAAGTTATTTTAATGATGCTCATTAAAAAGGTATATATAAAATAAATAAAAATTAATTAGGAAATATTAAATATTAGCCCATAATTTGTGTTTCTTTTATTGTAGGTGAATTAGAATATATTTATAATCAAGTTAAAGATTAACATTTATTTATTTGTTTATAGGAATTATAATAATTATTATGTTGCAAAACTTCTTGTGCTAATACTATTCATAATACTTCTTGTAAAAAGAGTAAATTATGTCATGAAGGAACACAACACAATTTTTGTTGTTAATATAGAATAATAGAGTTCATATGCAAAATTAAAACATTTAATTTTAAAATGTTGTACATCTAAACAGTATATTTGATTTTCTTAACTTGTGTAAAAAAAAATAAGTGCAATTGTTTTATGATGAATTTTTAGTTAATTGAATATTTCAAAAACAATCTCACTTTTTATAGCGTTAAGTAACAAGTTATTTTAATGATGCTCATAAAAAAGGTCTATACAAAATAAATAAAAATTAATTAGGAAATATTAAATATTAGCCCATAATTTGTGTTTCTTTTATTGTAGGTGAATTAGAATATATTTATAATCAAGTTAAAGATTAACATTTATTTATTTGTTTATAGGAATTATAATAATTATTATGTTGCAAAACTTCTTGTGCTAATACTAATCATAATACTTCTTGTAAAAAGAGTAAATTATGTCATGAAGGAACACAACACATTTTTGTTGTTAATATAGAATAATAGAGTTCATATGCAAAATTAAAACATTTAATTTTAAAATGTTGTACATCTAAACAGTATATTTGATTTCTTAACTTGTGTAAAAAAAAGAAGTGCAATTGTAGTAATACGTGTTAGTTTTTTACTAGGAAATGAGTATAAGACGATGTTTTAAAACACATTCTTAGTCCAAATTTTGCTTTTATGATGAATTTTTAGTTAATTGAATATTTTAAAAACAATCTCACTTTTTATAGCGTTAAGTAACAAGTTATTTTAATGATGCTCATTAAAAAGGTCTATACAAAATAAATAAAAATTAATTAGGAAATATTAAATATTAGCCCATAATTTGTGTTTTATTTTGTTGTAGTTGAATTAGAATATATTTATAACCAAGTTAAAGATTAACATTTATTTATTTGATTATAGGAATTATAAGAATTATTATGTTGCAAAACTTCTTGTGCTAATACTATTCATAATCCTCCTTGTAAAAAGAGTAAATTATGTCATAAAGGAACACAACACATTTTTTTTGTTAATCTAGAATAATAGAGTTCATATGCAAAATTAACACATTTAATTTTAAAATATTGTACATCTAAACAGTATCTTTGATTTCTTAAGTTGTGTAAAAAAAATAAGTGCAATTGTAGTAACGCGTGTTAGTTTGTTACTAGGAAATGAGTATATGACGATGTTTTAAAACACATTCTTAGTTCAAATTTTACTTTTATGATGAATTTTTAGTTAATTGAATATTTCAAAAACAATCTCACTTTTTATAGCGTTAAGTAACAAGTTATTTTAATGATGCTCATAAAAAAGGTCTATACAAAATAAATAAAAATTAATTAGGAAATATTAAATATTAGCCCATAATTTGTGTTTTATTTTGTTGTAGTTGAATTAGAATATATTTATAACCAAGTTAAAGATTAACATTTATTTATTTGATTATAGGAATTATAAGAATTATTATGTTGCAAAACTTCTTGTGCTAATACTATTCATAATCCTCCTTGTAAAAAGAGTAAATTATGTCATAAAGGAACACAACACATTTTTTTTGTTAATCTAGAATAATAGAGTTCATATGCAAAATTAACACATTTAATTTTAAAATATTGTACATCTAAACAGTATCTTTGATTTCTTAAGTTGTGTGAAAAAAATAAGTGCAATTGTAGTAACGCGTGTTAGTTTGTTACTAGGAAATGAGTATATGACGATGTTTTAAAACACATTCTTAGTTCAAATTTTACTTTTATGATGAATTTTTAGTTAATTGAATATTTCAAAAACAATCTCACTTTTTATAGCGTTAAGTAACAAGTTATTTTAATGATGCTCATAAAAAAGGTCTATACAAAATTAATAAAAATTAATTAGGAAATATTAAATATTAGCCCATAATTTGTGTTTTATTTTGTTGTAGTTGAATTAGAATATATTTATAACCAAGTTAAAGATTAACATTTATTTATTTGATTATAGGAATTATAAGAATTATTATGTTGCAAAACTTCTTGTGCTAATACTATTCATAATCCTCCTTGTAAAAAGAGTAAATTATGTCATAAAGGAACACAACACATTTTTTTTGTTAATCTAGAATAATAGAGTTCATATGCAAAATTAACACATTTAATTTTAAAATATTGTACATCTAAACAGTATCTTTGATTTCTTAAGTTGTGTAAAAAAAATAAGTGCAATTGTAGTAACGCGTGTTAGTTTGTTACTAGGAAATGAGTATATGACGATGTTTTAAAACACATTCTTAGTTCAAATTTTACTTTTATGATGAATTTTTAGTTAATTGAATATTTCAAAAACAATCTCACTTTTTATAGCGTTAAGTAACAAGTTATTTTAATGATGCTCATAAAAAAGGTCTATACAAAATAAATAAAAATTAATTAGGAAATATTAAATATTAGCCCATAATTTGTGTTTTATTTTTTTGTAGTTGAATTAGAATATATTTATAATCAAGTTAAAGATTAACATTTATTTATTTGATTATAGGAATTATAAGAATTATTATGTTGCAAAACTTCTTGTGCTAATACTATTCATAAGCCTCCTTGTAAAAAGAGTAAATTATGTCATAAAGGAACACAACACATTTTTGTTGTTAATATAGAATAATAGAGTTCATATGCAAAATTAAAACATTTAATTTTAAAATGTTGTACATCTAAACAGTATATTTGATTTCTTAACTTGTGTAAAAAAAATAAGTGCAATTGTAGTCATACGTGTTAGTTTTTTACTAGGAAACGAGTATAAGACGATGTTTTAAAACACATTCTTAGTTCAAATTTTACTTTTATGATGAATTTTTAGTTAATTGAATATTTCAAAAACAATCTCACTTTTTATAGCGTTAAGTAACAAGTTATTTTAATGATGCTCATAAAAAAGGTCTATACAAAATAAATAAAAATTAATTAGGAAATATTAAATATTAGCCAATAATTTGTGTTTCTTTTATTGTAGGTGAATTAGAATATATTTATAATCAAGTTAAAGATTAACATTTATTTATTTGTTTATAGGAATTATAATAATTATTATGTTGCAAAACTTCTTGTGCTAATACTATTCATAATACTTCTTGTAAAAAGAGTAAATTATGTCATGAAGGAACACAACACATTTTTGTTGTTAATATAGAATAATAGAGTTCATATGCAAAATTAAAACATTTAATTTTAAAATGTTGTACATCTAAACAGTATATTTGATTTCTTAACTTGTGTAAAAAAAAGAAGTGCAATTGTAGTAATACGTGTTAGTTTTTTACTAGGAAATGAGTATAAGACGATGTTTTAAAACACATTCTTAGTCCAAATTTTACTTTTATGATGAATTTTTAGTTAATTGAATATTTTAAAAACAATCTCACTTTTTATAGCGTTAAGTAACAAGTTATTTTAATGATGCTCATTAAAAAGGTCTATACAAAATAAATAAAAATTAATTAGGAAATATTAAATATTAGCCCATAATTTGTGTTTTATTTTGTTGTAGTTGAATTAGAATATATTTATAACCAAGTTAAAGATTAACATTTATTTATTTGATTATAGGAATTATAAGAATTATTATGTTGCAAAACTTCTTGTGCTAATACTATTCATAATCCTCCTTGTAAAAAGAGTAAATTATGTCATAAAGGAACACAACACATTTTTTTTGTTAATCTAGAATAATAGAGTTCATATGCAAAATTAACACATTTAATTTTAAAATATTGTACATCTAAACAGTATCTTTGATTTCTTAAGTTGTGTAAAAAAAATAAGTGCAATTGTAGTAACGCGTGTTAGTTTGTTACTAGGAAATGAGTATATGACGATGTTTTAAAACACATTCTTAGTTCAAATTTTACTTTTATGATGAATTTTTAGTTAATTGAATATTTCAAAAACAATCTCACTTTTTATAGCGTTAAGTAACAAGTTATTTTAATGATGCTCATAAAAAAGGTCTATACAAAATAAATAAAAATTAATTAGGAAATATTAAATATTAGCCCATAATTTGTGTTTTATTTTGTTGTAGTTGAATTAGAATATATTTATAACCAAGTTAAAGATTAACATTTATTTATTTGATTATAGGAATTATAAGAATTATTATGTTGCAAAACTTCTTGTGCTAATACTATTCATAATCCTCCTTGTAAAAAGAGTAAATTATGTCATAAAGGAACACAACACATTTTTTTTGTTAATCTAGAATAATAGAGTTCATATGCAAAATTAACACATTTAATTTTAAAATATTGTACATCTAAACAGTATCTTTGATTTCTTAAGTTGTGTAAAAAAAATAAGTGCAATTGTAGTAACGCGTGTTAGTTTGTTACTAGGAAATGAGTATATGACGATGTTTTAAAACACATTCTTAGTTCAAATTTTACTTTTATGATGAATTTTTAGTTAATTGAATATTTCAAAAACAATCTCACTTTTTATAGCGTTAAGTAACAAGTTATTTTAATGATGCTCATAAAAAAGGTCTATACAAAATAAATAAAAATTAATTAGGAAATATTAAATATTAGCCCATAATTTGTGTTTTATTTTGTTGTAGTTGAATTAGAATATATTTATAATCAAGTTAAAGATTAACATTTATTTATTTGATTATAGGAATTATAAGAATTATTATGTTGCAAAACTTCTTGTGCTAATACTATTCATAAGCCTCCTTGTAAAAAGAGTAAATTATGTCATAAAGGAACACAACACATTTTTTTTGTTAATCTAGAATAATAGAGTTCATATGCAAAATTAACACATTTAATTTTAAAATATTGTACATCTAAACAGTATCTTTGATTTCTTAAGTTGTGTAAAAAAAAAAGTGCAATTGTAGTAATGCGTGTTAGTTTGTTACTAGGAAATAAGTAAATGACGATGTTTTAAAACACGTTCTTAGTTCAAATTTTACTTTTATGATGAATTTTTAGTTAATTGAATATTTCAAAAACAATCTCACTTTTTATAGCGTTAAGTAACAAGTTATTTTAATGATGCTCATTAAAAAGGTATATATAAAATAAATAAAAATTAATTAGGAAATATTAAATATTAGCCCATAATTTGTGTTTCTTTTATTGTAGGTGAATTAGAATATATTTATAATCAAGTTAAAGATTAACATTTATTTATTTGTTTATAGGAATTATAATAATTATTATGTTGCAAAACTTCTTGTGCTAATACTATTCATAATACTTCTTGTAAAAAGAGTAAATTATGTCATGAAGGAACACAACACATTTTTGTTGTTAATATAGAATAATAGAGTTCATATGCAAAATTAAAACATTTAATTTTAAAATGTTGTACATCTAAACAGTATATTTGATTTCTTAACTTGTGTAAAAAAAATAAGTGCAATTGTAGTCATACGTGTTAGTTTTTTACTAGGAAACGAGTATAAGACGATGTTTTAAAACACATTCTTAGTTCAAATTTTACTTTTATGATGAATTTTTAGTTAATTGAATATTTCAAAAACAATCTCACTTTTTATAGCGTTAAGTAACAAGTTATTTTAATGATGCTCATAAAAAAGGTCTATACAAAATAAATAAAAATTAATTAGGAAATATTAAATATTAGCCCATAATTTGTGTTTCTTTTATTGGAGGTGAATTAGAATATATTTATAATCAAGTTAAAGATTAACATTTATTTATTTGTTTATAGGAATTATAATAATTATTATGTTGCAAAACTTCTTGTGCTAATACTAATCATAATACTTCTTGTAAAAAGAGTAAATTATGTCATGAAGGAACACAACACATTTTTGTTGTTAATATAGAATAATAGAGTTCATATGCAAAATTAAAACATTTAATTTTAAAATGTTGTACATCTAAACAGTATATTTGATTTCTTAACTTGTGTAAAAAAAAGAAGTGCAATTGTAGTAATACGTGTTAGTTTTTTACTAGGAAATGAGTATAAGACGATGTTTTAAAACACATTCTTAGTCCAAATTTTACTTTTATGATGAATTTTTAGTTAATTGAATATTTTAAAAACAATCTCACTTTTTATAGCGTTAAGTAACAAGTTATTTTAATGATGCTCATTAAAAAGGTCTATACAAAATAAATAAAAATTAATTAGGAAATATTAAATATTAGCCCATAATTTGTGTTTTATTTTGTTGTAGTTGAATTAGAATATATTTATAACCAAGTTAAAGATTAACATTTATTTATTTGATTATAGGAATTATAAGAATTATTATGTTGCAAAACTTCTTGTGCTAATACTATTCATAATCCTCCTTGTAAAAAGAGTAAATTATGTCATAAAGGAACACAACACATTTTTTTTGTTAATCTAGAATAATAGAGTTCATATGCAAAATTAACACATTTAATTTTAAAATATTGTACATCTAAACAGTATCTTTGATTTCTTAAGTTGTGTAAAAAAAATAAGTGCAATTGTAGTAACGCGTGTTAGTTTGTTACTAGGAAATGAGTATATGACGATGTTTAAAAACACATTCTTAGTTCAAATTTTACTTTTATGATGAATTTTTAGTTAATTGAATATTTCAAAAACAATCTCACTTTTTATAGCGTTAAGTAACAAGTTATTTTAATGATGCTCATAAAAAAGGTCTATACAAAATAAATAAAAATTAATTAGGAAATATTAAATATTAGCCCATAATTTGTGTTTTATTTTGTTGTAGTTGAATTAGAATATATTTATAACCAAGTTAAAGATTAACATTTATTTATTTGATTATAGGAATTATAAGAATTATTATGTTGCAAAACTTCTTGTGCTAATACTATTCATAATCCTCCTTGTAAAAAGAGTAAATTATGTCATAAAGGAACACAACACATTTTTTTTGTTAATCTAGAATAATAGAGTTCATATGCAAAATTAACACATTTAATTTTAAAATATTGTACATCTAAACAGTATCTTTGATTTCTTAAGTTGTGTAAAAAAAATAAGTGCAATTGTAGTAACGCGTGTTAGTTTGTTACTAGGAAATGAGTATATGACGATGTTTTAAAACACATTCTTAGTTCAAATTTTACTTTTATGATGAATTTTTAGTTAATTGAATATTTCAAAAACAATCTCACTTTTTATAGCGTTAAGTAACAAGTTATTTTAATGATGCTCATAAAAAAGGTCTATACAAAATAAATAAAAATTAATTAGGAAATATTAAATATTAGCCCATAATTTGTGTTTTATTTTGTTGTAGTTGAATTAGAATATATTTATAACCAAGTTAAAGATTAACATTTATTTATTTGATTATAGGAATTATAAGAATTATTATGTTGCAAAACTTCTTGTGCTAATACTATTCATAATCCTCCTTGTAAAAAGAGTAAATTATGTCATAAAGGAACACAACACATTTTTTTTGTTAATCTAGAATAATAGAGTTCATATGCAAAATTAACACATTTAATTTTAAAATATTGTACATCTAAACAGTATCTTTGATTTCTTAAGTTGTGTAAAAAAAATAAGTGCAATTGTAGTAACGCGTGTTAGTTTGTTACTAGGAAATGAGTATATGACGATGTTTTAAAACACATTCTTAGTTCAAATTTTACTTTTATGATGAATTTTTAGTTAATTGAATATTTCAAAAACAATCTCACTTTTTATAGCGTTAAGTAACAAGTTATTTTAATGATGCTCATAAAAAAGGTCTATACAAAATAAATAAAAATTAATTAGGAAATATTAAATATTAGCCCATAATTTGTGTTTTATTTTGTTGTAGTTGAATTAGAATATATTTATAATCAAGTTAAAGATTAACATTTATTTATTTGATTATAGGAATTATAAGAATTATTATGTTGCAAAACTTCTTGTGCTAATACTATTCATAAGCCTCCTTGTAAAAAGAGTAAATTATGTCATAAAGGAACACAACACATTTTTTTTGTTAATCTAGAATAATAGAGTTCATATGCAAAATTAACACATTTAATTTTAAAATATTGTACATCTAAACAGTATCTTTGATTTCTTAAGTTGTGTAAAAAAAAAAAAGTGCAATTGTAGTAATGCGTGTTAGTTTGTTACTAGGAAATAAGTAAATGACGATGTTTTAAAACACATTCTTAGTTCAAATTTTACTTTTATGATGAATTTTTAGTTAATTGAATATTTCAAAAACAATCTCACTTTTTATAGCGTTAAGTAACAAGTTATTTTAATGATGCTCATTAAAAAGGTATATATAAAATAAATAAAAATTAATTAGGAAATATTAAATATTAGCCCATAATTTGTGTTTATTTTATTGTAGGTGAATTAGAATATATTTATAATCAAGTTAAAGATTAACATTTATTTATTTGTTTATAGGAATTATAATAATTATTATGTTTCAAAACTTCTTGTGCTAATACTATTCATAATACTTCTTGTAAAAAGAGTAAATTATGTCATGAAGGAACACAACACATTTTTGTTGTTAATATAGAATAATAGAGTTCATATGCAAAATTAAAACATTTAATTTTAAAATGTTGTACATCTAAACAGTATATTTGATTTCTTAACTTGTGTAAAAAAAATAAGTGCAATTGTAGTCATACGTGTTAGTTTTTTACTAGGAAACGAGTATAAGACGATGTTTTAAAACACATTCTTAGTTCAAATTTTACTTTTATGATGAATTTTTAGTTAATTGAATATTTCAAAAACAATCTCACTTTTTATAGCGTTAAGTAACAAGTTATTTTAATGATGCTCATAAAAAAGGTCTATACAAAATAAATAAAAATTAATTAGGAAATATTAAATATTAGCCCATAATTTGTGTTTCTTTTATTGTAGGTGAATTAGAATATATTTATAATCAAGTTAAAGATTAACATTTATTTATTTGTTTATAGGAATTATAATAATTATTATGTTTCAAAACTTCTTGTGCTAATACTATTCATAATACTTCTTGTAAAAAGAGTAAATTATGTCATGAAGGAACACAACACATTTTTGTTGTTAATATAGAATAATAGAGTTCATATGCAAAATTAAAACATTTAATTTTAAAATGTTGTACATCTAAACAGTATATTTGATTTCTTAACTTGTGTAAAAAAAATAAGTGCAATTGTAGTCATACGTGTTAGTTTTTTACTAGGAAACGAGTATAAGACGATGTTTTAAAACACATTCTTAGTTCAAATTTTACTTTTATGATGAATTTTTAGTTAATTGAATATTTCAAAAACAATCTCACTTTTTATAGCGTTAAGTAACAAGTTATTTTAATGATGCTCATAAAAAAGGTCTATACAAAATAAATAAAAATTAATTAGGAAATATTAAATATTAGCCCATAATTTGTGTTTCTTTTATTGTAGGTGAATTAGAATATATTTATAATCAAGTTAAAGATTAACATTTATTTATTTGTTTATAGGAATTATAATAATTATTATGTTGCAAAACTTCTTGTGCTAATACTATTCATAATACTTCTTGTAAAAAGAGTAAATTATGTCATGAAGGAACACAACACATTTTTGTTGTTAATATAGAATAATAGAGTTCATATGCAAAATTAAAACATTTAATTTTAAAATGTTGTACATCTAAACAGTATATTTGATTTCTTAACTTGTGTAAAAAAAAGAAGTGCAATTGTAGTAATACGTGTTAGTTTTTTACTAGGAAATGAGTATAAGACGATGTTTTAAAACACATTCTTAGTCCAAATTTTACTTTTATGATGAATTTTTAGTTAATTGAATATTTTAAAAACAATCTCACTTTTTATAGCGTTAAGTAACAAGTTATTTTAATGATGCTCATTAAAAAGGTCTATACAAAATAAATAAAAATTAATTAGGAAATATTAAATATTAGCCCATAATTTGTGTTTTATTTTGTTGTAGTTGAATTAGAATATATTTATAACCAAGTTAAAGATTAACATTTATTTATTTGATTATAGGAATTATAAGAATTATTATGTTGCAAAACTTCTTGTGCTAATACTATTCATAATCCTCCTTGTAAAAAGAGTAAATTATGTCATAAAGGAACACAACACATTTTTTTTGTTAATCTAGAATAATAGAGTTCATATGCAAAATTAACACATTTAATTTTAAAATATTGTACATCTAAACAGTATCTTTGATTTCTTAAGTTGTGCAAAAAAAATTAGTGCAATTGTAGTAACGCGTGTTAGTTTGTTACTAGGAAATGAGTATATGACGATGTTTTAAAACACATTCTTAGTTCAAATTTTACTTTTATGATGAATTTTTAGTTAATTGAATATTTCAAAAACAATCTCACTTTTTATAGCATTAAGTAACAAGTTATTTTAATGATGCTCATAAAAAAGGTCTATACAAAATAAATAAAAATTAATTAGGAAATATTAAATATTAGCCCATAATTTGTGTTTTATTTTGTTGTAGTTGAATTAGAATATATTTATAACCAAGTTAAAGATTAACATTTATTTATTTGATTATAGGAATTATAAGAATTATTATGTTGCAAAACTTCTTGTGCTAATACTATTCATAATCCTCCTTGTAAAAAGAGTAAATTATGTCATAAAGGAACACAACACATTTTTTTTGTTAATCTAGAATAATAGAGTTCATATGCAAAATTAACACATTTAATTTTAAAATATTGTACATCTAAACAGTATCTTTGATTTCTTAAGTTTTGTAAAAAAAAAAGTGCAATTGTAGTAATGCGTGTTAGTTTGTTACTAGGAAATAAGTAAATGACGATGTTTTAAAACACATTCTTAGTTCAAATTTTACTTTTATGATGAATTTTTAGTTAATTGAATATTTCAAAAACAATCTCACTTTTTATAGCGTTAAGTAACAAGTTATTTTAATGATGCTCATTAAAAAGGTATATATAAAATAAATAAAAATTAATTAGGAAATATTAAATATTAGCCCATAATTTGTGTTTCTTTTATTGTAGGTGAATTAGAATATATTTATAATCAAGTTAAAGATTAACATTTATTTATTTGTTTATAGGAATTATAATAATTATTATGTTGCAAAACTTCTTGTGCTAATACTATTCATAATACTTCTTGTAAAAAGAGTAAATTATGTCATGAAGGAACACAACACATTTTTGTTGTTAATATAGAATAATAGAGTTCATATGCAAAATTAAAACATTTAATTTTAAAATGTTGTACATCTAAACAGTATATTTGATTTCTTAACTTGTGTAAAAAAAAGAAGTGCAATTGTAGTAATACGTGTTAGTTTTTTACTAGGAAATGAGTATAAGACGATGTTTTAAAACACATTCTTAGTCCAAATTTTACTTTTATGATGAATTTTTAGTTAATTGAATATTTTAAAAACAATCTCACTTTTTATAGCGTTAAGTAACAAGTTATTTTAATGATGCTCATTAAAAAGGTCTATACAAAATAAATAAAAATTAATTAGGAAATATTAAATATTAGCCCATAATTTGTGTTTTATTTTGTTGTAGTTGAATTAGAATATATTTATAACCAAGTTAAAGATTAACATTTATTTATTTGATTATAGGAATTATAAGAATTATTATGTTGCAAAACTTCTTGTGCTAATACTATTCATAATCCTCCTTGTAAAAAGAGTAAATTATGTCATAAAGGAACACAACACATTTTTTTGTTAATCTAGAATAATAGAGTTCATATGCAAAATTAACACATTTAATTTTAAAATATTGTACATCTAAACAGTATCTTTGATTTCTTAAGTTGTGTAAAAAAAATAAGTGCAATTGTAGTAACGCGTGTTAGTTTGTTACTAGGAAATGAGTATATGACGATGTTTTAAAACACATTCTTAGTTCAAATTTTACTTTTATGATGAATTTTTAGTTAATTGAATATTTCAAAAACAATCTCACTTTTTATAGCGTTAAGTAACAAGTTATTTTAATGATGCTCATTAAAAAGGTATATATAAAATAAATAAAAATTAATTAGGAAATATTAAATATTAGCCCATAATTTGTGTTTCTTTTATTGTAGGTGAATTAGAATATATTTATAATCAAGTTAAAGATTAACATTTATTTATTTGTTTATAGGAATTATAATAATTATTATGTTGCAAAACTTCTTGTGCTAATACTATTCATAATACTTCTTGTAAAAAGAGTAAATTATGTCATGAAGGAACACAACACATTTTTGTTGTTAATATAGAATAATAGAGTTCATATGCAAAATTAAAACATTTAATTTTAAAATGTTGTACATCTAAACAGTATATTTGATTTCTTAACTTGTGTAAAAAAAAGAAGTGCAATTGTAGTAATACGTGTTAGTTTTTTACTAGGAAATGAGTATAAGACGATGTTTTAAAACACATTCTTAGTCCAAATTTTACTTTTATGATGAATTTTTAGTTAATTGAATATTTTAAAAACAATCTCACTTTTTATAGCGTTAAGTAACAAGTTATTTTAATGATGCTCATTAAAAAGGTCTATACAAAATAAATAAAAATTAATTAGGAAATATTAAATATTAGCCCATAATTTGTGTTTTATTTTGTTGTAGTTGAATTAGAATATATTTATAACCAAGTTAAAGATTAACATTTATTTATTTGATTATAGGAATTATAAGAATTATTATGTTGCAAAACTTCTTGTGCTAATACTATTCATAATCCTCCTTGTAAAAAGAGTAAATTATGTCATAAAGGAACACAACACATTTTTTTTGTTAATCTAGAATAATAGAGTTCATATGCAAAATTAACACATTTAATTTTAAAATATTGTACATCTAAACAGTATCTTTGATTTCTTAAGTTGTGCAAAAAAAATTAGTGCAATTGTAGTAACGCGTGTTAGTTTGTTACTAGGAAATGAGTATATGACGATGTTTTAAAACACATTCTTAGTTCAAATTTTACTTTTATGATGAATTTTTAGTTAATTGAATATTTCAAAAACAATCTCACTTTTTATAGCATTAAGTAACACGTTATTTTAATGATGCTCATAAAAAAGGTCTATACAAAATAAATAAAAATTAATTAGGAAATATTAAATATTAGCCCATAATTTGTGTTTCTTTTATTGTAGGTGAATTAGAATATATTTATAATCAAGTTAAAGATTAACATTTATTTATTTGTTTATAGGAATTATAATAATTATTATGTTGCAAAACTTCTTGTGCTAATACTATTCATAATACTTCTTGTAAAAAGAGTAAATTATGTCATGAAGGAACACAACACATTTTTGTTGTTAATATAGAATAATAGAGTTCATATGCAAAATTAAAACATTTAATTTTAAAATGTTGTACATCTAAACAATATATTTGATTTCTTAACTTGTGTAAAAAAAAGAAGTGCAATTGTAGTAATACGTGTTAGTTTTTTACTAGGAAATGAGTATAAGACGATGTTTTAAAACACATTCTTAGTCCAAATTTTACTTTTATGATGAATTTTTAGTTAATTGAATATTTTAAAAACAATCTCACTTTTTATAGCGTTAAGTAACAAGTTATTTTAATGATGCTCATTAAAAAGGTCTATACAAAATAAATAAAAATTAATTAGGAAATATTAAATATTAGCCCATAATTTGTGTTTTATTTTGTTGTAGTTGAATTAGAATATATTTATAACCAAGTTAAAGATTAACATTTATTTATTTGATTATAGGAATTATAAGAATTATTATGTTGCAAAACTTCTTGTGCTAATACTATTCATAATCCTCCTTGTAAAAAGAGTAAATTATGTCATAAAGGAACACAACACATTTTTTTTGTTAATCTAGAATAATAGAGTTCATATGCAAAATTAACACATTTAATTTTAAAATATTGTACATCTAAACAGTATCTTTGATTTCTTAAGTTGTGTAAAAAAAATAAGTGCAATTGTAGTAACGCGTGTTAGTTTGTTACTAGGAAATGAGTATATGACGATGTTTTAAAACACATTCTTAGTTCAAATTTTACTTTTATGATGAATTTTTAGTTAATTGAATATTTCAAAAACAATCTCACTTTTTATAGCGTTAAGTAACAAGTTATTTTAATGATGCTCATTAAAAAGGTATATATAAAATAAATAAAAATTAATTAGGAAATATTAAATATTAGCCCATAATTTGTGTTTCTTTTATTGTAGGTGAATTAGAATATATTTATAATCAAGTTAAAGATTAACATTTATTTATTTGTTTATAGGAATTATAATAATTATTATGTTGCAAAACTTCTTGTGCTAATACTATTCATAATACTTCTTGTAAAAAGAGTAAATTATGTCATGAAGGAACACAACACATTTTTGTTGTTAATATAGAATAATAGAGTTCATATGCAAAATTAAAACATTTAATTTTAAAATGTTGTACATCTAAACAGTATATTTGATTTCTTAACTTGTGTAAAAAAAAGAAGTGCAATTGTAGTAATACGTGTTAGTTTTTTACTAGGAAATGAGTATAAGACGATGTTTTAAAACACATTCTTAGTCCAAATTTTACTTTTATGATGAATTTTTAGTTAATTGAATATTTTAAAAACAATCTCACTTTTTATAGCGTTAAGTAACAAGTTATTTTAATGATGCTCATTAAAAAGGTCTATACAAAATAAATAAAAATTAATTAGGAAATATTAAATATTAGCCCATAATTTGTGTTTTATTTTGTTGTAGTTGAATTAGAATATATTTATAACCAAGTTAAAGATTAACATTTATTTATTTGATTATAGGAATTATAAGAATTATTATGTTGCAAAACTTCTTGTGCTAATACTATTCATAATCCTCCTTGTAAAAAGAGTAAATTATGTCATAAAGGAACACAACACATTTTTTTTGTTAATCTAGAATAATAGAGTTCATATGCAAAATTAACACATTTAATTTTAAAATATTGTACATCTAAACAGTATCTTTGATTTCTTAAGTTGTGCAAAAAAAATTAGTGCAATTGTAGTAACGCGTGTTAGTTTGTTACTAGGAAATGAGTATATGACGATGTTTTAAAACACATTCTTAGTTCAAATTTTACTTTTATGATGAATTTTTAGTTAATTGAATATTTCAAAAACAATCTCACTTTTTATAGCATTAAGTAACACGTTATTTTAATGATGCTCATAAAAAAGGTCTATACAAAATAAATAAAAATTAATTAGGAAATATTAAATATTAGCCCATAATTTGTGTTTCTTTTATTGTAGGTGAATTAGAATATATTTATAATCAAGTTAAAGATTAACATTTATTTATTTGTTTATAGGAATTATAATAATTATTATGTTGCAAAACTTCTTGTGCTAATACTATTCATAATACTTCTTGTAAAAAGAGTAAATTATGTCATGAAGGAACACAACACATTTTTGTTGTTAATATAGAATAATAGAGTTCATATGCAAAATTAAAACATTTAATTTTAAAATGTTGTACATCTAAACAATATATTTGATTTCTTAACTTGTGTAAAAAAAAGAAGTGCAATTGTAGTAATACGTGTTAGTTTTTTACTAGGAAATGAGTATAAGACGATGTTTTAAAACACATTCTTAGTCCAAATTTTACTTTTATGATGAATTTTTAGTTAATTGAATATTTTAAAAACAATCTCACTTTTTATAGCGTTAAGTAACAAGTTATTTTAATGATGCTCATTAAAAAGGTCTATACAAAATAAATAAAAATTAATTAGGAAATATTAAATATTAGCCCATAATTTGTGTTTTATTTTGTTGTAGTTGAATTAGAATATATTTATAACCAAGTTAAAGATTAACATTTATTTATTTGATTATAGGAATTATAAGAATTATTATGTTGCAAAACTTCTTGTGCTAATACTATTCATAATCCTCCTTGTAAAAAGAGTAAATTATGTCATAAAGGAACACAACACATTTTTTTTGTTAATCTAGAATAATAGAGTTCATATGCAAAATTAACACATTTAATTTTAAAATATTGTACATCTAAACAGTATCTTTGATTTCTTAAGTTGTGTAAAAAAAATAAGTGCAATTGTAGTAACGCGTGTTAGTTTGTTACTAGGAAATGAGTATATGACGATGTTTTAAAACACATTCTTAGTTCAAATTTTACTTTTATGATGAATTTTTAGTTAATTGAATATTTCAAAAACAATCTCACTTTTTATAGCGTTAAGTAACAAGTTATTTTAATGATGCTCATAAAAAAGGTCTATACAAAATAAATAAAAATTAATTAGGAAATATTAAATATTAGCCCATAATTTGTGTTTTATTTTGTTGTAGTTGAATTAGAATATATTTATAACCAAGTTAAAGATTAACATTTATTTATTTGATTATAGGAATTATAAGAATTATTATGTTGCAAAACTTCTTGTGCTAATACTATTCATAATCCTCCTTGTAAAAAGAGTAAATTATGTCATAAAGGAACACAACACTTTTTTTTTGTTAATCTAGAATAATAGAGTTCATATGCAAAATTAACACATTTAATTTTAAAATGTTGTACATCTAAACAGTATATTTGATTTCTTAACTTGTGTAAAAAAAATAAGTGCAATTGTAGTAATACGTGTTAGTTTTTTACTAGGAAACGAGTATAAGACGATGTTTTAAAACACATTCTTAGTTCAAATTTTACTTTTATGATGAATTTTTAGTTAATTGAATATTTCAAAAGCAATCTCACTTTTTATAGCGTTAAGTAACAAGTTATTTTAATGATGCTCATAAAAAAGTTCTATACAAAATAAATAAAAAATAATTAGGAAATATTAAATATTAGCCCATAATTTGTGTTTCTTTTATTGTAGGTGAATTAGAATATATTTATAATCAAGTTAAAGATTAACATTTATTTATTTGTTTATAGGAATTATAATAATTATTATGTTGCAAAACTTCTTGTGCTAATACTATTCATAATACATCTTGTAAAAAGAGTAAATTATGTCATGAAGGAACACAACACATTTTTGTTGTTAATATAGAATAATAGAGTTCATATGCAAAATTAAAACATTTAATTTTAAAATATTGTACATCTAAACAGTATCTTTGATTTCTTAAGTTGTGTAAAAAAAATAAGTGCAATTGTAGTAATGCGTGTTAGTTTGTTACTAGGAAATGAGTATATGACGATGTTTTAAAACACATTCTTAGTTCAAATTTTACTTTTATGATGAATTTTTAGTTAATTGAATATTTTAAAAACAATCTCACTTTTTATAGCGTTAAGTAACAAGTTATTTTAATGATGCTCATTAAAAAGGTCTATACAAAATAAATAAAAATTAATTAGGAAATATTAAATATTAGCCCATAATTTGTGTTTTATTTTGTTGTAGTTGAATTAGAATATATTTATAATCAAGTTAAAGATTAACATTTATTTATTTGATTATAGGAATTATAAGAATTATTATGTTGCAAAACTTCTTGTGCTAATACTATTCATAATCCTCCTTGTAAAAAGAGTAAATTATGTCATAAAGGAACACAACACATTTTTTTTGTTAATCTAGAATAATAGAGTTCATATGCAAAATTAACACATTTAATTTTAAAATATTGTACATCTAAACAGTATCTTTGATTTCTTAAGTTGTGTAAAAAAATAAGTGCAATTGTAGTAATGCGTGTTAGTTTGTTACTAGGAAATGAGTATATGACGATGTTTTAAAACACATTCTTAGTTCAAATTTTACTTTTATGATGAATTTTAAGTTAATTGAATATTACAAAAACAATCTCACTTTTTATAGCGTTAAGTAACAAGTTATTTTAATGATGCTCATAAAAAAGGTCTATACAAAATAAATAAAAATTAATTAGGAAATATTAAATATTAGCCCATAATTTGTGTTTCTTTTATTGTAGGTGAATTAGAATATATTTATAATCAAGTTAAAGATTAACATTTATTTATTTGTTTATAGGAATTATAATAATTATTATGTTGCAAAACTTCTTGTGCTAATACTATTCATAATACTTCTTGTAAAAAGAGTAAATTATGTCATGAAAGAACACAACACATTTTTGTTGTTAATATAGAATAATAGAGTTCATATGCAAAATTAAAACATTTAATTTTAAAATGTTGTACATCTAAACAGTATATTTGATTTCTTAACTTGTGTAAAAAAAATAAGTGCAATTGTAGTAATACGTGTTAGTTTTTTACTAGGAAATGAGTATAAGACGATGTTTTAAAACACATTCTTAGTCCAAATTTTACTTTTATGATGAATTTTTAGTTAATTGAATATTTTAAAAACAATCTCACTTTTTATAGCGTTAAGTAACAAGTTATTTTAATGATGCTCATTAAAAAGGTCTATATAAAATAAATAAAAATTAATTAGGAAATATTAAATATTAGCCCATAATTTGTGTTTTATTTTGTTGTAGTTGAATTAGAATATATTTATAA
>CATIWC010000002.1:32500-34606 GCA_948472305.1 Vicia faba | reverse complement strand
AACCGCACGGGGGCCCGTTCGGGCCGGAAATTCAAAATTGTCGAAACGCTACGAAACTTTGCAGATCCCTTCTATGTGTTATTTGGGACTTCCATGCAAAAATTCATCGGGAGATTATTCCCCTAAGGCGCGTTTGCCTCCGCTCCCGTTCATGGAGAAACCGCACACGCACGCGTTCCGGTCGGAAATTGAAAGTAGACCGAGGGCTTGTCGAAACGCTACGAAACTCCTTGGACACTCTCAATGTGTTATTTGGGAAGTGCATGCAAAAATCCATCGGGAGATTATTCCCCTAAGGCGCGTTTGCCTCCGCTCCCGTCGGAAAAACCGCACGGGGGCCCGTTCGGGCCGGAAATTCAAAATTGTCGAAACGCTACGAAACTTTGCAGATCCCTTCTATGTGTTATTTGGGACTTCCATGCAAAAATTCATCGGGAGATTATTCCCCTAAGGCGCGTTTGCCTCCGCTCCCGTTCATGGAGAAACCGCACACGCACGCGTTCCGGTCGGAAATTGAAAGTAGACCGAGGGCTTGTCGAAACGCTACGAAACTCCTTGGACACTCTCAATGTGTTATTTGGGAAGTGCATGCAAAAATCCATCGGGAGATTATTCCCCTAAGGCGCGTTTGCCTCCGCTCCCGTCGGAAAAACCGCACGGGGGCCCGTTCGGGCCGGAAATTCAAAATTGTCGAAACGCTACGAAACTTTGCAGATCCCTTCTATGTGTTATTTGGGACTTCCATGCAAAAATTCATCGGGAGATTATTCCCCTAAGGCGCGTTTGCCTCCGCTCCCGTTCATGGAGAAACCGCACACGCACGCGTTCCGGTCGGAAATTGAAAGTAGACCGAGGGCTTGTCGAAACGCTACGAAACTCCTTGGACACTCTCAATGTGTTATTTGGGAAGTGCATGCAAAAATCCATCGGGAGATTATTCCCCTAAGGCGCGTTTGCCTCCGCTCCCGTCGGAAAAACCGCACGGGGGCCCGTTCGGGCCGGAAATTCAAAATTGTCGAAACGCTACGAAACTTTGCAGATCCCTTCTATGTGTTATTTGGGACTTCCATGCAAAAATTCATCGGGAGATTATTCCCCTAAGGCGCGTTTGCCTCCGCTCCCGTTCATGGAGAAACCGCACACGCACGCGTTCCGGTCGGAAATTGAAAGTAGACCGAGGGCTTGTCGAAACGCTACGAAACTCCTTGGACACTCTCAATGTGTTATTTGGGAAGTGCATGCAAAAATCCATCGGGAGATTATTCCCCTAAGGCGCGTTTGCCTCCGCTCCCGTCGGAAAAACCGCACGGGGGCCCGTTCGGGCCGGAAATTCAAAATTGTCGAAACGCTACGAAACTTTGCAGATCCCTTCTATGTGTTATTTGGGACTTCCATGCAAAAATTCATCGGGAGATTATTCCCCTAAGGCGCGTTTGCCTCCGCTCCCGTTCATGGAGAAACCGCACACGCACGCGTTCCGGTCGGAAATTGAAAGTAGACCGAGGGCTTGTCGAAACGCTACGAAACTCCTTGGACACTCTCAATGTGTTATTTGGGAAGTGCATGCAAAAATCCATCGGGAGATTATTCCCCTAAGGCGCGTTTGCCTCCGCTCCCGTCGGAAAAACCGCACGGGGGCCCGACACGCGAAAAGCCGAAATATATCGAGGGATCGCCCGAATGGCATGAAACTTGGCATGCCATCTCAATTTGGTGGCAGATTAATGCATGAAAAATTCCAGACCGGAACTCATTCCGTAGCCCGACGTTTGTTTGCTTCCGCCCCTTGAAAAAAACTCAATTACACGCGTTTCGGACGAAAATTCAAAATAAATCGAGACGTTATCGAAACGCTACGAAACTTTGCAGATCCCTTCTATGTGTTATTTGAGATGTCCATGCAAAAAATCATCGGGAAATTCCATTCCTAAGGCGCGTTTGCCTCCGCTCCCGTTCTTGAAAATCCGGCGCTTAGAAAATTCATAATTAATTCATCCGAAGTCGAAAAATTCTAATTTTTGGTGGGAGGGGTTCTTATATTGTGTTTAAAGAGCATGCAAAAAATCAAGAAAAAATTCGAAGTCTAAGTCATCAAACTAGAAATTT
>CATIWC010000002.1:0-2500 GCA_948472305.1 Vicia faba | reverse complement strand
TTTGGGAAGTGCATGCAAAAATCCATCGGGAGATTATTCCCCTAAGGCGCGTTTGCCTCCGCTCCCGTCGGAAAAACCGCACGGGGGCCCGTTCGGGCCGGAAATTCAAAATTGTCGAAACGCTACGAAACTTTGCAGATCCCTTCTATGTGTTATTTGGGACTTCCATGCAAAAATTCATCGGGAGATTATTCCCCTAAGGCGCGTTTGCCTCCGCTCCCGTTCATGGAGAAACCGCACACGCACGCGTTCCGGTCGGAAATTGAAAGTAGACCGAGGGCTTGTCGAAACGCTACGAAACTCCTTGGACACTCTCAATGTGTTATTTGGGAAGTGCATGCAAAAATCCATCGGGAGATTATTCCCCTAAGGCGCGTTTGCCTCCGCTCCCGTCGGAAAAACCGCACGGGGGCCCGTTCGGGCCGGAAATTCAAAATTGTCGAAACGCTACGAAACTTTGCAGATCCCTTCTATGTGTTATTTGGGACTTCCATGCAAAAATTCATCGGGAGATTATTCCCCTAAGGCGCGTTTGCCTCCGCTCCCGTTCATGGAGAAACCGCACACGCACGCGTTCCGGTCGGAAATTGAAAGTAGACCGAGGGCTTGTCGAAACGCTACGAAACTCCTTGGACACTCTCAATGTGTTATTTGGGAAGTGCATGCAAAAATCCATCGGGAGATTATTCCCCTAAGGCGCGTTTGCCTCCGCTCCCGTCGGAAAAACCGCACGGGGGCCCGTTCGGGCCGGAAATTCAAAATTGTCGAAACGCTACGAAACTTTGCAGATCCCTTCTATGTGTTATTTGGGACTTCCATGCAAAAATTCATCGGGAGATTATTCCCCTAAGGCGCGTTTGCCTCCGCTCCCGTTCATGGAGAAACCGCACACGCACGCGTTCCGGTCGGAAATTGAAAGTAGACCGAGGGCTTGTCGAAACGCTACGAAACTCCTTGGACACTCTCAATGTGTTATTTGGGAAGTGCATGCAAAAATCCATCGGGAGATTATTCCCCTAAGGCGCGTTTGCCTCCGCTCCCGTCGGAAAAACCGCACGGGGGCCCGTTCGGGCCGGAAATTCAAAATTGTCGAAACGCTACGAAACTTTGCAGATCCCTTCTATGTGTTATTTGGGACTTCCATGCAAAAATTCATCGGGAGATTATTCCCCTAAGGCGCGTTTGCCTCCGCTCCCGTTCATGGAGAAACCGCACACGCACGCGTTCCGGTCGGAAATTGAAAGTAGACCGAGGGCTTGTCGAAACGCTACGAAACTCCTTGGACACTCTCAATGTGTTATTTGGGAAGTGCATGCAAAAATCCATCGGGAGATTATTCCCCTAAGGCGCGTTTGCCTCCGCTCCCGTCGGAAAAACCGCACGGGGGCCCGTTCGGGCCGGAAATTCAAAATTGTCGAAACGCTACGAAACTTTGCAGATCCCTTCTATGTGTTATTTGGGACTTCCATGCAAAAATTCATCGGGAGATTATTCCCCTAAGGCGCGTTTGCCTCCGCTCCCGTTCATGGAGAAACCGCACACGCACGCGTTCCGGTCGGAAATTGAAAGTAGACCGAGGGCTTGTCGAAACGCTACGAAACTCCTTGGACACTCTCAATGTGTTATTTGGGAAGTGCATGCAAAAATCCATCGGGAGATTATTCCCCTAAGGCGCGTTTGCCTCCGCTCCCGTCGGAAAAACCGCACGGGGGCCCGTTCGGGCCGGAAATTCAAAATTGTCGAAACGCTACGAAACTTTGCAGATCCCTTCTATGTGTTATTTGGGACTTCCATGCAAAAATTCATCGGGAGATTATTCCCCTAAGGCGCGTTTGCCTCCGCTCCCGTTCATGGAGAAACCGCACACGCACGCGTTCCGGTCGGAAATTGAAAGTAGACCGAGGGCTTGTCGAAACGCTACGAAACTCCTTGGACACTCTCAATGTGTTATTTGGGAAGTGCATGCAAAAATCCATCGGGAGATTATTCCCCTAAGGCGCGTTTGCCTCCGCTCCCGTCGGAAAAACCGCACGGGGGCCCGTTCGGGCCGGAAATTCAAAATTGTCGAAACGCTACGAAACTTTGCAGATCCCTTCTATGTGTTATTTGGGACTTCCATGCAAAAATTCATCGGGAGATTATTCCCCTAAGGCGCGTTTGCCTCCGCTCCCGTTCATGGAGAAACCGCACACGCACGCGTTCCGGTCGGAAATTGAAAGTAGACCGAGGGCTTGTCGAAACGCTACGAAACTCCTTGGACACTCTCAATGTGTTATTTGGGAAGTGCATGCAAAAATCCATCGGGAGATTATTCCCCTAAGGCGCGTTTGCCTCCGCTCCCGTCGGAAAAACCGCACGGGGGCCCGTTCGGGCCGGAAATTCAAAATTGTCGAAACGCTACGAAACTTTGCAGATCCCTTCTATGTGTTATTTGGGACTTCCATGCAAAAATTCATCGGGAGATTATTCCCCTAAGGCGCGTTTGCCTCCGCTCCCGTTG
>CATIWC010000001.1:0-355215 GCA_948472305.1 Vicia faba | reverse complement strand
TGTCATTAATTAAAAGTCTTCTCACTTAGTTTCTTAGTGATGGAGTAACCTAAAATTTGGTGATGGAGAAGAAGAAAAATATTGACATTGTTTACATCTATTATATCATAATACAATATGAATATGGTGAATAAATATACTATCGGGCGTCATTATATAATTTGATTTATTACCAATGTATATGGAATACGTGTCATTAATTAATAGTCTTTTAACTTAGTTTCTTGGTGAAGAAGTAACCTAACATTTTGTGATGGAGAAGAAGAAAAATACTGAAATTATTTAGATCTATTATACCATAATACAATATGAATATGGTGAATAAATATACTATCGAGACTCATTATATAATTTGAATTATTTCTAATGTATATGGAATATGTGTCATCAATTAATAGTCTTTTAACTTAGTTTCTAAATGATGAAGTAACCTAAAATTTAGTGATCGAGAAGAAGAAAATACTGAAATTGTTTACATCTATTATACCATAATACAATATGAATATGGTGAATAAATATACATTAGAGGCTCATTAGATAATTTGAATTATTTAAAATGTATATGGAATATGTGTTATTAAGTAATAGTCTTTTAACTTAGTTTCTTAGAGATGAAGTAACCTAAAATTTGATGGTGGAGAAGAAGAAAATACTGAAATTGTTTACATCTATTTTACAATAATACAATATGAATATGGTGAATAAATATACTATCGGGCCTCATTATATAATTTGGGTTATTACTAATGTATATGGAATATGTGTCATTAATTAATAGTCTTTTAACTTAGTTTCTTAGAGATGAAGTAACCTAAAATTTGGTGATGGAGAAGAAGATAATACTGAAATTGTTTACATCTATTATACCATAATACAATATGAATATGGTAAATAAATATACTATCGAGACTCATTATATAATTTGAATTATTTCAAATGTATATGGAATATGTGTCATTAAGTAATAGTCTTTTAACTTAGTTTCTTTGTGATGAAGTAACCTATAATTTGGTTATGGAGAAGAAAAAAAATATTAAAATTGTTTAAATCTATTATACCATAATAGAATATGAATATGGTAAATAAATATACTATCGGGCCTCAATATATAATTTGAATTATAACCAATGTATTTGAATTATGTGCCATTAATTAATAGTCTTTTAACTTAGTTTCTTAGTGATGAAGTAACCTAAAATTTTGTGATGGAGAAGAAGAAAAATATTGAAATTGTTTAAATCTGTTATACCATAATAGAATATGAATATGGTGAATAAATATACTATCAGGCCTCTTTTTATAATTTTAGTTATTAACAATGTATATGAAATATGTGTCATTAATTAATAGTCTTTTAACTTAGATTCTTATTGATGAAGTAACCTAAAATTTGTTGATGGAAAAGAAGAAAAATATTGAAATTGTTTACATCTATTATACAATAATACAATATGAATTTGGTTAATAAATATACTATAGGGCGCCATTATATAATTTAAGTTATTAGTAATGTATATGGAATATGTGTCATTAATTAATAGTATTTTAACTTAGTTTCTTGGTGAAGAAGTAACCTAAAATTTGGTGATGGAGAAGAAGAAAAATACTGAAATTGTTTACATCTATTATACCAAAATACAATATGAATATGGTGAATAAATATATTATCGAGGCTCATTATATAATTTGAATTATTTCTAATGTATATGGAATATGTGTCATTAAGTAATAGTGTTTTAACTTAGTTTCTTAGTGATGAAGTAACCCAAAATTTGGTGATGGAAATGAAGAAAAATATTGAAATTATTTACATCTATTATATCATAATACAATATGAATATGGTAAATAAATATACTATCGGGCCTCATTATATAATTTTAATTATAACCAATGTATTTGAAATATGTGCCATTAATTGATAGTCTTTTAACTTAGTTTCTTAGTGATGGAGTAACCTAATATTTTGTGATGGAGAAGAAGAAAAATATTGACATTGTTTACATCTATTATACCATAATACAATATGAATATGGTGAATAAATATACTATCGGGACTTATTATATAATTTGAGTTATTAGCAATGTATATGGAATATGTGTCATTAATTAATAGTCTTTTAACTTAGTTTCTTGGTGAAGAAGTAACCTAAAATTTGGTGATGGAGAAGAAGAAAAATACTGAAATTGTTTACATCTATTATACCATAATACAATATGAATATGTTGAATAAATATCATATCGAGACTCATTATATAATTTGAATTATCTATAATGTATATGGAATATGTGTCATTAATTTATAGTCTTTTAAGTTAGTTTCTTTGTGAAGAAGTAACCTAAAATTTGGTGATGGAGAAGAAGGAAAATACTGAAATTATTTACGTCTATTATACCATAATACAATATGAATATGGTGATTAAGTATACTATCGGGCCTCATTATATAATTTGAATTATAACCAATATATTTGAAATATGTGCCATTAATTAAAAGTCTTATCACTTAGTTTCTTAGTTATGGAGTAACCTAAAATTTGGTGATGGAGAAGAAGAAAAATATTGACATTGTTTACATCTATTATATCATAATACAATATGAATATGGTGAATAAATATACTATCGGCCGTCATTATATAATTTGATTTATTAGCAATGTATATGGAATATGTGTCATTAATTAATAGTCTTTTAACTTAGTTTCTTGGTGAAGAAGTAACCTAACATTTTGTGATGGAGAAGAAGAAAAATACTGAAATTATTTACATCTATTATACCATAATACAATATGAATATGATGAATAAATATACTATCGAGACTCAATATATAATTTGAGTTATTGATAATGTATATGGAATATGTGTCATCAATTAATAGTCTTTTAACTCAGTTTCTTAGTGATGAAGTAACCTAAAATTTAGTGATGGAGAAGAAGAAAATACTAAAATTGTTTACATCTATTATACCATAATACAATATGAATATGGTGAATAAATATACAATCAAGGCTCATTAGATAATTTGAATTATTTCAAATGTATATGGAATATGTGTCATTAAGTAATAGTCTTTTAACTTAGTTTCTTAGAGATGAAGTAACCTAAAATTTGGTGGTAGAGAAGAAGAAAATACTGAAATTGTTTACATCTATTTTACAATAATACAATATGAATATGGTGAATAAATATACTATCGGGCCTCATTATATAATTTGGGTTATTACCAATATATATGGAATATGTGTCATTAATTAATAGTCTTTTAACTTAGTTTCTTAGAGATGAAGTAACCTAAAATTTGGTGATGGAGAAGAAGATAATACTGAAATTGTTTACATCTATTATACCATAATACAATATGAATATGGTAAATAAATATACTATCGAGACTCATTATATAATTTGAATTATTTCAAATGTATATGGAATATGTGTCATTAAGTAATAGTCTTTTAACTTAGTTTCTTTGTGATGAAGTAACCTATAATATGGTGATGGAGAACAAAAAAAATATGAAATTGTTTACATCTATTATACCATAATACAATATGAATATGGTAAATAAATATATTATTGAGCCTCAATATATAATTTGAATTATAACTAATGTCTTTGAATTATGTGCCATTAATTAATAGTCTTTTAACTTAGATTCTTAGTGATGAAGTAACCTAAAATTTGGTGATGGAGAAGAAGGAAAATACTGAAATTATTTACGTCTATTATACCATAATACAATAGGAATATGGTGATTAAATATACTATCGGGCTTCATTATATAATTTGAATATAACCAATATATTTGAAATATGTGTCATTAATTAAAAGTCTTCTCACTTAGTTTCTTAGTGATGGAGTAACCTAAAATTTGGTGATGGAGAAGAAGAAAAATATTGACATTGTTTACATCTATTATATCATAATACAATATGAATATGGTGAATAAATATACTATCGGGCGTCATTATATAATTTGATTTATTACCAATGTATATGGAATACGTGTCATTAATTAATAGTCTTTTAACTTAGTTTCTTGGTGAAGAAGTAACCTAACATTTTGTGATGGAGAAGAAGAAAAATACTGAAATTATTTAGATCTATTATACCATAATACAATATGAATATGGTGAATAAATATACTATCGAGACTCATTATATAATTTGAATTATTTCTAATGTATATGGAATATGTGTCATCAATTAATAGTCTTTTAACTTAGTTTCTAAATGATGAAGTAACCTAAAATTTAGTGATCGAGAAGAAGAAAATACTGAAATTGTTTACATCTATTATACCATAATACAATATGAATATGGTGAATAAATATACAATAGAGGCTCATTAGATAATTTGAATTATTTAAAATGTATATGGAATATGTGTTATTAAGTAATAGTCTTTTAACTTAGTTTCTTAGAGATGAAGTAACCTAAAATTTGATGGTGGAGAAGAAGAAAATACTGAAATTGTTTACATCTATTTTACAATAATACAATATGAATATGGTGAATAAATATACTATCGGGCCTCATTATATAATTTGGGTTATTACTAATGTATATGGAATATGTGTCATTAATTAATAGTCTTTTAACTTAGTTCCTTAGAGATGAAGTAACCTAAAATTTGGTGATGGAGAAGAAGATAATACTGAAATTGATTACATCTATTATACCATAATACAATATGAATATGGTAAATAAATATACTATCGAGACTCATTATATAATTTGAATTATTTCAAATGTATATGGAATATGTGTCATTAAGTAATAGTCTTTTAACTTAGTTTCTTTGTGATGAAGTAACCTATAATTTGGTTATGGAGAAGAAAAAAAATATTAAAATTGTTTAAATCTATTATACCATAATAGAATATGAATATGGTAAATAAATATACTATCGGGCCTCAATATATAATTTGAATTATAACCAATGTATTTGAATTATGTGCCATTAATTAATAGTCTTTTAACTTAGTTTCTTAGTGATGAAGTAACCTAAAATTTTGTGATGGAGAAGAAGAAAAATATTGAAATTGTTTAAATCTGTTATACCATAATAGAATATGAATATGGTGAATAAATATACTATCAGGCCTCTTTTTATAATTTTAGTTATTAACAATGTATATGAAATATGTGTCATTAATTAATAGTCTTTTAACTTAGATTCTTATTGATGAAGTAACCTAAAATTTGTTGATGGAAAAGAAGAAAAATATTGAAATTGTTTACATCTATTATACAATAATACAATATGAATTTGGTTAATAAATATACTATAGGGCGCCATTATATAATTTAAGTTATTAGTAATGTATATGGAATATGTGTCATTAATTAATAGTATTTTAACTTAGTTTCTTGGTGAAGAAGTAACCTAAAATTTGGTGATGGAGAAGAAGAAAAATACTGAAATTGTTTACATCTATTATACCAAAATACAATATGAATATGGTGAATAAATATATTATCGAGGCTCATTATATAATTTGAATTATTTCTAATGTATATGGAATATGTGTCATTAAGTAATAGTGTTTTAACTTAGTTTCTTAGTGATGAAGTAACCCAAAATTTGGTGATGGAAATGAAGAAAAATATTGAAATTATTTACATCTATTATATCATAATACAATATGAATATGGTAAATAAATATACTATCGGGCCTCATTATATAATTTTAATTATAACCAATGTATTTGAAATATGTGCCATTAATTGATAGTCTTTTAACTTAGTTTCTTAGTGATGGAGTAACCTAATATTTTGTGATGGAGAAGAAGAAAAATATTGACATTGTTTACATCTATTATACCATAATACAATATGAATATGGTGAATAAATATACTATCGGGACTTATTATATAATTTGAGTTATTAGCAATGTATATGGAATATGTGTCATTAATTAATAGTCTTTTAACTTAGTTTCTTGGTGAAGAAGTAACCTAAAATTTGGTGATGGAGAAGAAGAAAAATACTGAAATTGTTTACATCTATTATACCATAATACAATATGAATATGTTGAATAAATATCATATCGAGACTCATTATATAATTTGAATTATCTATAATGTATATGGAAAATGTGTCATTAATTTATAGTCTTTTAAGTTAGTTTCTTTGTGAAGAAGTAACCTAAAATTTGGTGATGGAGAAGAAGGAAAATACTGAAATTATTTACGTCTATTATACCATAATACAATATGAATATGGTGATTAAGTATACTATCGGGCCTCATTATATAATTTGAATTATAACCAATATATTTGAAATATGTGCCATTAATTAAAAGTCTTATCACTTAGTTTCTTAGTTATGGAGTAACCTAAAATTTGGTGATGGAGAAGAAGAAAAATATTGACATTGTTTACATCTATTATATCATAATACAATATGAATATGGTGAATAAATATACTATCGGCCGTCATTATATAATTTGATTTATTAGCAATGTATATGGAATATGTGTCATTAATTAATAGTCTTTTAACTTAGTTTCTTGGTGAAGAAGTAACCTAACATTTTGTGATGGAGAAGAAGAAAAATACTGAAATTATTTACATCTATTATACCATAATACAATATGAATATGATGAATAAATATACTATCGAGACTCAATATATAATTTGAGTTATTGATAATGTATATGGAATATGTGTCATCAATTAATAGTCTTTTAACTCAGTTTCTTAGTGATGAAGTAACCTAAAATTTAGTGATGGAGAAGAAGAAAATACTAAAATTGTTTACATCTATTATACCATAATACAATATGAATATGGTGAATAAATATACAATCAAGGCTCATTAGATAATTTGAATTATTTCAAATGTATATGGAATATGTGTCATTAAGTAATAGTCTTTTAACTTAGTTTCTTAGAGATGAAGTAACCTAAAATTTGGTGGTAGAGAAGAAGAAAATACTGAAATTGTTTACATCTATTTTACAATAATACAATATGAATATGGTGAATAAATATACTATCGGGCCTCATTATATAATTTGGGTTATTACCAATATATATGGAATATGTGTCATTAATTAATAGTCTTTTAACTTAGTTTCTTAGAGATGAAGTAACCTAAAATTTGGTGATGGAGAAGAAGATAATACTGAAATTGTTTACATCTATTATACCATAATACAATATGAATATGGTAAATAAATATACTATCGAGACTCATTATATAATTTGAATTATTTCAAATGTATATGGAATATGTGTCATTAAGTAATAGTCTTTTAACTTAGTTTCTTTGTGATGAAGTAACCTATAATATGGTGATGGAGAACAAAAAAAATATGAAATTGTTTACATCTATTATACCATAATACAATATGAATATGGTAAATAAATATATTATTGAGCCTCAATATATAATTTGAATTATAACTAATGTCTTTGAATTATGTGCCATTAATTAATAGTCTTTTAACTTAGATTCTTAGTGATGAAGTAACCTAAAATTTGGTGATGGAGAAGAAGGAAAATACTGAAATTATTTACGTCTATTATACCATAATACAATAGGAATATGGTGATTAAATATACTATCGGGCTTCATTATATAATTTGAATATAACCAATATATTTGAAATATGTGTCATTAATTAAAAGTCTTCTCACTTAGTTTCTTAGTGATGGAGTAACCTAAAATTTGGTGATGGAGAAGAAGAAAAATATTGACATTGTTTACATCTATTATATCATAATACAATATGAATATGGTGAATAAATATACTATCGGGCGTCATTATATAATTTGATTTATTACCAATGTATATGGAATACGTGTCATTAATTAATAGTCTTTTAACTTAGTTTCTTGGTGAAGAAGTAACCTAACATTTTGTGATGGAGAAGAAGAAAAATACTGAAATTATTTAGATCTATTATACCATAATACAATATGAATATGGTGAATAAATATACTATCGAGACTCATTATATAATTTGAATTATTTCTAATGTATATGGAATATGTGTCATCAATTAATAGTCTTTTAACTTAGTTTCTAAATGATGAAGTAACCTAAAATTTAGTGATCGAGAAGAAGAAAATACTGAAATTGTTTACATCTATTATACCATAATACAATATGAATATGGTGAATAAATATACAATAGAGGCTCATTAGATAATTTGAATTATTTAAAATGTATATGGAATATGTGTTATTAAGTAATAGTCTTTTAACTTAGTTTCTTAGAGATGAAGTAACCTAAAATTTGATGGTGGAGAAGAAGAAAATACTGAAATTGTTTACATCTATTTTACAATAATACAATATGAATATGGTGAATAAATATACTATCGGGCCTCATTATATAATTTGGGTTATTACTAATGTATATGGAATATGTGTCATTAATTAATAGTCTTTTAACTTAGTTCCTTAGAGATGAAGTAACCTAAAATTTGGTGATGGAGAAGAAGATAATACTGAAATTGATTACATCTATTATACCATAATACAATATGAATATGGTAAATAAATATACTATCGAGACTCATTATATAATTTGAATTATTTCAAATGTATATGGAATATGTGTCATTAAGTAATAGTCTTTTAACTTAGTTTCTTTGTGATGAAGTAACCTATAATTTGGTTATGGAGAAGAAAAAAAATATTAAAATTGTTTAAATCTATTATACCATAATAGAATATGAATATGGTAAATAAATATACTATCGGGCCTCAATATATAATTTGAATTATAACCAATGTATTTGAATTATGTGCCATTAATTAATAGTCTTTTAACTTAGTTTCTTAGTGATGAAGTAACCTAAAATTTTGTGATGGAGAAGAAGAAAAATATTGAAATTGTTTAAATCTGTTATACCATAATAGAATATGAATATGGTGAATAAATATACTATCAGGCCTCTTTTTATAATTTTAGTTATTAACAATGTATATGAAATATGTGTCATTAATTAATAGTCTTTTAACTTAGATTCTTATTGATGAAGTAACCTAAAATTTGTTGATGGAAAAGAAGAAAAATATTGAAATTGTTTACATCTATTATACAATAATACAATATGAATTTGGTTAATAAATATACTATAGGGCGCCATTATATAATTTAAGTTATTAGTAATGTATATGGAATATGTGTCATTAATTAATAGTATTTTAACTTAGTTTCTTGGTGAAGAAGTAACCTAAAATTTGGTGATGGAGAAGAAGAAAAATACTGAAATTGTTTACATCTATTATACCAAAATACAATATGAATATGGTGAATAAATATATTATCGAGGCTCATTATATAATTTGAATTATTTCTAATGTATATGGAATATGTGTCATTAAGTAATAGTGTTTTAACTTAGTTTCTTAGTGATGAAGTAACCCAAAATTTGGTGATGGAAATGAAGAAAAATATTGAAATTATTTACATCTATTATATCATAATACAATATGAATATGGTAAATAAATATACTATCGGGCCTCATTATATAATTTTAATTATAACCAATGTATTTGAAATATGTGCCATTAATTGATAGTCTTTTAACTTAGTTTCTTAGTGATGGAGTAACCTAATATTTTGTGATGGAGAAGAAGAAAAATATTGACATTGTTTACATCTATTATACCATAATACAATATGAATATGGTGAATAAATATACTATCGGGACTTATTATATAATTTGAGTTATTAGCAATGTATATGGAATATGTGTCATTAATTAATAGTCTTTTAACTTAGTTTCTTGGTGAAGAAGTAACCTAAAATTTGGTGATGGAGAAGAAGAAAAATACTGAAATTGTTTACATCTATTATACCATAATACAATATGAATATGTTGAATAAATATCATATCGAGACTCATTATATAATTTGAATTATCTATAATGTATATGGAAAATGTGTCATTAATTTATAGTCTTTTAAGTTAGTTTCTTTGTGAAGAAGTAACCTAAAATTTGGTGATGGAGAAGAAGGAAAATACTGAAATTATTTACGTCTATTATACCATAATACAATATGAATATGGTGATTAAGTATACTATCGGGCCTCATTATATAATTTGAATTATAACCAATATATTTGAAATATGTGCCATTAATTAAAAGTCTTATCACTTAGTTTCTTAGTTATGGAGTAACCTAAAATTTGGTGATGGAGAAGAAGAAAAATATTGACATTGTTTACATCTATTATATCATAATACAATATGAATATGGTGAATAAATATACTATCGGCCGTCATTATATAATTTGATTTATTAGCAATGTATATGGAATATGTGTCATTAATTAATAGTCTTTTAACTTAGTTTCTTGGTGAAGAAGTAACCTAACATTTTGTGATGGAGAAGAAGAAAAATACTGAAATTATTTACATCTATTATACCATAATACAATATGAATATGATGAATAAATATACTATCGAGACTCAATATATAATTTGAGTTATTGATAATGTATATGGAATATGTGTCATCAATTAATAGTCTTTTAACTCAGTTTCTAAGTGATGAAGTAACCTAAAATTTAGTGATGGAGAAGAAGAAAATACTAAAATTGTTTACATCTATTATACCATAATACAATATGAATATGGTGAATAAATATACAATCAAGGCTCATTAGATAATTTGAATTATTTCAAATGTATATGGAATATGTGTCATTAAGTAATAGTCTTTTAACTTAGTTTCTTAGAGATGAAGTAACCTAAAATTTGGTGGTAGAGAAGAAGAAAATACTGAAATTGTTTACATCTATTTTACAATAATACAATATGAATATGGTGAATAAATATAATATCGGGCCTCATTATATAATTTGGGTTATTACCAATATATATGGAATATGTGTCATTAATTAATAGTCTTTTAACTTAGTTTCTTAGAGATGAAGTAACCTAAAATTTGGTGATGGAGAAGAAGATAATACTGAAATTGTTTACATCTATTATACCATAATACAATATGAATATGGTAAATAAATATACTATCGAGACTCATTATATAATTTGAATTATTTCAAATGTATATGGAATATGTGTCATTAAGTAATAGTCTTTTAACTTAGTTTCTTTGTGATGAAGTAACCTATAATATGGTGATGGAGAACAAAAAAAATATGAAATTGTTTACATCTATTATACCATAATACAATATGAATATGGTAAATAAATATATTATTGAGCCTCAATATATAATTTGAATTATAACCAATGTATTTGAATTATGTGCCATTAATTAATAGTCTTTTAACTTAGTTTCTTAGTGATGAAGTAATATAAAATTTGGTGATGGAGAAGAAGAAAAATATTGAAATTGTTTAAATCTGTTATACCATAATAGAATATGAATATGGTGAATAAATATACTATCAGGCCTCATTTTATAATTTTAGTTATTAACAATGTGTATGAAATATGTGTCATTAATTAATAGTCTTTTAACTTAGATTCTTAGTGATGAAGTAACCTAAAATTTGGTGATGGAAAAGAAGAAAAATATTGAAATTGTTTACATCTATTATACAATAATACAATATGAATATGGTTAATAAATATACTATAGGGCGCCATTACATAATTTAAGTTATTAGTAATGTATATGGAATATGTGTCATTAATTAATAGTCTTTTAACTTAGTTTCTTGGTGAAGAAGTAACCTAAAATTTGGTGATGGAGAAGAAGAAAAATACTGAAATTGTTTACATCTATTATACCAAAATACAATATGAATATGGTAAATAAATATATTATCGAGACTCATTATATAATTTGAATTATTTCTAATGTATATGGAATATGTGTCATTAAGTAATACTGTTTTAACTTAGTTTCTTAGTGATGAAGTAACCCAAAATTTGGTGATGGAGAAGAAGAAAAATATTGAAATTATTTACATCTATTAGATCATAATACAATATGAATATGGTAAATAAATATACTATCGGGCCTCATTATATAATTTTAATTATAACCAATGTATTTGAAATATGTGCCATTAATTGATAGTCTTTTAACTTAGTTTCTTAGTGATGGAGTAACCTAAAATTTTGTGATGGAGAAGAAGAAAAATATTGACATTGTTTACATCTATTATACCATAATACAATATGAATATGGTGAATAAATATACTATCGGGCCTCATTATATAATTTGAGTTATTAGCAATGTATATGGAATATGTGTCATTAATTAATAGTCTTTTAACTTAGTTTCTTGGTGAAGAAGTAACCTAAAATTTGGTGATGGAGAAGAAGAAAAATACTGAAATTGTTTACATCTATTATACCATAATACAATATGAATATGTTGAATAAATATAATATCGAGACTCATTATATAATTTGAATTATCTATAATGTATATGGAATATGTGTCATTAATTAATAGTCTTTTAACTTAGTTTCTTTGTGAAGAAGTAACCTAAAATTTGGTGATGGAGAAGAAGGAAAATACTGAAATTATTTACGTCTATTATACAATAATACAATATGAATATGGTGATTAAATATACTATCGGGCCTCATTATATAATTTGAATTATAACCAATATATTTGAAATATGTGCCATTAATTAAAAGTCTTATCACTTAGTTTCTTAGTGATGGAGTAACCTAAAATTTGGTGATGGAGAAGAAGAAAAATATTGACATTGTTTACATCTATTATATCATAATACAAAATGAATATGGTGAATAAATATACTATCGGGCGTCATTTTATAATTTGACTTATTAGCAATTGTGATACGGTGGGAGAACTGACTTGATGTTTTGCGTCTATTTTCGCAAATGTTTCAGTTGAGCAAGAGTCGCCACCGACTTTTTATTTTATCCTAAGGAAATGTTAAAAAGCACAGCAAAAACCTTTGAGATGTTTTATTGGGTTCGGGGAGTAGATTATAGAAAGGGAAGGTATTAGCACCCTTTCTATCCATGGTTATCCATGGGCTCTTAGTTACTTGCTTAGATCAACTTGCCTTGATTTTCAATTGTTTGAAATGGTGCTTTGTGTGTGGGTTTGAAAAATGTTTTGAAAAAGAAGCCAATGTGGTGGCAACCTTTGTAATGATCCATGTTGGGATGTATACAAAGGTGTATGTCTTTTGAAAAGGTTTTCATTGTTTTTGAAAGTTGTTTTGAAAGTGTAGTGATGTGTGGTTTGAAAAAATAGGCAAGTGTTTTGTTTTGCAAGTTTGATTCAAGTAACTAAGAGGTTGTCTACTCCTAAATTTCTCAAAGATTTATCCTATGTTTTTAACCCTTTTAACAATTTTGTTCCACCATTGCATTTGGTGGACAATCTTGTGTTAGGATGTGAAAGGGACGGGCGCGGGTCATCGTTTAGACCATAATTGCAATGGTGCCAAGTATCTTTGGTCAATTTTTCCTTGGGGGGACTTGATTATTTTTTTGGAGAACTTTCGAAAGCGTCATCGAGGGACTATGATCATTTGAATTGTGTTTGTTTTGCCCAAAGAGACCTAACATGCAATATGGCCCATTATTGAAGGCAACAAGTGGAGTACCCTAGGGGTGCAAGTGTGATTAGTGTTGTCCATTTTCATTCTTGATTATCTTTGAAATTAGGTCAAACTATTTTGGTTAATTGATTTGCATACAAACCAATTCTAGCATGGTATAATTAGAAAGCATTAAAGTGCGAAAAATAAAAAATTCCTAAGTTATTACAACACGATATATGGGAAGGGGGGTACAAATATGCAAATGGGGGTATTTTGACAAGGAATTTAAACCTACACTATTACATCAAATTGGGAATTATACAAATTATTTAATATACAGCAATTAAATAAAAATGGAATAAATATGCAAGATGCAAAAATGTTTTTTTTATGTATGTATGAAAAAAAAGTGTTTTTTATATGTCAAATAAACAAAATAAAAAAAGTATTATTTTTGGAGTTTTTTCATGTTTAGGGCAAAACCCTAATTTATTAAATAAAAGGTATTAATTATTTAATATATACAATATTCAATAATTATGTACAAAAATAAAATAAAAATGAAGTATATTTGTCAAAAAGGTATTTTTAATGTTAAATATTAATAAAAATAAAAATGTATATATTTTGTATTTTTGTCCTAAATATTCTAATAAATATATATGTATTTGTATTATTTACTAAATATATTGAATATATACAAAATAATAATATTTGATATTTTTTTTTAAAAAAAAAGTATATTTTCATAAAATATTTTCAAAAGATAAAATAAAATAAAAATCAGAAAATAAAATGTATTGGTATTAATTTTAGTATTTTTTTAATAAAGGATATTTATGTATTATTTATGTACAAACATATATTTAAACAAATAAATCCCTAATAAATACAAAAATGGTGTGAAAAATATTTTTTATATTTTTAATATTATTATAAAAAATAAATAATTCAGAAATAAAAAGAAAAGTCAAAAAAATGTCTCAAATAAGCATAATGGGCCAGGGGGGTGTCAAAGTAACAAAAGGGTGCAAAAAGAAAGTCAACTCAGGCCCAGCACAAGAACACTTTGTCTTCAACCTCAGGACATGTTTGAACAACCATCCACGCGCATTTTCTATCTCCAGATTCCTTGATCTTTTGCCAAATCTTTCAACATGAAACCTGTAGAGCTTGAAGCCACGATTCTAGACATACAAAGAAATCAATCTAACTCTCAGAAATGAGAGAGAATTTCTTCTCCCCCAATTCCTGACCTATTTTTTGTTCCATGTTCAGACATCAAATTCTCATAGCACACATAACATAAATGAAAACTAATTACATGGGCATGTTCAGGGCTATGAATGTGACATAATTTCTTCACAAACCTAAAGCTAACAATACCTGGATAGAGAGATACGAGTTTATGAACTTACCTGTTAAGTTGGAATCGTATCTGGTGATGGAGGTGTTTTCAATGCAAGGTGATGATTGGTACAACTTCCTTGATGTCCAAGGATGCTATTCCAAGCTTTACTTTGTTTTGAAACTAGCTGAAACGAGTTATAGAACTCCACCTGTAAAACACAAAAATGAAAATGGTGATGTTGATTGTGAGTGTTACAAGTCGTGTTTGAGGTTTGGAATAGTTTCAAGGGATGATGTGGGATATGTTTGAAGTGGTTTTAGCAAGAATGCATGAAAGGATTGAGCTATGGAACTCAATCTGCAGCAGGTACTCTGTTTTGGCAGTTTGAGGGTGATTCTGTGTTTGAGAAGGTTATGGAGATGGTTGGCTCGGGTTTTAGATTAGGGTTGATGATTGGAAAGTGTTTGATAACTTTGCTTAAGCTCTGGTTTACAGGAATGAGAGTTGTGTATGGTTATGCTATGTTTCTTCAACTTTAAGCAACAAAATGTCCACTTGAGTTCTAGACTGATAAAGGCCCCCCTAATATGCTGCTAACCTTCCCCTTGATCAGTGTGTTTTGTTCATAAACTTGTGCCAAAAGGATTTGCACTGTACTTGCTTGGATTGCTAATTGACATAAAGTTCTACTTTTGCAAAAATGGACATTATGCTTTTTCTACTTTGGAACTAAACCTTTATGTAATGCTTGAACACATAAAATATGGTCTTGGCACAATGAGTTAGCATTAAATTTATGAGTGTAAATTGGATATAGGGCCTGTAATCAAGAAATGCATGCTGAGTTCAAAATTGCCTAAGTGTATGGACATGTAATTTGGTCATAACAAAAGTGAGTTTTTCCCAATTTGCCAAATTCGATTCTCCCTAACCATGAGGTTGTTTGATGAATTCTTGGACATTTTGGAAATCTTGGAATGTGTAACACAATCCATCTTTGAAATGAAAATTGAAGTTCCAAGTGGAAGCATGTGAAAAAAGGTCTTGAAGTTAGGAAAAAATCCTGCCTAAATGGTTCAAAATTTCTCTAAGTTAAGAATGGTTTGGTACCCTTGTTCCAAAAATTATAACTTGAGATACAAGCTTCTTTTGAGGAAACTTTGTGAATCAAAGTTGTAGATTTTGCAATGGACTACAACTTTCATGTTTTGACTTTTGCTTGAATCCAAATGAATCTTGGTGAGAAAGTGGGACAAAGTTAGGAAAAAATTAGGGTTTTTCATAACTTAGAAAAATTCTAAGTTATGAAAAATCTTCATTTCAAACCCTAATTTGCAATTCTTGATTTCTTGATGAACAAGTTTCATGATTTGGCATGTTTTGATGAAAAATGAATCTTGACACTTGATTTTGACCAAAAAGTCAAAGTTTGACTTTTCAGTATACAGTCAAAATTGATCAATTAACTGGGAAATTCAACTGTCAATCTTGTGCATTTGGGATCTTTTGAACTTGTTGAGTATGTCAAGACAATTCCATGGGGTCCTTGAGTCCATATGTGAGTTTGGTTTGCCATTGGCTAGGTCAAACAGTCAAAAATTGCCTTTGTGCAGTCAAAACCCTAAAAATGACCATTTTGCCCTTTTGGTGATCTGATCAAGTTTCTTGTGGAATTATGATCCAAACTTGATCAAATGGTCAATGTGAGTTCATAATGTTGATGTGGGTCAATTTTCATGAGATTTGACTGTCCATTGGCCACAATTGACTTTTTCCCCAATACAGTTGATTTCTAGGTCAACTGTCCAATTGACTGGGCAAAGTTTGGGATCAAGGCTTGAAACTTGGTATGGATAAACTTGGGAGTCCAACATGAAGCATGAAAGTCATGTTAGGCATTTTAGGTCAAAATATCTTTGTCCAAACATAAACCCTAATTTGGGTCAACAGTGTAAGGAGAAGTCTTGAGTAGAGGAAACCCTAACTGGATCTTGAGCTCCAAGGGTCTTGTGGTGAGAAAATGTTGAGAGAAATGGGAGGGCAAATTTTGGGGTACAACAGTTGCCCTTGTTCAATCTTCTTGAACCTGAAGAGTTAGATTGGCAAGTTTGCCTTTCGTGACTCGAGGGTAAAAGTGGATTGGACACTAGAGTGCCCGGAAATTTGCACTCGCATGTTGGAGTATCAGCAAATGTGATATCGGGAATGGGCTTATAGATGCCATTTGGAGAGATGGTGGATAGGGAGATGGGCTTATAGATGCCATCTGAAGGCGTGACAGAACCTTGTCGGGAATGGGCTTATAGATGCCATTTGGAAGTGTTGATCGCATAAGAGATTCCTTAGCGATAACTTGCGCACTTTGAGAAAGACAAATGTTTTCCTGGCTTGTTACAGGTGTTGATCTTCAATCTCTTCATGCAGACATGCCCTGGCTAGATATAGGTGTCGAATCTACAATCGGTTGCTCGCAGATATGCCCTGGCTGGATACAGGTATCGAATCTGGAATTAGTCGTCAACAAATATGCCCTGGCTGGATACAGGAATCGAATCTTCGAACTCTTCAGATGTGCCCTGGCTGGATACAGGAATCGAATCTGGAAATAGTTGTCAACAGATATGCCCTGGCTGGATACAGGAATCGAATCTTCGAACTCTTCAGACGTGCCCTGGCAAGATACAGGAATCGAGTCTGGTAATGTAGTCGTCAACAGATACACCCTGGCTGGATACAGGAATCGAATCTTCAAACTCTTCAGATGTGCCCTGGCTGGATACAGGAATCGAATCTGGAAATAGTTGTCAACAGATATGCCCTGGCTGGATACAGGAATCGAATCTTCGAACTCTTCAGATGTGCCCTGGCTGGATACAGGAATCGAATCTGGAAACTGATCACTCACAGATGTGCCCTGGCTAGATACAGGAATCGAATCTGGAAACTGTGACAGTTGAAGGTAGTTGTCTTTTGGATCGTCTTTTTCCCTGAAAAGGCAAAACATCAGTTGTATGCAATGTCATGATGTATGAAATGCATGATGTCATGATGTTCAAAATGAGATAGTGTTGTATGCACTTTATCATGTATGTAAACAAGATGTATGAAATGTGAAATGTTTATGAATGTATTTTCATCTAGGAATATAAATCCTTGACGACCGGTCGGAGAATTAAATCCTGGGCTGACGTTGAAGAATAGAGCTCTTTGCTTCCGCTGGGGATGATGGTTGCAAGAATATACCGGTAGGAGAAGATGACTCCGTTGGGGAATAAACTTTTTGGAGAGATTAATCTGAGGGGAATTACTCTATGGAAAGAGATACTTTGCTGAAGTTTTGATGAGAGCTCCGCTGGGGATAACAATGATAAACTCCGCTGGGGATTCTGTTGATAAGTTATGTTAGGGATAACAGTGATAAACTCCGTTGGGGATTCTGTTGATAAGTTATGTTTGGGAACTTTGATGAACTCCGCTGGGGATTTGAAAGAAACTTCGGCGAGGGCGATCTTCCGTGGCAATTAGCTGAGGATAACCCAGTTATAAGCCCTTGTGAGGAATAACTTTGAATAACGCTCGAGAGAGACGTCCATACTCTACAGGGGACGAGCTTCCAGAATCTACTGGGGATAAGCTTCAAGACCTGCTGGGGTTATGAATTCCACTTTCCTGGGGAAACCTTCAGATTGTACTGGTAAATGGTTTCACTAGGGTGTCTGTATTCCGCCGGGGAACAATCTTAGATCAAGACTGCCGGGGATGCTTGCTGATGAATGCCTATACTCCGTTGGGGAATGTTGATATTTTCTAGGGCTACCCAACTTCCTTTAGGCTGACCGTATACTAACTCTTCTGGAGGAGAGTATTGCTGACTTGCTAGGGGAACAGGGTGCCTATTGTAGGGCTGATGATAGACTAAATCTTCCCTGTGAGGGTATTGTTGATTCTTGTCTTACTCTGTGGGGAGTTGGGATAACTTGGTCACATTCTTCAGTTGAATCTACCTTGGTACCCTGGCGGACGAAGCAACTAGACTGCCTGGACAACTCTATATTGCCCCTACTTCTGATGTCACCTGTAATTAGTCTTTTGTTTCATATGTAAGTATTTATGAATTAGCAATTTAATGTCAAATGCATATATAAAAAATGAACATTGGACGTTCTTCGCAAGACAAAACAGAAAAAAGGAAAAACAATTGGCAATTTGTTTGGAAAAGTGAACTTGTATTGATTTTGAAATTTGCCTGTAAATAGGCGTTTTTTGTACAAGAGGTCGACGTCCTAGTAAGAGAACGCCGCCAAATGACATAAAGTTTATACAATTTTGAAAAGGAAACAAAACAGCTATGTGCACAATATTCCCAATGGGTTCCAACTCTGCTATCGCCTTTATGTCTCCAAGCGTCTCATCACTTTGCTGCTTAGTTGAAGATGAAGCTGATTGATCGATGCCGAAGTCTGAGCCAGATAGTTGATGCCGAATTCTGGATGCAAGGTGATCCAATGGATCATAGTGTTACGCTTTATCCCTAACTTTTGCCTGGACCGCCCTTTCGGGTTTTCAGTCCACCGGGATACCCATTTTTGCCCAAGCCGCCTTTTCAGGTTTTCGATTTGTCGGGTGTACAGATTTTTTTCATTTCATCCCTTATTTTTTCCCGAACCCTTTTGGTTCGCCGGGAAGCCCTTATTTTTGCCTAGGTATGTCAACCTAGCGGGTCTTTGATTTATGCGTAGTATCTTTTTACTATGTCTGCATTGGCGGGGTGAGGAAGGTCGTCACCATCCATGGTGGTCAGAATCATGGCTCCTCCTGAGAACACATGTTTAACCACAAATGGCCCTTCGTATGTAGGGGTCCATTTGCCCCGGGGATCACTTTCAGGAAGGATGATGCGTTTGATTACCAGGTCCCCAACTTGATACTCTTGTGGTCTGACTTTCTTGTTAAATGCCCTGATCATCCGTTTTTGATACGTTTGACCATGACAAATAGCAGTGAGTCTCTTTTCGTCAATTAGGTTTAATTGATCAAGTCGAGTTTGAATCCAGTCATCTTCACTCAAGTCTGCATCCTTCATTATTCGGAGAGAGGGTATCTGGACTTCAATCGGCAAGACTGCCTCCATGCCATAGACCAAGGAAAAAGGAGTTGCCCCGGTTGACGTCCTTGCTGAGGTACGGTACCCATGAAGAGAAAATGGTAACATTTCGTGCCAATCTTTATAGGTCACTGTCATCTTCTGCACAATCTTTTTGATATTCTTATTAGCTGCTTCTACAGCCTCATTCATCTTCGGCCGATAAGGAGAAGAGTTGTGGTGTTGTATCTTGAATTGCTCGCAGAGCTCAGTGATCATCTTGTTGTTAAGATTGGTACCATTGTCTGTAATGATCCTTTCCGGGACGCCGTACCGACAGATCAGGTTATGCCGAATGAAACGGGCCACGACGCTCTTGGTTACCGTGGCGTAGGAAGCTGCCTCAACCCACTTTATGAAGTAATCAATCGCTACCAAGATGAAGCGATGTCCGTTGGATGCCGTCGGTCGGATCTCACCGATCATATCAATGCCCCACATTGCAAAAGGCCAAGGTGCCGTCAGGATGTTCAGAGGAACCGGAGGGATGTGCACCTTATCAGCATAGATCTGGCATTTATGACAAGTTCGAGAATGTTGGTAACAGTCGGCTTCCATTGTGGACCAGAAATATCCTCCCTAAGGATTTTCTTTGCCATGGTATGTCCACTGGAATGTGTTCCGAATGTACCTTCATGCAGCTCTGCCATGATCTTTTCTGCTTCAGTCTTATCCACACAACGCAGTAGAGTTGAATCATGATTTCGTTTGTAGAGAATGCCGTTGCTGAGGAAGAATTTCGCCGCGAACCTTCTCAGAAACTTCTTATCGTTGACAGACGCACCTTCAAGGTACTCTTGAGCTTCCAAGTATCTCTTCACCTCATGATACTAGGGTTTTTCAGTCACCTTTTCGGCCTCAAGATTGCAGTAGTATGCGGGTTCGTCCAACTTCCAGATAATGATTCGGGGAGCCTCATTGTCCCATTTGACTTTGAACATTGAAGACATCGTAGCTAGTGCATCTGCTACCTGATTCTCCTCTCTTGGGAAATGCTCAAAAGTTATCTCTTCAAAGTGGGGAAGCAAAGTCAACACATACTCCTTGTAAGGAATAAGATTTGGGTGTTTCGTATCCCACTCGCCTTTGATCTGATTGATCACGAGAGCGGAATCTCCGAAGACACTCAGAAACTTGATCCTTAAGTCGATTGCAGCTTGAAGACCCATGATACATGCCTCATATTCTGCCATGTTGTTGGTGCAGTTGAAGCACAGCCGGGCAGTGAGTGGAGTATGAGTACCTTTGGGGGATATGATTACAGCGCCGATTCCATTACCCAAAGCGTTCGAGGCTCCGTCAAAATGCATAGACCATCGGGATCCTTTCTCAGGTCCTTCATCCGGTCCAGGTACTTCACAATCCGTTACTACCATGATATCTTCGTCCGGAAATTCAAAGTTCAATGATTGGTAATCGTCCACAGGTTGGTGTGCCAAATGATCTGCCAATACACTTCCCTTGATTGCTTTCTGAGTCGTGTACTGGATATCATATTCTGTCAAGATCATTTGCCATCTTGCTATTCTTCCAGACAGAGCTGGCTTTTCGAATATGTACTTGATGGGATCCATCTTTGAAATCAACAGAGTAGTGTGAGTCAACATATACTGTCTCAGCCGTCGAGCAGCCCATACCAGAGCGCAGCAAGTTTTCTCGAGTAGTGAGTACCGAGACTCACAGTCGGTAAACTTTTTGCTCAGGTAATAAATGGCGTGCTCTTTTCGGCCAGACTCGTCATGCTACCCCAGCACACACCCCATTGAGTTATCAAGTACTGTCAAGTATAGTATTAGAGGTCTCCCTTCAACCGGTGGCATAAGAATGGGTGGTTCTTGGAGATACTCCTTTATCTTTTCGAAAGCAGCCTGACATTCATCGTTCCAACGTACTACTTGATCTTTCTTCAGTAATTTGAAGATTGGCTCACAGGTAGCAGTTAGATGTGAGATGAATCGGGAAATGTAATTCAGTCGTCCCAGAAAGCCTCTGACTTCTTTCTCTGTCTTGGGAGTCGGCATCTCTTGTATGGCTTTCACCTTGGCAGGGTCCACTTGAATACCTTTATCGCTTACAATGAAACCTAACAATTTTCCAGACCTCACCCCAAAGGTGCATTTGTTTGGGTTCAACCTCAGCTTGTACAACTTCAGTCGATCAAACAGCTTCCGCAGATGGTCAAGGTGTTCCTCCTCAGTTTGGGATCTTGCAATCATATCATCGACATACACTTCAATCTCATGGTGGATCATATCATGAAATAAAGCAACCATGGCACGTTGGTAGGTTGCCCCAGCATTTTTCAACCCGAATGGCATGACCTTGTAACAGAAGGTGCCCCACTGAGTGACAAAGGTAGTCTTTTCCATATCTTCAGGAGCCATCTTGATCTGATTATACCCTGAAAAACCATCCATGAAGGAGAACACCTTGTGTTGAGCAGTATTGTCAACATGAACGTCGATGTGAGGTAGGGGGAAGTCATCCTTGGGGCTTTCCCTGTTAAAATCCCTGTAGTCGACACACATTCTGACCTTACCGTCCTTCTTCGGCACTGGCACTACGTTGGCAACCCATTGAGGATAAGAAGTCACTGCTAGAAACCCGGTATCGAATTGCTTCATAACCTCAGCTTTGATCTTTTCGGACATCTCTGGACGCATACGGTGGACCTTTTGCTTCACCGGAGGGCAGTCTTCCTTGGTCGGCAGGTGATGAACTACAATGTCGGCATCCAAACCAGGCATGTCTTCGTAAGACCAAGCAAAGATTTCCATGTAATCATGCAGCATCTGGATCAATCGTTGCTTCACGCTGAGCTCTAGATTGGCATCAATCTTGACTTCTTTTCTATCTGTCTCAGTACCCAGGTTCACTGTTTCCACCGGCTCTTCATGCGGCTGAATTGCCCTTTCTTCCTATAGTAGCAGTCTTGCGAGCTCACCAGGAACTTCGCAATCATCTTCACCTTCGTCTTCGGCCAAGTTGATCGGATTTTCGAAGTCATAACTGGCAGTAGCAGAGCTGTTACCAGTGAGATCCAGAGTGGATTGAAACCTGTATAAGTGAGTGTGTGTAAATATAGCTGTTTTGCAATATATAACACAGAAAGAAAAAGAGCACAAGATTTGAAATGCAACAAACGTCCAATGTTTTGATTAATGATATATGGAAATGTCATACAAAAAGCCCTCACAAATGGAGCCACGGTGCCCCGGGTAGGACACCGAGCCAATAAAAGTTTCAACATATTGTTTGTTACAAATTGAACACAAAAGAGTTAATTACTGTGTGACAAATGTAATAGGTGTAAAATCCTTTGCCGTCCAGTTGCTTGGTCCGTTGTTGGTGGTTGGATAGATCCAACTGTCAAACTCTGCTTCCTCTACGTCCTCCTCGATAGAATTCACCCTTGGGTGGGTGATGAACACCGGAGCCTTTCTGATCCTTTCTTTGCGCACAGCCCTCTGAGCCTCTGCAGTGAAGCCCAGCCCAAACTTGTCGGTCTTTTGAGTGAAGTCAGGAAGCTGACCCCAGTTTGCGCATTTGCCTTTCTCGATTACAGCCCGGGCATCCTTCAAGGAAGCCATCTTCAAAGGAAAGTCTTCTTCAACCATTGTCTCAGCTGATGCCAACGTTGGAGGAACCTCCTCAAAATGTTGAAAGGGGGTTTCAATAAACTCCCCGTCCATCTCGATATACCAGAATGAATTCAGATGACTTACCATGTATTCCTCCTCACCCTGCACAGTAACAATCTTCCCTTTGACAGGGTATTTGAGCTTTTGGTGTAGAATGGATGTTACTGCCCCAGCCTTGTGAATCCAGGGTCGACCCAACAAGCAGGAATAAGATGGACGAATATCCATTACGTAGAACGTTGAGTCGAAGACTTGGGAACCCACACGAATAGGAATGTCTACCTCACCGTGCACCATCCTCTTAGAACCGTCGAAGGCTCTAACAATGATGTTACTAGGTTTCAATTCCAGGCCCTCACAATCCAACCAATCTAAGGCCTTCTTGGGCAAAACATTCAGGGAAGAACCGGTGTCCACCAACACGTGTGCGAGAGTAGTGCCCCTGCACTCTATAGAGACGTGCAGGGCATCATTGTGATTCTTCCCTTTGGCGGTAAGGTCAGCATCCGAGAACCCCAAACCATTGTCAGCTGTCAAATTAGCCACACAGTCAGTGAATTGATCTGCAGATGTCTCTTGCGGCACATGGGCTGTTTTCAGAAATGAAATCAGGGCCTTGGCGTGGGCCTCTGAGCATAGCAGCAATGATAGCATAGAGATTTTGGAGGGGGTATGCCCCAGTTGTTCAACAACATTGAAGTCACTCTTTTTAATGATTTTAAGTATTTCCTCCATCTCTTGTTGGGAGGCTTCAACAGCAGTCTTTTTTGGTGCCTCCGTCCGGGCAGGCAAATCGGTAGTAACTTCTTTGCCCCGAGCATCAGAGGACTCGGCGGCAGTAGTAGACACAGGAACTTGATTTGAAACATGCACACTTGCGGGTGTGATGATAAGAGGTTTTCGGATAACTGGCGGTGCAATGTCAGGCGAGAAGAGCCTGCCACTGCGGGTAATCTTGGCGGGACCAGTGATGTTACTGATACTGGTACCGGTGTTGAACTTCTGCTTCACTCCAAGCACATACACGTCTGCCCCATAGTGCCATGGGACAGCCTTGTCAGATTCATAAGGGAGAGGCCCCGGAACAGTAATGGTAATGGGTGCAACAGACATAATTTGGACTGGCTTCCTCGGGGGAGCCTTGGTAGGATTGTTTAAAATTGTGACGACAGATACTTCTTCAGCGGAAACAAACGGAACAGCAGTTTTCTTGAACAAAATTTCTTTGCTATCCATCAGGCTTTGGATGCCTGATTTCAGCAGCGGACAACCGGTAGGGATAACAGCACACAGGAGGCAACCCTTGCTACAACCCGGAAATAAACCGGCTAGTAGTAGGTTCCTCTTAACAGTCAATAAAGGGGTAGCAACATCATTCACCGAAACAGCATACAAATCTTCCTCGACGGCATTTACTCTATGCTGGGGCATAGGAGCAGTTACAACATTTGGCCTCTCAGGCGCTTCAAACTGAATTTCCTTCGCATCGATAAGGTCTTGAACCTTATTTCTCAAGGCCCAACAATCATCAGTAGTATGCTCGGGGCTATCAGAATGATAAGCACAACGGGCATTTGGGTTATACTTAGGAGAGGCAGTATTCACGACCTTCGGAGCCTCTTTGATGGTCACCAAGTTGGTTGATAACAGTTGTGGTAAGATTTGTGACAAGGTCATACTCAGCCGAGTGTATTGCCTCTTGGGCCTTTCACCTCTTTGTTGATTGTACTGCTGAGGAGCAGCAAAAGGTTTTGAAATTACCAAGGCATTGACGGCTTGGCGGCTTTCTGGCTTGACTTGTCTTCTAGGACCATAGACGGCACTAGCTTCCTTCTTGAAAGGCCTCTTCTCAGTACTTGCGGAGGCAGCTTTCTGTATCTTTCCTGACCTGATGCCAACTTCTATACTTTCACCCGTCAGGATCAAATCCGTAAACCCAACGGAGGAATTACCAACCAGATGATTGAAGAACGGACCAGACAAGGTCCCTAGAAACATGTCAACCAGCTCACGATCGGTCAATGAAGGCTGCACCCTGCCAGCCAAATCTCTCCATTTTTGCGCATATTCTTTGAACCCTTCGCCCGTTCCTAGAGACATACCCTGAAGTTGGGTACGCGTAGGAGCGAGGTCAGAATTGTATTGATATTGTCTATAAAATGCGGTCGCCAAATCTTCCTAATGTTGGATACTGGTTCCATCTAGCTGATAGAACCACTCAAGCTGTGACCCCGAAAGGCTATCTTGGAAGAAGTGGATCCAATGATTTTTGTCTGCCGCGTAAGGTTGGATCTTCCTTACGTACAACCTGAGATGCAGCTTTGGACAGGAGGCCCCGTCATATTTGGCAAAGGTAGGCGCCTTGAACTTGTGTCGGATTACCACCCCAGAAGATAACCCTAAATCTCCGAAATCCAGCCTCGACACATTCTGAATCTCCATGGCACTCAAGCGGTCTTCTAATTGCTTGTATTTTTCAGCAGCGGGAGGGTATTGTTCGTCGTTGTAATCCATCTCGTTGTCAGAGACTGCAGGACTAGGAGCTCCTCCCCCTTGGGGACTATCTTTCTCTGCAGAGGAAGTAGTTGGATCAGCCTCGTTATGGAGTGTGTTCCCAAACCTGCGTCCAGTGTTGAATAACGCAGTCCTCTTCTTCTTCTTCTTCTTTAAGAGCAAAGCCTTCAACTCTTGCTGACCTTGGGCCAGGCTCATGACCATTTCTTGAAACTGTGCATTCTGGGCCTGGAGGGCCTTGATTGCTTGCTCACTTGATGATTCTGGATTCATGATGACTGTTCAAAATAAACAGCGAAGAAGATTAAGCAACCTGTAGAAAAAGGGGTATCTGTTATGCACATGATGCATGAGATGCTGTCTATGCAATGCATTCAAGGGTTTTAGAAATTCACAATTGTTGTAGACAAAAAGAACGCACGTCATATTAATAAGAAGCAATTTGTTAGTACATAAGTGCCCCATGGGCCAAATATTACAAAAACAACTTCTCAAGGTAAAAAGACGTTGCGCATCCTCTTTGGCGCAATGTAGGTGTTGAGGGCCTCTTGCTCATGGAGTCGGTGGGTGAGCTCTAGAACCTTCTTCTCGCTGGCGTAGAAGCTGGCTTCAAAAGTGTTATGTTCCTCCTTGAGCTGGATCTAACTCTTCTGCATCTCCTCCCACGATGTAGGCATGTCAGGATGTAGGATGGTGTAGGGAACCTCTCCTTCCTTGACGGGCTCTTTAATCACAGGGAGAACATGAGGATAAGGCATCATTAGACTCTGGGCTCGGGCTCGTACCCACTTGAGATAAGGTTCAAGAGGGATGGAGTTCTTGTGCCCCAGTGTCTTGCTGTCAACCTTGTTGGGCCTCCCCCAAGCTCTGATGAATCTTTGGAGAAGTCCTTGCGCATTGTTGTCGAAGTCAAAAACTAGGTCAGGAATCAACATGTCGTGAGGGCCATCTCTTCGTAAATATCCAAATTGCCTCAAAGCTAGGCAAGGGTTGTAGGTGATACCTCCTCTGATTCCAAGTAAAGGAACATTAGGAAACTCCCCACAACGATCGACGATGATGACATTTTCTCTCGACCGAGAACACCAATGTACATCAGAGTGAGTAAGAGTCATCAACCGTTGGGACCACCTTGAGCCTTGGTCATTCTTCAAGACAGGTTGTGGAAGGTGCGAAATAAACCACCTTGCAAGGAGAGGAGTACAGCACATGAGAACACCCCTCTTTCTCATTGTTCGTGTGTAAAATGAGTGAAGGATGTCCCCAAGCAGTGTTGGTATTGGATTTCTGGACAAGAAGATTTTGACGGCGTTGACCTCTACAAGCTGGTCAGGATTTGGGAACAAGACCAACCCATAGATAAGGAGTGCCACAATTTCTTCAAAGGCTTGTAGGTCCAATGAATTCCAACATTCTTGTGCCTTCTCAAACAAGAATTTTGCTAAGAAGCCTTTGACGCCGCTTCTAGTTTCCCAATGCCCCTTGATGTCAGAAGGCTGTAGATGTAATGCTCGAGCAACATCTTCAATCTTTGGTTCCTTTTCCGTACCGTTGAAAGGTAGTTGATTAAGGATAGGAATTCTCAGGAGTTGAGAAAATTCCTCCAAAGTGGGTACCAACTGGTAGTCGGGGAAAGTGAAACAGTGGTGAAGAGGGTCAAAGAACTGGAATAGCACTTTCATCATATCCTCTTCAATGTTGGTGTTGACTAAGCTGAGCAGTCTACCATGTCTTTCACTGAAGGATGAGCTTTCCGGAATCCTTGAGGTGAGCTCCTTGAGTTTAGGAGAGATTCTCACAAGGTTGACTTGGATGGTTTTTCTGCGAGGAATTTCCATGACCTACAAAACAAGAACAAAGATGAAGATCTAAACCCTTGAAGTGGTTAGTAAAAGCATATGATGCTTAATGATGTTTATGATGTATGCACAAACATATGTACAGGCAATTCACACCAAACCCTAGTTTCAGGCTTGCATGGGGTTTCATAGGTAAGTACCCTCTTGAGTGTAGTTGGCTTAAAAACCTGTCCTATAAATAGTAACCGGGTTCTAAGGAGCTCAATATCACTGGATTGTTTTCATTGTTCATTGTTTTGGTTTAGCCACTCAACTAGCGACCAAAATATTCCAAGAAAACAACCCTCAATGAGTGTAGTATCGAGTATCTACCAACTTCGGATTGCACCAAAGCCGGTCATCTCACTACCCCTAATAAAAGGCCAAGATGGTCAAGTAAGGTTCTAGGTCATTAGTGCTTAGTGACATCACTCAGCGGCCCCGTACTCTCCTTGATTGAACTCAAGGGTTACCGGTACTCACAAATATGTCGCACTAATATAGCTATTGCTTCAACCGTGTCGGTATACCCCGCACAGTTTCCACAACGTATTGCTATCTATGAATGTTTCCCAAAATCCGGGTGTAGGATTGAAAACCCAAACAAGAGAGCCAATATATAAAGCAATCAAGTCAAACAATTAATCATGCAAGAGAGTGATCTAAGCCCTAAGGTTACTCCACTTTTAATTATCCCCAGCAGAGTCGCCAGTTCTGTGATACGGTGGGAGAACTGACTTGAGGTTTTGCGTCTGTTTTCTCAAATGTTTCGGTTGAGCAAGAGTCGCCACCGACTTTTTATTTTATCCTAAGGAAAGGTTAAAAAGCACAGCAAAAACCTTTGAGATGTTTTCTTGGGTTCGGGGAGTAGATTATAGAAAGGGAAGGTATTAGCACCCTTTCTATCCATGGTTATCCATGGGCTCTTAGTTACTTGCTTAGATTAACTTGCCTTGATTTTCAATTGTTTGAAATGGTGCTTTGTGTGTGGGTTTGAAAAATGTTTTGAAAAAGAAGCCAATGTGGTGGCAACCTTTGTAATGATCCATGTTGGGATGTATACAAAGGTGTATGTCTTTTGAAAAGGTTTTCATTGTTTTTGAAAGTTGTTTTGAAAGTGTAGTGATGTGTGGTTTGAAAAAATAGGCAAGTGTTTTGTTTTGCAAGTTTGATTCAAGTAACTAAGAGGTTGTCTACTCCTAAATTTCTCAAATATTTCTCCTATGTTTTTAACCCTTTTAACAATTTTGTTCCACCATTGCATTTGGTGGACAATCTTGTGTTAGGATGTGAAAGGGACGGGCGCGGGTCATCGTTTAGACCATAATTGCAATGGTGCCAAGTATCTTTGGGCAATTTTTCCTTCGGGGGACTTGATCATTTTTAGGAAACTTTCGAAAGCGTCATCGAGGGACTATGATCATTTGAATTATGTTTGTTTTGCCCAAAGAGACCTAACATGCAATATGGCCCATTATTGAAGGCAACAAGTGGAGTACCCTAGGGGTGCAAGTGTGATTAGTGTTGTCCATTTTCATGCTTGATTATCTTTGAAATTAGGTCAAACTATTTTGGTTAATTGATTTGCATACAAACCAATTCTAGCATGGTATAATTAGAAAGCATTAAAGTGCGAAAAATAAAATTCCTAAGTTATTACAACACAATATATGGGAAGGGGGGTACAAATGTGCAAATGGGGGTATTTTGACAAGGAATTTAAACCTAGACTATTACATCAAATTGGGAATTATACAAATTATTTAATATACAACAATTAAATAAAAATGGAATAAATATGCAAGATGCAAAAATGTTTTTTTTATGTATGTATGAAAAAAAAGTGTTTTTTATATGTCAAATAAACAAAATAAAAAAAGTATTATTTTTGGAGTTTTTTCATGTTTAGGGCAAAACCCTAATTTATTAGATAAAAGGTATTAATTATTTAATATATACAATATTTAATAATTATGTACAAAAATAAAATAAAAATGAAGTATATTTGTCAAAAAGGTATTTTTAATGTTAAATATTAATAAAAATAAAAATGTATATATTTTGTATTTTTGTCCTAAATATTCTAATAAATATATACGTATTTGTATTATTTACTAAATATATTGAATATATACAAAATAATAATATTTGATATTTTTTTATTTTAAAAAAAGTATATTTTCATAAAATATTTTCAAAAGACAAAATAAAATAAAAATCAGAAAATAAAATGTATTGGTATTAATTTTAGTATTTTTTAATAAAGGATATTTATGTATTATTTATGTACAAACATATATTTAAACAAATAAATCCCTAATAAATACAAAAATGGTGTGAAAAATATTTTTTATATTTTTAATATTATTAGAAAAAATAAATAAGTCAGAAATAAAAAGAAAAGTCAAAATAATGTCTCAAATAAGCATAATGGGCCAGGGGGGTGTCAAAGTAACAAAAGGGTGCAAAAAGAAAGTCAACTCAGGCCCAGCCCAAGAAGACTTTGTCTTCAACCTCAGAACATGTTTGAACAACCATCCACGCGCGTTTTCTATCTCCAGATTCCTTGATCTTTTGCCAAATCTTTCAACATGAAACCTGTAGAGCTTGAAGCCACGATTCTAGACATATAAAGAAATCAATCTAACTCTCAGAAATGAGAGAGAATTTCTTCTCCCCCAATTCCTGACCTAGTTTTTGTTCCATGTTCAGACATCAAATTCTCATAGCACACATAACATAAATGAAAACTAATTACATGGGCATGTTCAGGGCTATGAATGTGACATAATTTCTTCACAAACCTAAAGCTAACAATACCTGGATAGAGAGATACGAGTTTATGAACTTACCTGTTCAGTTGGAATCATATCTGGTGATGGAGGTGTTTTCAATGCAAGGTGATGATTGGTACAGCTTCCTTGATGTCCAGGGATGTTATTCCAAGCTTTACTTTGTTTTGAAACTAGCTGAAACGAGTTATAGAACTCCACCTGTAAAACAGAAAAATGAAAATGGTGATGTTGATTGTGAGTGTTACAGGTCGTGTTTGAGGTTTGGAATAGTTTCAAGGGATGATGTGGGATATGTTTGAAGTGGTTTTAGCAAGAACGCATGAAATGATTGAGCTATGGAACTCAATCTGCAGCAGGTACTCTGTTTTGGCAGTTTGAGGGTGATTTTGTGTTTGAGAAGGTTATGGAGATGGTTGGCTCGTGTTTTAGCTTAGGGTTGATGATTGGAAAGTGTTTGATAACTTTGCTTAAGCTCTGGTTTACAGGAATGAGAGTTGTGTATGGTTATGTTATGTTTCTTCAACTTTAAGCAACAAAATGTCCACTTGAGTTCTAGACTGATAGAGGCCCCCCTAATGTGCTGCTAACCTTCCCCTTGATCAGTGTGTTTTGTTCATAAACTTGTGCCAAAAGGATTTTCACTGTACTTGCTTGGATTGCTAATTGACATAAAGTTCTACTTTTGCAAAAATGGACATTATGCTTTTTCTACTTTGGGACTAAACCTTTATGTAATGCTTGAACACATAAAATATGGTCTTGGCACAATGAGTTAGCATTAAATTTATGAGTGTAAATGGGATATAGGGCCTGTAATCAAGAAATGCATGCTGAGTTCAAAATTTCCTAAGTGTATGGACATGTAATTTGGTCATAACAAAAGTGAGTTTTTCCCAATTTGCCAAATTCGATTCTCCCTAACCATGAGGTTGTTTGATGAGTTCTTTGACATTTTGGAAAGCTTGGAATGTGTACTACAATCCATCTTTGAAATGCAAATTGAAATTCCAAGTGGAAGCATGTGAAAAAAGGTCTTGAAGTTAGGAAAAAATCCTGCCTAAATGGTTCAAAATTTCTCTAAGTTAAGAATGGTTTGGTACCCTTGTTCCAAAAATTATAACTTGAGATACAAGCTTTTTTTGAGGAAACTTTGTGAATCAAAGTTGTAGATGTTTCAATGGACTACAACTTTCATGTTTTGACTTTTGCTTGAATCCAAATGAATCTTGGTGAGAAAGTGGGACAAAGTTAGGAAAAAATTAGGGTTTTTCATAACTTAGAAAAATTCTAAGTTATGAAAAATCTTCATTTCAAACCCTAATTTGCAAGTCTTGATTTCTTGATGAACAAGTTTCATGATTTGGCATGTTTTGATGAAAAATGAATCTTGACACTTGATTTTGACCAAAAAGTCAAAGTTTGACTTTTCAGTATACAGTCAAAATTGATCAATTGACTGGGAAATTCAACTGTCAATCATGTGCATTTGGGATCTTTTGAACTTGTTGAGTATGTCAAGACAATTCCATGGGGTCCTTGAGTCCATATGTGAGTTTGGTTTGCCATTGGCTAGGTCAAACAGTCAAAAATTGCCTTTGTGCAGTCAAAACCCTAAAAATGACCATTTTGCCCTTTTGGTGATCTGATCAAGTTTCTTGTGGAATTGTGATCCAAACTTGATCAAATGGTCCATGTGAGTTCATAATGTTCATGTGGTTCAATTTTCATGATATTTGACTGTCCATTGGCCGCAGTTGACTTTTTCTCCAATACAGCTGATTTCTAGGTCAACTGTCCAATTGACTGGGCAAAGTTTGGGATCAAGGCTTGAAACTTGGTATGGATAAACTTGGGAGTCCAACATGAAGCATGAAAGTCATCTTAGGCATTTTAGGTCAAAATATCTTTGTTCAAACATAAACCCTAATTTGGGTCAACAGTGTAAGGAGAAGTCTTGAGCAGAGGAAACCCTAACTGGATCTTGAGCTCCAAGGGTCTTGTGGTGAGAAAATGTTGAAAGAAATGGGAGGGCAAATTTTTGGGTACAACAGCAATGTATATGGAATATGTGTCATTAATTAATAGTCTTTTAACTTAGTTTCTTGGTGAAGAAGTAACCTAACATTTTGTGATGCAGAAGAAGAAAAATACTGAAATTATTTACATCTATTATACCATAATACAATATGAATATGGTGATTAAATATACTATCGAGACTCATTATATAATTTGAGTTATTTCTAATGTATATGGAATATGTGTCATCAATTAATAGTCTTTTAACTTAGTTTCTTAGTGATGAAGTAACCTAAAATTTAGTGATGGGGAAGAAGAAAATACTGAAATTGTTTACATCTATTATACCATAATACAATATGAACATGGTGAATAAATATACAATCGAGGCTCATTAGATAATTTGAATTATTTCAAATGTATATGGAATATGTGTCATTAAGTAATAGTCTTTTAACTTAGTTTCTTAGAGATGAAGTAACCTAAAATTTGGTGGTGGAGAAGAAGAAAATACTGAAATTGTTTACATCTATTTTACAATAATACATGGAATATGGTATAATAGATGTAAAGAATGTTCATATTTTCTAATAGATGGAATATGGTATAATAGATGTAAACAATTTCAGTATTTTCCTTCTTCTCCATCACCAAATTTTAGGTTACTTTTTCACCTAGAAACTAAGTGAAAAGACTATTAATTAATGACACATATTCCATATACATTAGAAATAATTCAAATTATATAATGAGTCTCGATAGTATATTTATTCACCATATTCATATTGTATTATGGTATAATAGATGTAAACAGTTTTAATATTTTTCTTCTTCTCCACCACCAAATCTTAGGTTACTTCATCACTAAGAAACTAAGTTAAAAGACTATTACTTAATGACACATATTCCATATACATTTGAAATAATTCAAATTATCTAATGAGTCTCGATAGTATATTTATTCACCATATTCATATTGTATTATTGTATAATAGATGTATACAGTTTCAGTATTTTATAATTCTCCATCCGTAATTCTTAGGTTACTTCATCACTAAGAAACTAACTTAAAAGACTATTACTTAATGACACATATTCCATATACATTTGGAATAATTCAAATTATCTAATGAGTCTCGATAGTATATTTATCCACCATATTCATATTGTATTATGGTATAATAGATGTAAACAATTTCAGTATTTTCTTCTTCTCCATCATAAAATTTTAGGTTACTTCATCACTAAGAAACTAAGTTAAAAGACTATTAAATGATGACACATATTCTACATACATTAGAAATAATTCAAATTATATAATGAGTCTCGAATGTATATTTATTCACCATATTCATATTGTATTATGGTATAATAGATGTAAACAATTTCAGTATTTTCCTTCTTCTCCGTCATAAAATTTAGGTTACTTCTTCACCAAACACTAAATTAAAAGACTATTAATTAATTACACATATTCCATATACATTAGAAATAATTCAAATTATATAATGAGTCTCGATAGTATATTTATTCACCATATTCATATTGTATTATGGTATAATAGATGTAAACAATTTCAGTATTTTTCTTCTTCTCCATCACCAAATTTTAGGTTACTTCATCACTAAGAAACTAAGTTAAAAGACTATTGTTTAATGACACATATTCCATATACCTATGAAATAATTCAAATTGTCTAATGATCCTCGATAGTATATTTATCCATCATATTTATATAGTATTATGGTATAATAGATGTAAATAATTTCAGTATTTTCCTTCTTCTCCGTCATCAAATTTTAGGTTACTTCTTCACCAAAAACTAAGTTAAAAGACTATTAATTAATTACATATATTCCATATACATTAGAAATAATTCAAATTATATAATGATCCTCGATAGTATATTTATTCACCATATTCATATTGTATTATGGTATAATAGATGTAAACAATTTCAGTATTTTCTTCTTCTCCATCATAAAATTTTAGGTTACTTCATCACTAATAAACAAAGTTAAAAGACTATTAATTGATGACACATATTCTAAGTACATTGGAAATAATTCAAATTATATAATGAGTCCCGATAGTATATTTATTCACCATATTCATATTGTATTATGGTATAATAGATGTAAACAATTTGAATATTTTTCTTCTTCTCCATCACCAAATTTTAGGTTACTTCATCACTAAGAAACTAAGTTAAAAGACTATTACTTAATGACACATATTCCATATACATTTGAAATAATTCAAATTATCTAATGAGTCTCGATAATATATTTATTCACCATATTCATATTGTATTATTGTATAATAGATGTAAACAGTTTCAGTATTTTCTAATTCTCCATCACCAAATTTTAAGTTACTTCATCACTAAGAAACTAAGTTACAAGACTATTACTTAATGACACATATTCCAAATACCTTTGAAATAATTCAAATTATCTAATGAGTCTCGATAATATATTTATCCACCATATTCATATTGTATTATGGTATAATAGATGTAAACAATTTCAATATTTTTCTTCTTCTCCATCACAAAATTTTAGGTTACTTCATCACTAAGAAACTAAGTTAAAAGGTTATTACTTAATGTCACATATTCTATATACATTTGAAATAATTCAAATTATCTAATGAGTCTCGATAGTATATTTATTCACCATATTCATATTGTATTATGGTATAATAGATGTAAACAGTTTCAGTATTTTCTAATTCTCCATCACCAAATTTTAAGTTACTTCATCCCTAAGAAACTAAGTTAAAAGACTATTACTTAATGACACATATTCCACATACATTTGAAATAATTCAAATTATCTAATGAGTCTCGATAATATATTTATCCACCATATTCATATTGTATTATGGTATAATAGATGTAAACAATTTCAATATTTTTCTTCTTCTCCATCACAAAATTTTAGGTTACTATATCACTAAGAAACTAAGTTAAAAGGCTATTACTTAATGACACATATTCCATATACATTTGAAATAATTCAAATTATCTAATGAGTCTCAATAGTTTATTTATTCACCATATTCATATTGCATTATGGTATAATAGATGTAAACAGTTTCAGTATTTTCTAATTCTCCATCACCAAATCTTAGGTTACTTCATCACTAAGAAACTAAGTTAAAAGACGATTACTTAATGACACATATGCCATATACGTTTGAAATAATCAAATTATCTAATGAGTATCGATAGTATATTTATCCACCATATTCATATTGTATTATGGTATAATAGATGTAAACAATTTGAATATTTTTCTTCTTCTCCATCACCAAATTTTAGGTTACTTCATCACTAAGAAACTAAGTTAAAAGACTATTACTTAATGACACATATTCCATATACATTTGAAATAATTCAAATTATCTAATGAGTCTCGATAATATATTTATTCACCATATTCATATTGTATTATTGTATAATAGATGTAAACAGTTTCAGTATTTTCTAATTCTCCATCACCAAATTTTAAGTTACTTCATCACTAAGAAACTAAGTTAAAAGACTATTACTTAATGACACATATTCCACATACATTTGAAATAATTCAAATTATCTAATGAGTCTCGATAATATATTTATCCATCATATACATATTGTATTATGGTATAATAGATGTAAACAATTTCAATATTTTTCTTCTTCTCCATCACCAAATTTTAGGTTACTATATCACTAAGAAACTAAGTTAAAAGGCTATTACTTAATGACACATATTCCATATACATTTGAAATAATTCAAATTATCTAATGAGTCTCGATAGTTTATTTATTCACCATATTCATATTGTATTATGGTATAATAGATGTAAACAGTTTCAGTATTTTCTAATTCTCCATCACCAAATCTTAGGTTACTTCATCACTAAGAAACTAAGTTAAAAGACTATTACTTAATGACACATATGCCATATACATTTGAAATATTCAAATTATCTAATGAGTATCGATAGTATATTTATCCACCATATTCATATTGTATTATGGTATAATAGATGTACACAATTTCAATATTTTTCTTCTTCTCCATCACCAAATTTTAGGTTACTTCATCACTAAGAAACTAAGTTAAAAGACTATTACTCAATGACACATATTCCATATACATTTGAAATAATTCAAATTGTCTAATGAGTCTCGATAGTATATTTATCTATCATATTCATATTGTATTATGGTATAATAGATGTAAACAATTTCAGTATTCCCCTTCTTCTCCGTCACCAATTTCAGTATTTTCCTTCTTCTCCGTCACCAAATTTTAGGTTACTTCTTCACCAAGAAACTAAGTTAAAAGACTATTAATTAATGACACATATTCCATATACATTAGAAATAATTTAAATTATATCATGAGTCTCGATAGTATATTTATTCACCATATTCATATTGTATTATGGTATAATAGATGTAAACAATTTCAGTATTTTCTTCTTCTCCATCACCAAATTTTAGCTTACTTCATCATTAAGAAACTAAGTTAAAAGACTATTAATTGATGACACATATTCTATATACATTGGAAATGATTCAAAGTATATAATGAGTCCCGATAGTATATTTATTCACCATATTAATATTGTATTATGGTATAATAGATGTAAACAATTTCAGTATTTTCCTTCTTCTCCGTCATCAAATTTTAGGTTACTTCATCAATAAGAAACTAAGTTAAAAGACTATTACTTAATAACACATATTCCATATACATTTGAAATAATTCAAATTATCTAATGAGTCTCGATAGTATATTTATTCACCATATTCATATTGTATTATGGTATAATAGATGTAAACAGTTTCAGTATTTTCTAATTCGCCATCACCAAATTTTAAGTTACTTTATCACTAAGAAACTAAGTTAAAAGACTATTACTTAATGACACATATTCCACATACATTTGAAATAATTCAAATTATCTAATGAGTCTCGATAATATATTTATCCACCATATTCATATTGTATTATGGTATAATAGATGTAAACAATTTCAATATTTTTCTTCTTCTCCATCACCAAATTTTAGGTTACTTCATCACTAAGAAACTAAGTTAAAAGACTATTACTTAATGACACATATTTCATATACATTTTAAATAATTCAAATTATCTAATGAGTCTCGATAATATATTTATTCACCATATTCATATTGTATTATTGTATAATAGATGTAAACAGTTTCAGTATTTTCTAATTCTCCATCACCAAATTTTAAGTTACTTCATCACTAAGAAACTAAGTTACAAGACTATTACTTAATGACACATATTCCACATACCTTTGAAATAATTCAAATTATCTAATGAGTCTCGATAATATATTTATCCACCATATTCATATTGTATTATGGTATAATAGATGTAAACAATTTCAATATTTTTCTTCTTCTCCATCACAAAATTTTAGGTTACTTCATCACTAAGAAACTAAGTTAAAAGGCTATTACTTAATGTCACATATTCTATATACATTTGAAATAATTCAAATTATCTAATGAGTTTCGATAGTATATTTATTCACCATTTTCATATTGTATTATGGTATAATAGATGTAAACAGTTTCAGTATTTTCTAATTCTCCATCACCAAATTTTAAGTTACTTCATCCCTAAGAAACTAAGTTAAAAGACTATTACTTAATGACACATATTCCACATACATTTGAAATAATTCAAATTATCTAATGAGTCTCGATAATATATTTATCCACCATATTCATATTGTATTATGGTATAATAGATGTAAACAATTTCAATATTTTTCTTCTTCTCCATCACCAAATTTTAGGTTACTATATCACTAAGAAACTAAGTTAAAAGGCTATTACTTAATGACACATATTCCATATACATTTGAAATAATTCAAATTATCTAATGAGTCTCAATAGTTTATTTATTCACCATATTCATATTGTATTATGGTATAATAGATGTAAACAGTTTCAGTATTTTCTAATTCTCCATCACCAAATCTTAGGTTACTTCATCACTAAGAAACTAAGTTAAAAGAGGATTACTTAATGACACATATGCCATATACATTTGAAATAATCAAATTATCTAATGAGTATCGATAGTATATTTATCCACCATATTCATATTGTATTATGGTATAATAGATGTAAATAATTTGAATATTTTTCTTCTTCTCCATCACCAAATTTTAGGTTACTTCATCACTAAGAAACTAAGTTAAAAGACTATTACTATATGACACATATTCCATATACATTTGAAATAATTCAAATTATCTAATGAGTCTCGATAATATATTTATTCACCATATTCATATTGTATTATTGTAAAATAGATGTAAACAGTTTCAGTATTTTCTAATTCTCCATCACCAAATTTTAAGTTACTTCATCACTAAGAAACTAAGTTAAAAGACTATTACTTAATGACACATATTCCACATACATTTCAAATAATTCAAATTATCTAATGAGTCTCGATAATATATTTATCCACCATATTCATATTGTATTATGGTATAATAGATGTAAGCAATTTCAATATTTTTCTTCTTCTCCATCACCAAATCTTAGGTTACTATATCACTAAGAAACTAAGTTAAAAGGCTATTACTTAATGACACATATTCTATATACATTTGAAATAATTCAAATTATCTAATGAGTCTCGATAGTTTATTTATTCACCATATTCATATTGTATTATGGTATAATAGATGTAAACAGTTTCAGTATTTTCTAATTCTCCATCACCAAATCTTAGGTTACTTCATCACTAAGAAACTAAGTTAAAAGACTATTACTTAATGACACATATGCCATATACATTTGAAATAATCAAATTATCTAATGAGTATCGATAGTATATTTATCCATCATATTCATATTGTATTATGGTATAATAGATGTACACAATTTCAATATTTTTCTTCTTCTCCATCACCAAATTTTAGGTTACTTCATCACTAAGAAACTAAGTTAAAAGACTATTACTCAATGACACATATTCCATATACATTTGAAATAATTCAAATTGTCTAATGAGTCTCGATAGTATATTTATCTATCATATTCATATTGTATTATGGTATAATAGATGTAAACAATTTCAGTATTCCCCTTCTTCTCCGTCACCAATTTCAGTATTTTCCTTCTTCTCCGTCACCAAATTTTAGGTTACTTCTTCACCAAGAAACTAAGTTAAAAGACTATTAATTAATGACACATATTCCATATACATTAGAAATAATTTAAATTATATCATGAGTCTCGATAGTATATTTATTCACCATATTCATATTGTATTATGGTATAATAGATGTAAACAATTTCAGTATTTTCTTCTTCTCCATCACCAAATTTTAGCTTACTTCATCATTAAGAAACTAAGTTAAAAGACTATTAATTGATGACACATATTCTATATACATTGGAAATAATTCAAAGTATATAATGAGTCCCGATAGTATATTTATTCACCATATTAATATTGTATTATGGTATAATAGATGTAAACAATTTCAGTATTTTCCTTCTTCTCCGTCATCAAATTTTAGGTTACTTCATCAATAAGAAACTAAGTTAAAAGACTATTACTTAATAACACATATTCCATATACATTTGAAATAATTCAAATTATCTAATGAGTCTCGATAGTATATTTATTCACCATATTCATATTGTATTATGGTATAATAGATGTAAACAGTTTCAGTATTTTCTAATTCGCCATCACCAAATTTTAAGTTACTTTATCACTAAGAAACTAAGTTAAAAGACTATTACTTAATGACACATATTCCACATACATTTGAAATAATTGTGAGTCTCGATAATATATTTATCCACCATATTCATATTGTATTATGGTATAATAGATGTAAACAATTTCAATATTTTTCTTCTTCTCCATCACCAAATTTTAGGTTACTTCATCACTAAGAAACTAAGTTAAAAGACTATTACTTAATGACACATATTTCATATACATTTTAAATAATTCAAATTATCTAATGAGTCTCGATAATATATTTATTCACCATATTCATATTGTATTATTGTATAATAGATGTAAACAGTTTCAGTATTTTCTAATTCTCCATCACCAAATTTTAAGTTACTTCATCACTAAGAAACTAAGTTACAAGACTATTACTTAATGACACATATTCCACATACCTTTGAGATAATTCAAATTATCTAATGAGTCTCGATAATATATTTATCCACCATATTCATATTGTATTATGGTATAATAGATGTAAACAATTTCAATATTTTTCTTCTTCTCCATCACAAAATTTTAGGTTACTTCATCACTAAGAAACTAAGTTAAAAGGCTATTACTTAATGTCACATATTCTATATACATTTGAAATAATTCAAATTATCTAATGAGTTTCGATAGTATATTTATTCACCATTTTCATATTGTATTATGGTATAATAGATGTAAACAGTTTCAGTATTTTCTAATTCTCCATCACCAAATTTTAAGTTACTTCATCCCTAAGAAACTAAGTTAAAAGACTATTACTTAATGACACATATTCCACATACATTTGAAATAATTCAAATTATCTAATGAGTCTCGATAATATATTTATCCACCATATTCATATTGTATTATGGTATAATAGATGTAAACAATTTCAATATTTTTCTTCTTCTCCATCACCAAATTTTAGGTTACTATATCACTAAGAAACTAAGTTAAAAGGCTATTACTTAATGACACATATTCCATATACATTTGAAATAATTCAAATTATCTAATGAGTCTCAATAGTTTATTTATTCACCATATTCATATTGTATTATGGTATAATAGATGTAAACAGTTTCAGTATTTTCTAATTCTCCATCACCAAATCTTAGGTTACTTCATCACTAAGAAACTAAGTTAAAAGAGGATTACTTAATGACACATATGCCATATACATTTGAAATAATCAAATTATCTAATGAGTATCGATAGTATATTTATCCACCATATTCGTAACACCCCGTTTTCAATTAATTGATTTATTTAAATTTGGGAATTTATTTTATTAGAATTAATAAAATAAAAAGAATTATTTATTTTGGAATATTTGAAGAAAATAAAAGAAATAAGAAATATTGAGATTTTTAAGTCATTGGGCTTAGATGTTGTTAGTAAAGAGTGGGGGTGCAGAGAAATAAAGTTATGTTTGGGACTTAGGCCATTTTCTCATTTTTGGTTTTCACGTAAGAACAGAAGTTGGGAATTTGGGGAAATAGAGCTCTGAAGAACGGAGAACGAAGAACACCGCCCAAGAACTCAAAGCTGATAATTGATAAGGTAAGGGGGGTTTATACTCGATTTATATTTGTTTATGGGTTTATGTACGGTTGATTCGGGTAATTGTAGGAAAATCCCAATTGTTAGATGTTTCTAGGGATTGATAACCGTAGTACTGAACCTTGTTAGAAAAGGGTTAGGTTCCCAATTTTTATGAATCGATTAAGAGTTTTAGGTCCCAAATGAGGAATTGGGAGTATATATCATGATCGTGAATTTACCTTGGAATTGTAGGGATAACCTCAGTGTCAGTAGAATTCCCCAAAAGGACGGTTAATCCCCGACTAAGGTTATTATAATAATTGTTGGTAACTTGGATATTGTGGTGTTGTTGTGAATTGTACAAACTCGATGCGTTAGGTACTGAAATGCGCGTTTTGGCGGACGCTTTCCCGCGTTTGGACTGCTGTTTCTGAGCTGCTGCAGGTTCAGGAAAATCCTGTACGCGCTCAGCAACACGGGCCGTGTTGCACAACACGGGTGCCCGTGTTGCTCTTCTGTGTTGGAAGAGGGTGTGCTTCTGGTTGCACGACACGGGCCGTGTTGCACAACACGGGTACCCGTGTCAGATCCCCTGTACTGATAAAAATAAAATGTGCATTTTTCTGGACGTGCTGCACAACACGGGCCGTGTTGCACAACACGGGTACCCGTGTTGCTCTGCTGTGATGATTTTCTGAATTTTGGTTTCAGTGTTTTGATGTTGGATTTTTATTGCCATGCTTTTAGATATGTTATCGAGCATGAATTATGATATAATTGATGTGATTGGTTGATGTTTGAATAGTATGCTGAGTGATTACATGCTATTCGTAACTTGATATGATTGATGTTTAAATAGTATGCTGAGTGGTTACATGCTATTCATATCATGTTATGTTTAATATTGTTGATGTGCATGATATGTTGATCGATGTTCATAGTATGCTGAGTGTTACATACTTACATATCATGTTGCATTTGTTAATTCCCATTGTGTGGAATTAACATGGTGGCCAATATACGTGTCCGCGATTTAATGGAACGTTGAGGTGGTAGCCGTGTCCGCGATATAATGGAACGGTGAGTTATCCGTGACCCGAGATTTAATGGGGCGGTGAAGTGGTACCACATGCATGGGTGTGTTGCATTACTCGAATATAACATGAATGGATGATTTTTCCAATGTTATATTTGGTTGTCTGTATGCACGTATGATTTGATAAATGGTTGATGATGTTTGATGAATATTTGCAAATATGAAAGGCAATATGTCATGAATATATGAATTGTAAAGGTTGTGTAAATTATGAAATATGCTAGTTATTGGGTGATGCTTATGATTTCGTGAATTGATTGTTATGAATGTATAACCAAATGTATATTTGAGAAGCTCACCCTTACTGTTGAATATTTCAGATTGAGGAGCTTCGCTCAGGTGCTTGACGAAGGCTTATCGTGTCTAGTTTAGTTTCGTTTTAGTATGTCCGGGTCATGCTCTGATAGTTGTAACTCCGGGAACGTTTGGTTGTCGAGCTGCTTTAGTCAGACTCGTTTATTTTCTTTTAATTGTTATAATATGACGTTGACTTTTCCAGGTGTTAATCCCTGATGATTTTGGAAAATATTATAACATTGATTTTATTAAATAAATTATTCCGCTGTGTAGACATGTATGAGTTACCACTAAAATTATGCATGACAGGAATTTATGTTATTAAAAGAGAATTGTAGCATTCCTCGATTATTACATGTACTTTGAGTTTATAATTTTAATTAATCGCGAAAATTATATGCGGGTTTTAGAGGGTGTTACAATAGTGGTATCAGAGCATAGTCGGTCGTTGTGACCAGAGTCTTGAGTCAGTCATTCCTTTTCGTATGCGACTAGTGCAAGGTAACACTGTCGATACTGTATTCTGATGTGGAGTATGTTTTAATTCTCAGGAATATGGCTGGAAGAGGTAATGGACGAAATGATGCTGCACTAGCTGAGGCTTTGGGGATGTTAGCTGGTGTACTTGCTGGAAACCCAACTGGAGGCGTGATTGGTGCTGATAGGCAATTGGGAAATTTCCAGAGGAACAATCCTCCGTTGTTCAAAGGTACGCATGACCCCGAAGGTGCTCAGAAGTGGCTGAAGGAAATCGAAAGGATTTTCCGTGTGATCGATTGTGTTGAAGATCTGAAAGTCAGATATGGTACGCATATGTTGGCAGAAGAGGCCGACGACTGGTGGGTTGCCACAAGGACTGAAATGGTTCAGGATGGAGAGGCACTGACTTGGGCTAACTTCAGAAGGGCTTTTCTGAGGAGGTACTTTCCTGAAGATGTTCGGGGAAGGAAGGAAATTGAATTTTTGGAGCTTAAGCAGGGCAATCTGACTGTTAGTGAGTATGCTACTAAGTTCACTGAGCTGGCAAAGTATTATGCACACTACAACAATGATGAGGCTGGAGAATTCTCTAAATGTATCAAATTTGAGAATGGTCTCCGAGATGAGATTAAGCAGGGAATCAGGTACCAGCGTATTCGTAGATTTTCTGATCTGGTGGATTGTAGCAGAATCTTGGAAGAAGATATTACCAAGAATAGGTCGTCTCACTCTCGTGGGGCTGTTGACAAAAGAGGAAAGCAACATATGGACCGTGGCAAGCCATATGGTAGAGATAATCAGAGATCAGGCGGTTGGAAAAGGCCTAGTGGAGGAGATTCTAAGGCTCCTATCAGATGCTACAGGTGTGGTGAGTCTGGTCATCACATTCGAGATTGCAAGAGTGATGAGAAGAAGTGCTATAAATGTGGAAGGGCTGGTCATTTGTCTATTGATTGCAAAGGGAAGTCTGTTACTTGTTACAATTGTGGTGAAGAAGGTCACATTCGTCCGCAGTGTCCTAAGCCTAGGAAGGATCAGTCAGGTGGAAAAGTGTTTGCTTTGTCTGGATCTGAGACTACTCCAGAGGATCGATTGATTAAAGGTACGTGTTTTATTCATGGCACACCTTTAGTTGCAATTATTGATACTGGTGCAACTCATTCTTTCATTTCTTTGGATTGTGCTGAGAGGTTGAAACTGGACATATCTGGTATGCGAGGTAGCATGGTTGTTGATACTCCTGCATCGGGTTCAGTGACGACTTCACTTGTATGTAGGAGTTGTCCTATTGAGATTTTTAGTAGAAGTTTCGGTATGGATTTAGTGTGCCTACCGCTTGAACAAATTGATATTATCCTTGGGATGAACTGGTTGGAATTTAACCGGGTTCATCTGAACTGCTTTGCTAAGACGGTGATTTTCCCAGAAGCAGTTGGTGTCGAGAATTTGACTATGACTGCTAGGCAGGTGCAAGAAGCAATGGAAGATGGTGCTAATGTATTTATGTTACTTGCTTCGTTAGATGCAACAGGAAAGGTCGGGAGTAGTGAATTGCCAGTGGTGTGCGATTTTCCAGAAGTCTTTCCTGATGATGTTGGCGAGTTACCTCCTGAGAGAGAAGTGGAATTTTCTATAGATTTAATTCCTGGTACGAGACCGGTGTCGATGGCGCCATATCGTATGTCTGCGTCTGAATTGGCTGAATTGAAGAGTCAGTTGGAAGATTTACTGGAGAAGAAGTTTATTCGTCCAAGTGTTTCGCCTTGGGGTGCTCCAGTATTGTTGGTTAAGAAGAAAGAAGGTTCTATGAGACTGTGTGTTGATTACAGGCAATTGAACAAGGTAACCATTAAGAATCGGTATCCGTTACCGAGGATCGATGATTTAATGGATCAACTAATTGGAGCCAGTGTATTCATTAAGATTGACTTGAGATCTGGATATCATCAGATTCGTGTGAAAGCGGAAGATATTCAAAAGACTGCTTTTCGAACGAGGTATGGACATTATGAATATTCTGTTATGCCGTTCGGAGTTACTAATGCACCTGGTGTTTTCATGGAATATATGAATAGGATTTTTCATCCGTATCTGGATAAGTTTGTTGTGGTTTTTATTGATGACATTCTGATCTATTCCAAGAATGACAAAGAGCATGCGGAACATCTCAGAATTGTGTTAGAATTGTTGAAAGATAGGAAGTTGTATGCAAAGTTGTCCAAATGTGAGTTCTGGCTGAGTGAAGTTAGTTTTCTTGGACATGTGATTTCTAAGAATGGTATTGCAGTGGATCCTACAAAGGTAGAAGCGGTATCTCAGTGGGAAGCGCCGAAGACTGTTTCTGAAATCAGAAGTTTTCTTGGTCTTGCAGGTTATTACAGAAAATTTATCGAAGGATTCTCAAAGTTAGCATTGCCGTTGACGAAATTGACTCGTAAAGGACAAGCGTTTATTTGGGATTCTGATTGTGAGAAAGGTTTCCAAGAATTGAAACGGAGATTGACTAGTGCTCCTATTCTGATTTTGCCGAATCCGGTGGAATCTTTTGTGGTCTATTGTGATGCATCTCTGTTGGGTCTAGGTGGTGTTTTAATGCAGAATCAACAGGTAGTTGCGTATGCTTCGAGACAGTTGAAGGTTCACGAAAGGAACTATCCTACTCATGACTTAGAACTGGCAGCAGTTGTGTTTGTCTTGAAATTGTGGAGACATTATCTGTACGGTTCGAGATTTGAAGTGTATAGTGATCATAAGAGTTTGAAGTATCTTTTCGATCAGAAAGAGCTCAATATGAGGCAAAGAAGGTGGTTGGAATTTCTCAAAGATTATGATTTTGGTTTGAATTACCATCCTGGTAAGGCAAATGTGGTTGCAGATGCTTTGAGCAGGAAGTCCTTGCATATGTCTATGATGATGGTTCGTGAATTGGATTTAATTGAGCAATTCCGAGATTTGAGTTTGGTTTGTGAAAGTACTCCGAAGTGTGTTCGTTTGGGTATGTTGAAACTTACTAGTGGTATTCTAGAAGAGATCAGGATCGGGCAGAAATCCGATGTTAATTTAGTTGATAAATTGACATTGATCAACCAAGGTCAAGGTGGCGAGTTTAGAATTGATGAAAATGATGTTATGAGATTTGGCGATAGAGTTTGTGTTCCGGATGTTGCAGAAATCAAGAAGAGTATATTAGAGGAAGGACATCGCAGTGGGATGAGTATTCATCCGGGTGCCACGAAAATGTATCATGATCTGAAGAAATTGTTTTGGTGGCCGGGAATGAAAAAGGAAATAGCTGAATTTGTGTATGCATGTTTAATCTGTCAGAAATCGAAGATTGAGCATCAGAAGCCGTCTGGATTTATGCAACCAATGTTTATTCCAGAATGGAAGTGGGATAGTATTTCTATGGATTTTGTATCTGGGTTGCCGAGGACTCCTATGAATTGTGAAGCAATATGGGTCGTTGTGGATAGGTTGACTAAGTCTGCTCATTTTATACCGGTACGAATGGATTACTCGATGGAGAGATTAGCACAGTTATATATTGAGAAAATAGTGAGTTTGCATGGAGTTCCTTCTAGTATTGTGTCAGATAGAGATCCGAGATTCACTTCGAAATTTTGGGAAGGATTGCAGAAGGCTTTGGGTACTAAGTTGAGATTGAGTTCAGCTTACCATCCTCAGACTGATGGACAGACGGAGAGGACGATTCAATCGTTGGAAGATTTATTGCGTGCTTGTGTTTTAGAGAAAGGTGGAGCTTGGGATAGCTATTTGCCATTGATTGAATTTACTTATAACAATAGTTACCATTCGAGCATTGGTATGGCTCCGTTTGAGGCATTGTATGGTAGACGGTGTAGAACACCTTTGTGTTGGTATGAATCTGGAGAGAGTTTGGTAATTGGGCCAGAGATTGTTCAGCAGACTACCGAAAAGATCAAATTGATTCAAGAAAAGATGAGAGCTTCTCAGAGTCGTCAGAAAAGTTATCATGATAAGAGGAGAAAGAATTTAGAATTCAGTGCTGGAGATCATGTGTTTATGAGAGTTACTCCGATGACGGGTATTGGTCGAGCGTTGAAATCTAAGAAGTTGACTCCGCGTTTTATTGGTCCGTTTCAGATTACGGAAAGAGTTGGAGAAGTTGCTTATCGTATTGCTTTACCTCCGAGACTTGCGAATTTGCACGATGTTTTTCATGTTTCTCAGCTGAGGAGATACATTCCAGACCCATCTCATGTAATCCAAATAGATGATGTACAGGTGAGAGATAACCTGACAGTAGAAACATTGCCTATGAGGATAGAAGATCGGGAAGTGAAACAGTTAAGAGGTAAAGAGATAGCATTAGTGAAGGTTGCTTGGGGAGGTCCAGCAGATGGAAATATCACTTGGGAGCTGGAGAGCAAGATGAAAGAGGCTTATCCGGAGCTGTTCGTCTAAGGTATGTTTTCGAGGACGAAAACTCTTTTAGTGGGGGAGAGTTGTAACACCCCGTTTTCAATTAATTGATTTATTTAAATTTGGGAATTTATTTTATTAGAATTAATAAAATAAAAAGAATTATTTATTTTGGAATATTTGAAGAAAATAAAAGAAATAAGAAATATTGAGATTTTTAAGTCATTGGGCTTAGATGTTGTTAGTAAAGAGTGGGGGTGCAGAGAAATAAAGTTATGTTTGGGACTTAGGCCATTTTCTCATTTTTGGTTTTCACGTAAGAACAGAAGTTGGGAATTTGGGGAAATAGAGCTCTGAAGAACGGAGAACGAAGAACACCGCCCAAGAACTCAAAGCTGCTAATTGATAAGGTAAAGGGGGTTTATACTCGATTTATATTTGTTTATGGGTTTATGTACGGTTGATTCGGGTAATTGTAGGAAAATCCCAATTGTTAGATGTTTCTAGGGATCGATAACCGTAGTACTGAACCTTGTTAGAAAAGGGTTAGGTTCCCAATTTTTATGAATCGATTAAGAGTTTTAGGTCCCAAATGAGGAATTGGGAGTATATATCATGATCGTGAATTTACCTTGGAATTGTAGGGATAACCTCAGTGTCAGTAGAATTCCCCAAAAGGACGGTTAATCCCCGACTAAGGTTATTATAATAATTGTTGGTAACTTGGATATTGTGGTGTTGTTGTGAATTGTACAAACTCGATGCGTTAGGTACTGAAATGCGCGTTTTGGCGGACGCTTTCCCGCGTTTGGACTGCTGTTTCTGAGCTGCTGCAGGTTCAGGAAAATCCTGTACGCGCTCAGCAACACGGGCCGTGTTGCACAACACGGGTGCCCGTGTTGCTCTTCTGTGTTGGAAGAGGGTGTGCTTCTGGTTGCACGACACGGGCCGTGTTGCACAACACGGGTACCCGTGTCAGATCCCCTGTACTGATAAAAATAAAATGTGCATTTTTCTGGACGTGCTGCACAACACGGGCCGTGTTGCACAACACGGGTACCCGTGTTGCTCTGCTGTGATGATTTTCTGAATTTTGGTTTCAGTGTTTTGATGTTGGATTTTTATTGCCATGCTTTTAGATATGTTATCGAGCATGAATTATGATATAATTGATGTGATTGGTTGATGTTTGAATAGTATGCTGAGTGATTACATGCTATTCGTAACTTGATATGATTGATGTTTAAATAGTATGCTGAGTGGTTACATGCTATTCATATCATGTTATGTTTAATATTGTTGATGTGCATGATATGTTGATCGATGTTCATAGTATGCTGAGTGTTACATACTTACATATCATGTTGCATTTGTTAATTCCCATTGTGTGGAATTAACATGGTGGCCAATATACGTGTCCGCGATTTAATGGAACGTTGAGGTGGTAGCCGTGTCCGCGATATAATGGAACGGTGAGTTATCCGTGACCCGAGATTTAATGGGGCGGTGAAGTGGTACCACATGCATGGGTGTGTTGCATTACTCGAATATAACATGAATGGATGATTTTTCCAATGTTATATTTGGTTGTCTGTATGCACGTATGATTTGATAAATGGTTGATGATGTTTGATGAATATTTGCAAATATGAAAGGCAATATGTCATGAATATATGAATTGTAAAGGTTGTGTAAATTATGAAATATGCTAGTTATTGGGTGATGCTTATGATTTCGTGAATTGATTGTTATGAATGTATAACCAAATGTATATTTGAGAAGCTCACCCTTACTGTTGAATATTTCAGATTGAGGAGCTTCGCTCAGGTGCTTGACGAAGGCTTATCGTGTCTAGTTTAGTTTCGTTTTAGTATGTCCGGGTCATGCTCTGATAGTTGTAACTCCGGGAACGTTTGGTTGTCGAGCTGCTTTAGTCAGACTCGTTTATTTTCTTTTAATTGTTATAATATGACGTTGACTTTTCCAGGTGTTAATCCCTGATGATTTTGGAAAATATTATAACATTGATTTTATTAAATAAATTATTCCGCTGTGTAGACATGTATGAGTTACCACTAAAATTATGCATGACAGGAATTTATGTTATTAAAAGAGAATTGTAGCATTCCTCGATTATTACATGTACTCTGAGTTTATAATTTTAATTAATCGCGAAAATTATATGCGGGTTTTAGAGGGTGTTACAATATTCATATTGTATTATGGTATAATAGATGTAAATAATTTGAATATTTTTCTTCTTCTCCATCACCAAATTTTAGGTTACTTCATCACTAAGAAACTAAGTTAAAAGACTATTACTATATGACACATATTCCATATACATTTGAAATAATTCAAATTATCTAATGAGTCTCGATAATATATTTATTCACCATATTCATATTGTATTATTGTAAAATAGATGTAAACAGTTTCAGTATTTTCTAATTCTCCATCACCAAATTTTAAGTTAATTCATCACTAAGAAACTAAGTTAAAAGACTATTACTTAATGACACATATTCCACATACATTTCAAATAATTCAAATTATCTAATGAGTCTCGATAATATATTTATCCACCATATTCATATTGTATTATGGTATAATAGATGTAAGCAATTTCAATATTTTTCTTCTTCTCCATCACCAAATCTTAGGTTACTATATCACTAAGAAACTAAGTTAAAAGGCTATTACTTAATGACACATATTCCATATACATTTGAAATAATTCAAATTATCTAATGAGTCTCGATAGTTTATTTATTCACCATATTCATATTGTATTATGGTATAATAGATGTAAACAGTTTCAGTATTTTCTAATTCTCCATCACCAAATCTTAGGTTACTTCATCACTAAGAAACTAAGTTAAAAGACTATTACTTAATGACACATATGCCATATACATTTGAAATAATCAAATTATCTAATGAGTATCGATAGTATATTTATCCATCATATTCATATTGTATTATGGTATAATAGATGTACACAATTTCAATATTTTTCTTCTTCTCCATCACCAAATTTTAGGTTACTTCATCACTAAGAAACTAAGTTAAAAGACTATTACTCAATGACACATATTCCATATACATTTGAAATAATTCAAATTGTCTAATGAGTCTCGATAGTATATTTATCTATCATATTCATATTGTATTATGGTATAATATATGTAAACAATTTCAGTATTTTCCTTCTTCTCCGTCACCAATTTCAGTATTTTCCTTCTTCTCCGTCACCAAATTTTAGGTTACTTCTTCACCAAGAAACTAAGTTAAAAGACTATTAATTAATGACACATATTCCATATACATTAGAAATAATTTAAATTATATCATGAGTCTCGATAGTATATTTATTCACCATATTCATATTGTATTATGGTATAATAGATGTAAACAATTTCAGTATTTTCTTCTTCTCCATCACCAAATTTTAGGTTACTTCATCATTAAGAAACTAAGTTAAAAGACTATTAATTGATGACACATATTCTATATACATTGGAAATAATTCAAAGTATATAATGAGTCCCGATAGTATATTTATTCACCATATTAATATTGTATTATGGTATAATAGATGTAAACAATTTCAGTATTTTCCTTCTTCTCCGTCATCAAATTTTAGGTTACTTCATCAATTAGAAACTAAGTTAAAAGACTATTACTTAATAACACATATTCCATATACATTTTAAATAATTCAAATTATCTAATGAGTCTCGATAGTATATTTATTCACCATATTCATATTGTATTATTGTATAATAGATGTAAACAGTTTCAGTATTTTCTAATTCTCCATCACCAAATTTTAAGTTACTTCATCACTAAGAAACTAAGTTACAAGACTATTACTTAATGACACATATTCCACATACCTTTGAAATAATTCAAATTATCTAATGAGTCTCGATAATATATTTATCCACCATATTCATATTGTATTATGGTATAATAGATGTAAACAATTTCAATATTTTTCTTCTTCTCCATCACAAAATTTTAGGTTACTTCATCACTAAGAAACTAAGTTAAAAGGCTATTACTTAATGACACATATTCCATATACATTTGAAATAATTCAAATTATCTAATGAGTCTCGATAGTATACTTATTCACCATATTCATATTGTATTATGGTATAATAGATGTAAACAGTTTCAGTATTTTCTAATTCTTCATCACCAAATTTTAAGTTACTTCATCACTAAGAAACTAAGTTAAAAGACTATTACTTAATGACACATATTCCACATACATTTGAAATAATTCAAATTATCTAATGAGTCTCGATAATATATTTATCCACCATATTCATATTGTATTATGGTATAATAGATGTAAACAATTTCAATATTTTTCTTCTTCTCCATCACCAAATTTTAGGTTACTATATCACTAAGAAACTAAGTTAAAAGGCTATTACTTAATGACACATATTCCATATACATTTGAAATAATTCAAATTATCTAATGAGTCTCGATAGTTTATTTATTCACCATATTCATATTGTATTATGGTATAATAGATGTAAACAGTTTCAGTATTTTCTAATTCTCCATCACCAAATCTTAGGTTACTTCATCACTAAGAAACTAAGTTAAAAGACTATTACTTAATGACACATATTCCACATACATTTGAAATAATTCAAATTATCTAATGAGTCTCGATAATATATTTATCCACCATATTCATATTGTATTATGGTATAATAGATGTAAACAATTTCAATATTTTTCTTCTTCTCCATCACCAAATTTTAGGTTACTATATCACTTAGAAACTAAGTTAAAAGGCTATTACTTAATGACACATATTCCATATACATTTGAAATAATTCAAATTATCTAATGAGTCTCGATAGTTTATTTATTTACCATATTCATATTGTATTATGGTATAATAGATGTAAACAGTTTCAGTATTTTCTAATTCTCCATCACCAAATCTTAGGTTACTTCATCACTAAGAAACTAAGTTAAAAGACTATTACTTAATGACACATATGCCATATACATTTGAAATAATCAAATTATCTAATGAGTATCGATAGTATATTTACCCACCATATTCATATTGTATTATGGTATAATAGATGTACACAATTTCAATATTTTTCTTCTTCTCCATCACCAAATTTTAGGTTACTTCATCACTAAGAAACTAAGTTAAAAGACTATTACTCAATGACACATATTCCATATACATTTGAACTAATTCAAATTGTCTAATGAGTCTCGATAGTATATTTATCTATCATATTCATATTGTATTATTGTATAATAGATGTAAACAATTTCAGTATTTTCCTTCTTCTCCGTCACCAATTTCAGTATTTTCCTTCTTCTCCGTCACCAAATTTTAGGTTACTTCTTCACCAAGAAACTAAGTTAAAAGACTATTAATTAATGACACATATTCCATATACATTAGAAATAATTTAAATTATATCATGAGTCTCGATAGTATATTTATTCACCATATTCATATTGTATTATGGTATAATAGATGTAAACAATTTCAGTATTTTCTTCTTCTCCATCACCAAATTTTAGGTTACTTCATCACTAAGAAACTAAGTTAAAAGACTATTAATTGATGACACATATTCTATATACATTGGAAATAATTCAAAGTATATAATGAGTCCCGATAGTATATTTATTCACCATATTAATATTGTATTATGGTATAATAGATGTAAACAATTTCAGTATTTTCCTTCTTCTCCGTCATCAAATTTTAGGTTACTTCATCAATAAGAAACTAAGTTAAAAGACTATTACTTAATAACACATATTCCATATACATTTGAAATAATTCAAATTATCTAATGAGTCTCGATAGTATATTTATTCACCATATTCATATTGTATTATGGTATAATAGATGTAAACAGTTTTAGTATTTTCTAATTCGCCATCACCAAATTTTAAGTTACTTTATCACTAAGAAACTAAGTTAAAAGACTATTACTTAATGAAACATATTCCACATACATTTGAAATAATTCAAATTATCTAATGAGTCTCGATAATATATTTATCCACCATATTCATATTGTATTATGGTATAATAGATGTAAACAATTTCAGTATTTTTCTTCTTCTCCATCACCAAATTTTAGGTTACTTCATCACTAAGAAACTAAGTTAAAAGACTATTACTTAATGACACATATTTCATATACACTTTAAATAATTCAAATTATCTAATGAGTCTCGATAATATATTTATTCACCATATTCATATTGTATTATTGTATTATTGTATAATAGATGTAAACAGTTTCAGTATTTTCTTATTCTCCATCACCAAATTTTAAGTTACTTCATCACTAAGAAACTAAGTTACACGACTATTACTTAATGACACATATTCCACATACCTTTGAAATAATTCAAATTATCTAATGAGTCTCGATAATATATTTATCCACCATATTCATATTGTATTATGGTATAATAGATGTAAACAATTTCAATATTTTTCTTCTTCTCCATCACAAAATTTTAGGTTACTTCATCGCTAAGAAACTAAGTTAAAAGGCTATTACTTAATGACACATATTCCATATAAATTTGAAATAATTCAAATTATCTAATGAGTCTCGATAGTATATTTATTCACCATATTCATATTGTATTATGGTATAATAGATGTAAACAGTTTCAGTATTTTCTAATTCTCCATCACAAAATTTTAAGTTACTTCATCACTTAGAAACTAAGTAAAAAGACTATTACTTAATGACACATATTCCACATACATTTGAAATAATTCAAATTATCTAATGAGTCTCGATAGTATATTTATCCATTATATTCATATTGTATTATGGTATAATAGATGTAAACAATTTCAATATTTTTCTTCTTCTCCATCACCAAATTTTAGGTTACTATATCACTAAGAAACTAAGTTAAAAGGCTATTACTTAATGACACATATTCCATATACATTTGAAATAATTCAAATTATCTAATGAGTCTCGATAGTTTATTTATTCACCATATTCATATTGTATTATGGTATAATAGATGTAAACAGTTTCAGTATTTTCTAATTCTCCATCACCAAATCTTATGTTACTTCATCACTAAGAAACTAAGTTAAAAGACTATTACTTAATGACACATATGCCATATACATTTGAAATAATCAAATTATCTAATGAGTATCGATAGTATATTTATCCACCATATTCATATTGTATTATTGTATAATAGATGTACACAATTTCAATATTTTTCTTCTTCTCCATCACCAAATTTTAGGTTACTTCATCACTAAGAAACTAAGTTAAAAGACTATTACTCAATGACACATATTCCATATACATTTGAAATAATTCAAATTGTCTAATGAGTCTCGATAGTATATTTATCCATCATATTCATATTGTATTATGGTATAATAGATGTAAACAATTTCAGTATTTTCCTTCTTCTCCTTCACCAATTTCAGTATTTTCCTTCTTCTCCGTCACCAAATTTTAGGTTACTTCTTCACCAAGAAACTAAGTTAAAAGACTATTAATTAATGACACATATTCCATATACATTAGAAATAATTTAAATTATATAATGAGTCTCGATAGTATATTTATTCACCATATTCATATTGTATTATGGTATAATAGATGTAAACAATTTGAGTATTTTCTTCTTCTCCATCACCAAATTTTAGGTTACTTCATCACTAAGAAATTAAGTTAAAAGACTATTAATTGATGACACATATTCTATATACATTGGAAATAATTCAAATTATATAATGAGTCCCGATAGTATATTTATTCACCATATTAATATTGTATTATGGTATAATAGATGTAAACAATTTCAGTATTTTCCTTCTTCTCCGTCATCAAATTTTAGATTACTTCATCAATAAGAAACTAAGTTAAAAGATTATTACTTAATGACACATATTCCATATACATTTGAAATAATTCAAATTATCTAATTTGTCTCGATAATATATTTATTCACCATATTCATATTGTATTATTGTATAATAGATGTAAACAGTTTCAGTATTTTCTAATTCTCCATCACCAAATTTTAAGTTACTTCATCACTAAGAAACTAAGTTACAAGACTATTACTTAATGACACATATTCCACATACCTTTGAAATAATTCAAATTATCTAATGAGTCTCGATAATATATTTATCCACCATATTCATATTGTATAATGGTATAATAGATGTCAACAATTTCAATATTTTTCTTCTTCTCCATCACCAAATTTTAGGTTACTCCATCACTAAGAAACTAAGTTAAAAGGCTATTACTTAATGACACATATTCCATATACATTTGAAATAATTCAAATTATCTAATGAGTCTCGATAGTATATTTATTCACCATATTCATATTGTATTATGGTATAATAGATGTAAACAGTTTCAGTATTTTCTAATTCTCCATCACCAAATTTTAAGTTACTTCATCACTAAGAAACTAAGTTAAAAGACTATTACTTAATGACAAATATTCCACATACATTTGAAATAATTCAAATTATCTAATGAGTCTCGATAATATATTTATCCACCATATTCATATTGTATTATTGTATAATAGATGTAAACAATTTTAATATTTTTCTTCTTCTCCATCACCAAATTTTAGGTTACTTCATCACTAAGAAACTAAGTTAAAAGACTATTACTTAATGACACATATTCCATATACATTTGAAATAATTCAAATTATCTAATGAGTCTCGATAGTATATTTATTCACCATATTCATATTGTATTATGGTATAATAGATGTAAACAGTTTCAATATTTTCTAATTCTCCATCACCAAATCTTAGGTTACTTCATCACAAAGAAACTAAGTTAAAAGACTATTACTTAATGACACATATGCCATATACATTTGAAATAATCAAATTATCTAATTAGTCTCGATAGTATATTTATCCACCATATTCATATTGTATTATGGTATAATAGATGTACACAATTTCAATAGTTTTCTTCTTCTCCATCACCAAATTTTAGGTTACTTCATCACTAAGAAACTAAGTTAAAAGACTATTACTCAATGACACATATTCCATATACATTTGAAATAATTCAAATTATCTAATGAGTCTTGATAGTATATTTATCCACAATATTCATATTGTATTATGATATAATAGATGTAAACAATTTCAGTATTTTCCTTCTTCTCCGTCACCAAATTTTAGGTTACTTCTTCACCAAGAAACTAAGTTAAAAGACTATTAATTAATGACATATATTCCATATACATTACAAATAATTCAAATTATATAATGAGTCTCGATAGTATATATATTCACCATATTCATATTGTTTTATGGTATAATAGATGTAAACAATTTCAGTATTTTCTTATTCTCCATCACCAAATTTTAGGTTATTTCATCACTAAGAAACTAAGTTAAAAGACTATTAATTGATGACACATATTTTATATATATTGGAAATAATTCAAATTATATAATGAGTCTCGATAGTATATTTATTCACCATATTCATATTGTATTATGGTATAATAGATGTAAACAATTTCAATATTTTTCTACTTCAACATTACCAAATTTTAGGTTACTTCATCACTAAGAAACTAAGTTAAAAGACTATTACTTAATGACACATATTCCATATACATTTGAAATAATTCAAATTATCTAATGAGTCTCGATAGTATATTTATTCACCATATTCATATTGTATTATGGTATAATAGATGTAAACAGTTTCAGTATTTTCTAATTCTCCATCACCAAATTTTAAGTTACTTTATCACTAAGAAACTAAGTTAAAAGGCTATTACTTAATGACACATGTTACACATACATTTGAAATAATTCAAATTATCTAATGATTCTCGATAATATATTTATCCACCATATTCATATTGTATTATGGTGTAATAGATGTAAACATTTTCAGTATTTTCCTTCTTCTCCATCACCAAATTTTAGGTTACTTTTTCACCAAGAAACTAAGTTAAAAGACTATTAACTAATGACACATATTCCATATACATTATAATTAATTCAAATTATATAATGAGTCTCGATAGTATATTTATTCACCATATTCATATTGTATTATGGTATAATAGATGTAAAAAATTTCAATATTTTTCTTCTTCTCCATCACCAAATTTTAGGTTACTTCATCACTAAGGAACTAAGTTAAAAGCCTATTATTTAATGACACATATTCCATATACATTTGAAATAATTAAAATTATCTAATGAGTCTCGATAGTATATTTATTCACCATATTCATATTGTACTATGGTATAATAGATGTAAACAGTTTCAGTATTTTCTAATTCTCCATCCCCAAATCTTAGGTTACTTCATCACTAAGAAACTAAGTTAAAAGACTATTACTTAATGACACATATTCCATATAGATTTGAAATAATTCAAATTATCTAATGAGTCTAGATAGTATATTTATCCATTATATTCATATTGTATTATGGTATAATAGATGTAAACCATTTCAATATTTTTCTTCTTCTCCATCAACAAATTTTAGGTTACTTCATCACTAAGAAACTAAGTTAAAAGACTATTGTTTAATGACACATATTCCATATACATATGAAATAATTCAAATTGTCTAATGAGTCTCGATAGTATATTTATCCACCATATTTATATTGTATTATGGTATAATAGATGTAAACAGTTTCAGTGTTTTCTAATTCTCCATCACAAAATTTTAGGTTACTTCATCACTAAGAAACTAAGTTAAATGAGTATTACTTAATGACACATATTCCATATAAATTTGAAATAATTCAGATTATCTAATGAGTCTCGATAGTTTATTTGTCCACCATATTCATATTGTATTATGGTATAAAAGATGTAAACAATTTCAATATTTTTCTTCTTCTCCATCACCAAATTTTTGGTTACTTCATCACTAAGAAAGTAAGTTAAAAGACTATTGTTTAATGACACATATTCCATATACATATGAAATAATTCAAATTGTCTAATGAGTCTCGATAGTATATTTATCCATCATATTTATATTGTATTATGGTATAATAGATGTAAACAGTTTCAGTATTTTCCTTCTTCTCCATCACCAAATCTTAGGTTACTTTTTCACCTAGAAACTAAGTTAAAAGACTATTACTTAATGACACATATTTTATATATATTGGAAATAATTCAAATTATATAATGAGTCTCGATAGTATATTTATTCACCATATTCATATTGTATTATTGTATAATAGATGTAACCAATTTCAGTATTTTCCTTCTTCTCCATCACAAAATCTTAGGTTACTTTTTCACCTAGAAACTAAGTTAAAAGATTATTACTTAATGACACATATTCCATATACATTTGAAATAATTAAAATTATCTAATGAGTCTCGATAGTATATTTATCCACCATATTCATATTGTATTATGGTATAATAGATGTAAACAATTTCAATATTTTTCTTCTTCTCCATCACCAAATTTTAGGTTACTTCATCACTAAGAAACTAAGTTAAAAGACTATTGTTTAATGACACATATTCCATATACATATGAAATAATTCAAATTGTCTAATGAGTCTCGATAGTATATTTATCCATCATATTTATATTGTATTATGGTATAATAGATGTAAACAATTTTAGAATTTTTCTTCTTCTCCGTCATCAAATTTTAGGTTACTTCTTCACCAAAAACTAAGTTAAAAGAGTATTAATTAATTTCACATATTCCATATACATTAGAAATAATTCAAATTATGTAATGAGTCTTGGTAGTATATTTATTCACCATATTCATATTGTATTATGGTATAATAGATGTAAACAATTTCAGTAGTTTTCTTCTTCTCCATCCCCAAATTTTAGGTTACTTCATCACTAAGAAACTAAGTTAAAAGACTATTGTTTAATGACACATATTCCATATACATATGAAATAATACAAATTGTCTAATGAGTCTCGATAGTATATTTATCCATCATATTTATATAGTATTATGGTATAATAGATGTAAACAATTTCAGTATTTTCCTTCTTCTCCGTCATCAAATTTTAGGTTACTTCTTCACCAAAAACTAAGTTAAAAGACTATTAATTAATTACACATATTCCATATACATTAGAAATAATTCAAATTATATAATTAGTCTCGATAGTATACTTATTCACCATATTCATATTGTATTATGGTATAATAGATGTAAACAATTTCAGTATTTTCTTCTTCTCAATCTTAAAATTTTAGGTTACTTCATCACTAATAAACAAAGTTAAAAGACTATTAATTGATGACACATATTCTAAATACATTGGAAATCATTCAAATTATATAATGAGTCTCGATAGTATATTTATCCACCATATTCATATTGTATTATGGTATAATAGATGTAAACAATTTGAATATTTTTCTTCTTCTCCATCAGCAAATTTTAGGTTACTTCATCACTAAGAAACTAAGTTAAAAGACTATTGTTTAATGACACATATTCCATATACATATGAAATAATTCAAATTGTCTAATGAGTCTCGATAGTATATTTATCCACCATATTTATATTGTATTATGGTATAATAGATGTAAACGGTTTCAGTGTTTTCTAATTCTCCATCACAAAATTTTAGGTTACTTCATCACTAAGAAACTAAGTTAAAAGACTATTACTTAATGACACATATTCCATATACATATGAAATAATTCAAATTATCTAATGAGTCTCGATAGTATATTTATCCAACATATTCATATTGTATTATGGTATAATAGATGTAAACAATTTCAGTATTTTCCTTCTTCTCCATCACCAAATTTTAGGTTACTTTTTCACCGAGAAACTAAGTTAAAAGACTATTAACTAATGACACATATTCCATATACATTATAATTAATTCAAATTTTATAATGAGTCTCGATAGTATATTTATTCACCATGTTCATATTGTATTATGTTATAATAGATGTAAACAATTTTAATATGTTTCTTCTTCTCCATCACCAAATTTTAAGTTACTTCATCACTAAGAAACTAAGTTACAAGACTATTACTTAATGACACATATTCCACATACCTTTGAAATAATTCAAATTATCTAATGAGTCTCGATAATATATTTATCCACCATATTCATATTGTATTATGGTATAATAGATGTAAACAATTTCAATATTTTTCTTTATCTCCATCACCAAATTTTAGGTTACTTCATCACTAAGAAACTAAAATAGAAGGCTATTACTTAATGACACATATTCCATATACATTTGAAATAATTCCAATTATCTAATGAGTCTCGATAGTATATTTATTCACCATATTCATATTGTATTATGGTATAATAGATGTAAACAGTTTCAATATTTTCTAATTCTCCATCACCAAATTTTAGGTTACTTCATCACTAAGAAACTAAGTTAAAAGACTATTAATTGATGACACATATTTTATATACATTGGAAATAATTCAAATTATCTAATGAGTCTCGATAGTATATTTATTCACCATATTCATATTGTATTATGGTATAATAGATGTAAACAGTTTCAGTATTTTCTAATTCTCCATCACCAAATCTTAGGTTACTTCATCACTAAGAAACTAAGTTAAAAGACTGTTACTTAATGACACATATGCCATATACATTTGAAATAATTCAAATCATCTAATGAGTCTCGATAGTATATTTATCCACCATATTCATATTGTATTATGGTATAATAGATGTAAACGATTTGAATATTTTTCTTCTTCTCCATCACCAAATCTTAGGTTACTTCATCACTAAGAAACTAAGTTAAAAGACTATTACTTAATGACACATATTCCATATACATTTGACATAATTCAAATTATCTAATGAGTCTCGATAGTATATTTATGCACCATATTCATATTGTATTATGGTATAATAGATGTAAACAATTTCAATATTTTTCTTCTTCTCCATCAGCAAATTTTAGGTTACTTCATCACTAAGAAACTAAGTTAAAAGACTATTACTTAATGACACATATTCCATATACATTTGAAATAATTCAAATTATCTAATGAGTCTCGAAAGTATATTTATTCACCATATTCATATTGTATTATGGTATAATAGATGTAAACAGTTTCAATATTTTCTAATTCTCCATCACCAAATCTTAGGTTACTTCATCACAAAGAAACTAAGTTAAAAGACTATTACTTAATGACACATATGCCATATACATTTGAAATAATCAAATTATCTAATGAGTCTCGATAGTATATTTATCCACCATATTCATATTGTATTATGGTATAATAGATGTACACAATTTCAATAGTTTTCTTCTTCTCCATCAACAAATTTTAGGTTACTTCATCACTAAGAAACTAAGTTAAAAGACTATTACTCAATGACACATATTCCATATACATTTGAAATAATTCAAATTATCTAATGAGTCTTGATAGTATATTTATCCATAATATTCATATTGTATTATGATATAATAGATGTAAACAATTTCAGTATTTTCCTTCTTCTTCGTCACCAAATTTTAGGTTACTTCTTCACCAAGAAACAAAGTTAAAAGACTATTAATTAATGACATATATTCCATATACATTACAAATAATTCAAATTATATAATGAGTCTCGATAGTATATATATTCACCATATTCATATTGTTTTATGGTATAATAGATGTAAACAATTTCAGTATTTTCTTATTCTCCATCACCAAATTTTAGGTTAATTCATCACTAAGAAACTAAGTTAAAAGACTATTAATTGATGCCACATATTTTATATATATTGGAAATAATTCAAATTATATAATGAGTCTCGATAGTATATTTGTTCACCATATTCATATTGTATTATGGTATAATAGATGTAAACAATTTCAATATTTTTCTTCTTCAACATTACCAAATTTTAGGTTACTTCATCACTAAGAAACTAAGTTAAAAGACTATTACTTAATGACACATATTCCATATACATTTGAAATAATTCAAATTATCTAATGAGTCTCGATAGTATATTTATTCACCATATTCATATTGTATTATGGTATAATAGATGTAAACAGTTTCAGTATTTTCTAATTCTCCATCACCAAATTTTAAGTTACTTTATCACTAAGAAACTAAGTTAAAAGACTATTACTTAATGACACATATTGCACATACATTTGAAATAATTCAAATTATCTAATGATTCTCGATAATATATTTATCCACCGTATTCATATTGTATTATGGTATAATAGATGTAAACAATTTCAATATTTTTCTTCTTCTCCATCACCAAATTTTAGGTTACTTCGTCACTAAGAAACTAAGTTAAAAGACTATTACTTAATGACACATATTCCATATACATTTGAAATAATTCAAATTATCTAATGAGTCTCGATAGTATATTTATCCACCATATTCATATTGTATTATGGTGTAATAGATGTAAACATTTTCAGTATTTTCCTTCTTCTCCATCACCAAATTTTAGGTTACTTTTTCACCAAGAAACTAAGTTAAAAGACTATTAACTAATGACACATATTCCATATACATTATAATTAATTCAAATTATATAATGAGTCTCGATAGTATATTTATTCACCATATTCATATTGTATTATGGTATATTAGATGTAAAAAATTTCAATATTTTTCTTATTCTCCATCACCAAATTTTAGGTTAATTCATCACTAAGAAACTAAGTTAAAAGACTATTAATTGATGCCACATATTTTATATATATTGGAAATAATTCAAATTATATAATGAGTCTCGATAGTATATTTGTTCACCATATTCATATTGTATTATGGTATAATAGATGTAAACAATTTCAATATTTTTCTTCTTCAACATTACCAAATTTTAGGTTACTTCATCACTAAGAAACTAAGTTAAAAGACTATTACTTAATGACACATATTCCATATACATTTGAAATAATTAAAATTATCTAATGAGTCTCGATAGTATATTTATTCACCATATTCATATTGTATTATGGTATAATAGATGTAAACAGTTTCAGTATTTTCTAATTCTCCATCACCAAATTTTAAGTTACTTTATCACTAAGAAACTAAGTTAAAAGACTATTACTTAATGACACATATTGCACATACATTTGAAATAATTCAAATTATCTAATGATTCTCGATAATATATTTATCCACCATATTCATATTGTATTATGGTATAATAGATGTAAACAATTTCAATATTTTTCTTCTTCTCCATCACCAAATTTTAGGTTACTTCGTCACTAAGAAACTAAGTTAAAAGACTATTACTTAATGACACATATTCCATATACATTTGAAATAATTCAAATTATCTAATGAGTCTCGATAGTATATTTATCCACCATATTCATATTGTATTATGGTGTAATAGATGTAAACATTTTCAGTATTTTCCTTCTTCTCCATCACCAAATTTTAGGTTACTTTTTCACCAAGAAACTAAGTTAAAAGACTATTAACTAATGACACATATTCCATATACATTATAATTAATTCAAATTATATAATGAGTCTCGATAGTATATTTATTCACCATATTCATATTGTATTATTGTATAATAGATGTAAAAAATTTCAATATTTTTCTTCTTCTCCATCACCAAATTTTAGGTTACTTCATCACTAAGGAACTAAGTTAAAAGCCTATTATTTAATGACACATATTCCATATATATTTGAAATAATTAAAATTATCTAATGAGTCTCGATAGTATATTTATTCAACATATTCATATTGTACTATGGTATAATAGATGTAAACAGTTTCAGTATTTTCTAATTCTCCATCACCAAATCTTAGGTTACTTCATCACTAAGAAACTAAGTTAAAAGACTATTGTTTAATGACACATATTCCATATACATATGAAATAATTCAAATTGTCTATAGAGTCTCGATAGTATATTTATCCACCATATTTATATTGTATTATGGTATAATAGATGTAAACAGTTTCAGTGTTTTCTAATTCTCCATCACAAAATTTTAGGTTACTTCATCACTAAGAAACTAAGTTAAAAGACTATTACTTAATGACACATATTCCATATAAATTTGAAATAATTCAGATTATCTAATGAGTCTCGATAGTTTATTTGTCCACCATATTCATATTGTATTATGGTATAAAAGATGTAAACAATTTCAATATTTTTCTTCTTCTCCATCACCAAATTTTTGGTTACTTCATCACTAAGAAACTAAGTTAAAAGACTATTATTTAATGACACATATTCCATATACATATGAAATAATTCAAATTGTCCAATGAGTCTCGATAGTATATTTATCCATCATATTTATATTGTATTATGGTATAATACATGTAAACAGTTTCAGTATTTTCCTTCTTCTCCATCACCAAATCTTAGGTTACTTTTTCACCTAGAAACTAAGTTAAAAGACTATTACTTAATGACACATATTCCATATACATTTAAAATAATTAAAATTATCTAATGAGTCTCGATAGTATATTTATTCACCATATTCATATTGTATTATTGTATAATAGATGTAAACAGTTTCAGTATTTTCTAATTCTCCATCACCAATTCTTAGGTTACTTCATCACTAAGAAACTAAGTTAAAAGATTATTACTTAATGACACATATTCCATATACATTTGAAATAATTCAAATTATCTAATGAGTCTCGATAGTATATTTATCCACCATATTAATATTGTATTATGGTATAATAGATGTAAACTATTTCAATATTTTTCTTCTTCTCCATCACCAAATTTTAGGTTACTTCATCACTAAGAAACTAAGTTAAAAGACTATTGTTTAATGACACATATTCCATATACATATGAAATAATTCAAATTGTCTAATGAGTCTCGATAGTATATTTATCCATCATATTTATATTGTATTATGGTATAATAGATGTAAACAATTTTAGAATTTTCCTTCTTCTCCGTCATCAAATTTTAGGTTACTTCTTCACCAAAAACTAAGTTAAAAGAGTATTAATTAATTTCACATATTCCATATACATTAGAAATAATTCAAATTATATAATGAGTCTCGATAGTATACTTATTCACCATATTCATATTGTATTATGGTATAATAGATGTAAACAATTTCAGTATTTTCTTCTTCTCCATGATAAAATTTTAGGTTACTTCATCACTAATAAACAAAGTTAAAAGACTATTAATTGATGACACATATTCTAAATACATTGGAAATAATTCAAATTATATAATGAGTCTCGATAGTATATTTATCCACCATATTCATATTGTATTATGGTATAATAGATGTAAACAATGTGAATATTTTTCTTCTTCTCCATCAACAAATTTAAGGTTACTTCATCACTAAGAAACTAAGTTAAAAGACAATTGTTTAATGACACATATTCCATATACATATGAAATAATTCAAATTGTCTAATGATTCTCGATAGTATATTTATCCACCATATTTATATTGTATTATGGTATAATAGATGTAAACAGTTTCAGTGTTTTCTAATTCTCCATCACAAAATTTTAGGTTACTTCATCACTAAGAAACTAAGTTAAAAGACTATTACTTAATGACACATATTCCATATACATTTGAAATAATTCAGATTATCTAATGAGTCTCGATAGTATATTTGTCGACCATATTCATATTGTATTATGGTATAATAGATGTAAACAATTTCAATATTTTTCTTCTTCTCCAACACCAAATTTTAGGTTACTTCATCACTAAGAAACTAAGTTAAAAGATTATTGTTTAATGACACATATTTCATATACATATGAAATAATTCAAATTGTCTAATGAGTCTCGATAGTATATTTATCCATCATATTTATATTGTATTATGGTATAATAGATGTAAACAGTTTCAGTATTTTCCTTCTTCTCCATCACCAAATCTTAGGTTACTTTTTCACCTAGAAACTAAGTGAAAAGACTATTAATTGATGACACATATTCCATATACATTAGAAATAATTCAAATTATATAATGATTCTCGATAGTATATTTATTCACCATATTCATATTGTATTATGGTATAATAGATGTAAACAGTTTCAGTATTTTCTAATTCTCCATCACCAAATCTTAGGTTACTTCATCACTAAGAAACTAAGTTAAAAGACTATTAATTGATGACACATATTCTATATACATTGGAAATAATTCAAGTTATATAATGAGTCCCGATAGTATATTTATTCACCATATTCATATTGTATTATGATATAATAGATGTAAACAATTTCAGTATTTTCCTTCTTCTCCGTCATCAAATTTTAGGTTACTTCTTCACCAAAAACTAAGTTAAAAGACTATTAATTAATTACACATATTCCATATACATTAGAAATAATTCAAATTATATAATGAGTCTTGGTAGTATATTTATTCACCATATTCATATTGTATTATGGTATAATAGATGTAAACAATTTCAGTAGTTTTCTTCTTCTCCATCCCCAAATTTTAGGTTACTTCATCACTAAGAAGCTAAGTTAAAAGACTATTGTTTAATGACACATATTCCATATACATATGAAATAATACAAATTGTCTAATGAGTCTCGATAGTATATTTATCCATCATATTTATATAGTATTATGGTATAATAGATGTAAACAATTTCAGTATTTTCCTTCTTCTCCGTCATCAAATTTTAGGTTACTTCTTCACCAAAAACTAAGTTAAAAGACTATTAATTAATTACACATATTCCATATACATTATAAATAATTCAAATTATATAATGAGTCTCGATAGTATACTTATTCACCATATTCATATTGTATTATAGTATAATAGATGTAAACAATTTCAGTATTTTCTTCTTCTCCATCAAAAAATTTTAGGTTACTTCATCACTAATAAACAAAGTTAAAAGACTATTAATTGATGACACATATTCTAAATACATTGGAAATAATTCAAATTATATAATGAGTCTCGATAGTATATTTATCCACCATATTCATATTGTATTATGGTATAATAGATGTAAACAATTTGAATATTTTTCTTCTTCTCCATCAGCAAATTTTAGGTTACTTCATCACTAAGAAACTAAGTTAAAAGACTATTGTTTAATGACACATATTCCATATACATATGAAATAATTCAAATTGTCTAATGAGTCTCGATAGTATATTTATCCACCATATTTATATTGTATTATGGTATAGTAGATGTAAACAGTTTCAGTGTTTTCTAATTCTCCATCACAAAATTTTAGGTTACTTCATCACTAAGAAACTAAGTTAAAAGACTATTACTTAATGACACATATTCCATAAACATTTGAAATAATTCAGATTATCTAATGAGTCTCGATAGTATATTTATTCACCATATTCATATTGTATTATGTTATAATAGATGTAAACAGTTTTAGTATTTTCTAATTCTCCATCACCAAATTTTAAGTTACTTTATCACTAAGAAACTAAGTTAAAAGACTATTACTTAATGACACATATTCCACATACATTTGAAATAATTCAAATTATCTAATGAGTCTCGATAATATATTTATCCAACATATTCATATTGTATTATGGTATAATAGATGTAAACAATTTTAATATTTTTCTTCTTCTCCATCACCAAATTTTAGGTTACTTCATCACTAAGAAACTAAGTTAAAAGACTATTACTTAATGACACATATTCCATATACATATGAAATAATTCAAATTATCTAATGAGTCTGGATAGTATATTTATCCAACATATTCATATTGTATTATGGTATAATAGATGTAAACAATTTCAGTATTTTCCTTCTTCTCCATCACCAAATTTTAGGTTACTTTTTCACCGAGAAACTAAGTTAAAAGACTATTAACTAATGACACATATTCCATATACATTATAATTAATTCAAATTTTATAATGAGTCTCGATAGTATATTTATTCACCATGTTCATATTGTATTATGTTATAATAGATGTAAACAATTTTAATATGTTTCTTCTTCTCCATCACCAAATTTTAAGTTACTTCATCACTAAGAAACTAAGTTACAAGACTATTACTTAATGACACATATTCCACATACCTTTGAAATAATTCAAATTATCTAATGAGTCTCGATAATATATTTATCCACCATATTCATATTGTATTATGGTATAATAGATGTAAACAATTTCAATATTTTTCTTCTTCTCCATCACCAAATTTTAGGTTACTTCATCACTAAGAAACTAAAATAAAAGGCTATTACTTAATGACACATATTCCATATACATTTGAAATAATTCCAATTATCTAATGAGTCTCGATAGTATATTTATTCACCATATTCATATTGTATTATGGTATAATGGATGTAAACAGTTTCACTATTTTCTAATTCTCCATCACCAAATCTTAGGTTACTTCATCACTAAGAAACTAAGTTAAAAGACTGTTACTTAATGACACATATGCCATATACATTTGAAATAATTCAAATAATCTAATGAGTCTCGATAGTATATTTATCCACCATATTCATATTGTATTATGGTATAATAGATGTAAACAATTTGAATATTTTTCTTCTTCTCCATCAGCAAATTTTAGGTTACATCATCATTAAGAAACTAAGTTAAAAGACTATTACTTAATGACACATATTCCATATACATTTGAAATAATTCAGATTATCTAATGAGTCTCGATAGTATATTTAACCACCATATTCATATTGTATTATGGTATAATAGATGTAAACAATTTCAATATTTTTCTTTTTCTCCGTCACAAAATTTTAGGTTACTTCATCACTAAGAAACTAAGTTAAAAGACTATTACTTAATGACACATATTCCATATATATTTGAAATAATTCAAATTATCTAATGAGTCTCGATAGTATATTTATTCACCATATTCATATTGTATTATGGTATAATAGATGTAAACGGTTTCAATATTTTCTAATTCTCCATCACCAAATCTTAGGTTACTTCATCACTAAGAAACTAAGTTAAAAGACTATTACTTAATGACACATATGCCATATACATTTGAAATAATCAAATTATCTAATGAGTCTCGATAGTATATTTATCCACAATATTCATATTGTATTATGGTATAATAGATGTACACAATTTCAATATTTTTCTTCTTCTCCATCACCAAATTTTAGGTTACTTCATCACTAAGAAACTAAGTTAAAAGGCTATTACTCATAGACACATATTCCATATACATATGAAATCATTCAAATTGTCTAATGAGTCTCGATAGTATATTTATCCATCATATTTATATTGTATTATGGTATAATAGATGTAACCAATTTCAGTATTTTCCTTCTTCTCCATCACAAAATCTTAGGTTACTTTTTCACCTAGAAACTAAGTGAAAAGACTATTAATTGATGACACATATTCCATATACATTAGAAATAATTCAAATTATATAATGATTCTCGATAGTATATTTATTCACCATATTCATATTGTATTATGGTATAATAGATGTAAACAGTTTCAGTATTTTCTAATTCTCCATCACCAAATCTTAGGTTACTTCATCACTAAGAAACTAAGTTAAAAGACTATTAATTGATGACACATATTCTAAATACATTGGAAATAATTCAAATTATATAATGAGTCTCGATAGTATATTTATCCACCATATTCATATTGTATTATGGTATAATAGATGTAAACAATTTGAATATTTTTCTTCTTCTCCATCCCCAAATTTTAGGTTACTTCATCACTAAGAAACTAAGTTAAAAGACTATTGTTTAATGACACATATTCCATATACATATGAAATAATACAAATTGTCTAATGAGTCTCGATAGTATATTTATCCATCATATTTATATTGTATTATGGTATAATAGATGTAAACGGTTTCAGTGTTTTCTAATTCTCCATCACAAAATTTTAGGTTACTTCATCACTAAGAAACTAAGTTAAAAGACTATTACTTAATGACACATATTCCATATACATATGAAATAATTCAAATTATCTAATGAGTCTCGATAGTATATTTATCCAACATATTCATATTGTATTATGGTATAATAGATGTAAACAATTTCAGTATTTTCCTTCTTCTCCATCACCAAATTTTAGGTTACTTTTTCACCGAGAAACTAAGTTAAAAGACTATTAACTAATGACACATATTCCATATACATTATAATTAATTCAAATTTTATAATGAGTCTCGATAGTATATTTATTCACCATGTTCATATTGTATTATGTTATAATAGATGTAAACAATTTTAATATGTTTCTTCTTCTCCATCACCAAATTTTAAGTTACTACATCACTAAGAAACTAAGTTACAAGACTATTACTTAATGACACATATTCCACATACCTTTGAAATAATTCAAATTATCTAATAAGTCTCGATAATATATTTATCCACCATATTCATATTGTATTATGGTATAATAGATGTAAACAATTTCAATATTTTTCTTTATCTCCATCACCAAATTTTAGGTTACTTCATCACTAAGAAACTAAAATAAAAGGCTATTACTTAATGACACATATTCCATATACATTTGAAATAATTCCAATTATCTAATGAGTCTCGATAGTATATTTATTCACCATATTCATATTGTATTATGGTATAATAGATGTAAACAGTTTCAGTATTTTCTAATTCTCCATCACCAAATTTTAGGTTACTTCATCACTAAGAAACTAAGTTAAAAGACTATTAATTGATGACACATATTTTATATACATTGGAAATAATTCAAATTATCTAATGAGTCTCGATAGTATATTTATTCACCATATTCATATTGTATTATGGTATAATAGATGTAAACAGTTTCAGTATTTTCTAATTCTCCATCACCAAATCTTAGGTTACTTCATCACTAAGAAACTAAGTTAAAAGACTGTTACTTAATGACACATATGCCATATACATTTGAAATAATTCAAATCATCTAATGAGTCTCGATAGTATATTTATCCACCATATTCATATTGTATTATGGTATAATAGATGTAAACGATTTGAATATTTTTCTTCTTCTCCATCACCAAATCTTAGGTTACTTCATCACTAAGAAACTAAGTTAAAAGACTATTACTTAATGACACATATTCCATATACATTTGACATAATTCAAATTATCTAATGAGTCTCGATAGTATATTTATCCACCATATTCATATTGTATTATGGTATAATAGATGTAAACAATTTCAATATTTTTCTTCTTCTCCATCAGCAAATTTTAGGTTACTTCATCACTAAGAAACTAAGTTAAAAGACTATTACTTAATGACACATATTCCATATACATTTGAAATAATTCAAATTATCTAATGAGTCTCGAAAGTATATTTATTCACCATATTCATATTGTATTATGGTATAATAGATGTAAACAGTTTCAATATTTTCTAATTCTCCATCACCAAATCTTAGGTTACTTCATCACAAAGAAACTAAGTTAAAAGACTATTACTTAATGACACATATGCCATATACATTTGAAATAATCAAATTATCTAATGAGTCTCGATAGTATATTTATCCACCATATTCATATTGTATTATGGTATAATAGATGTACACAATTTCAATAGTTTTCTTCTTCTCCATCACCAAATTTTAGGTTACTTCATCACTAAGAAACTAAGTTAAAAGACTATTACTCAATGACACATATTCCATATACATTTGAAATAATTCAAATTATCTAATGAGTCTTGATAGTATATTTATCCATAATATTCATATTGTATTATGATATAATAGATGTAAACAATTTCAGTATTTTCCTTCTTCTTCGTCACCAAATTTTAGGTTACTTCTTCACCAAGAAACAAAGTTAAAAGACTATTAATTAATGACATATATTCCATATACATTACAAATAATTCAAATTATATAATGAGTCTCGATAGTATATATATTCACCATATTCATATTGTTTTATGGTATAATAGATGTAAACAATTTCAGTATTTTCTTATTCTCCATCACCAAATTTTAGGTTAATTCATCACTAAGAAACTAAGTTAAAAGACTATTAATTGATGCCACATATTTTATATATATTGGAAATAATTCAAATTATATAATGAGTCTCGATAGTATATTTGTTCACCATATTCATATTGTATTATGGTATAATAGATGTAAACAATTTCAATATTTTTCTTCTTCAACATTACCAAATTTTAGGTTACTTCATCACTAAGAAACTAAGTTAAAAGACTATTACTTAATGACACATATTCCATATACATTTGAAATAATTCAAATTATCTAATGAGTCTCGATAGTATATTTATTCACCATATTCATATTGTATTATGGTATAATAGATGTAAACAGTTTCAATATTTTCTAATTCTCCATCACCAAATTTTAAGTTACTTTATCACTAAGAAACTAAGTTAAAAGACTATTACTTAATGACACATATTGCACATACATTTGAAATAATTCAAATTATCTAATGATTCTCGATAATATATTTATCCACCATATTCATATTGTATTATGGTATAATAGATGTAAACAATTTCAATATTTTTCTTCTTCTCCATCACCAAATTTTAGGTTACTTCGTCACTAAGAAACTAAGTTAAAAGACTATTACTTAATGACACATATTCCATATACATTTGAAATAATTCAAATTATCTAATGAGTCTCGATAGTATATTTATCCACCATATTCATATTGTATTATGGTGTAATAGATGTAAACATTTTCAGTATTTTCCTTCTTCTCCATCACCAAATTTTAGGTTACTTTTTCACCAAGAAACTAAGTTAAAAGACTATTAACTAATGACACATATTCCATATACATTATAATTAATTCAAATTATATAATGAGTCTCGATAGTATATTTATTCACCATATTCATATTGTATTATGGTATATTAGATGTAAAAAATATCAATATTTTTCTTATTCTCCATCACCAAATTTTAGGTTAATTCATCACTAAGAAACTAAGTTAAAAGACTATTAATTGATGCCACATATTTTATATATATTGGAAATAATTCAAATTATATAATGAGTCTCGATAGTATATTTGTTCACCATATTCATATTGTATTATGGTATAATAGATGTAAACAATTTCAATATTTTTCTTCTTCTCCATCACCAAATTTTAGGTTACTTCATCACTAAGAAACTAAAATAAAAGGCTATTACTTAATGACACATATTCCATATACATTTGAAATAATTCCAATTATCTAATGAGTCTCGATAGTATATTTATTCACCATATTCATATTGTATTATGGTATAATAGATGTAAACAGTTTCAGTATTTTCTAATTCTCCATCACCAAATCTTAGGTTACTTCATCACTAAGAAACTAAGTTAAAAGACTGTTACTTAATGACACATATGCCATATATGTAACACCCTCTAAAACCCCGCATATAATTTTCGCAAATATTAAAAATTATAAACTCAGAGTACATGTAATAATCGAGGAATGCTACAATTCTCTTTTAATAAAATAAATTCCTGTCATGCATAATTTTAGTGGTAACTCATACATGTCTACACAGCGGAATAATTTATTTAATAAAATCAAATGTTATAATATTTTCCAAAATCATCAGGGATTAACACCTGGAAAAGTCAACGTCATATTATAACAATTAAAAGAAAATAAACGAGTCTGACTAAAGCAGCTCGACAACCAAACGTTCCCGGAGTTACAACTATCAGAGCATGACCCGGACATACTAAAACGAAACTAAACTAGACACGATAAGCCTTCGCCAAGCACCTGAGCGAAGCTCCTCAATCTGAAATATTCAACAGTAAGGGTGAGCTTCTCAAATATACATTTGGTTATACATTCATAACAATCAATTCACGAAATCATAAGCATCACCCAATAATTAGCATATTTCATAGTTTACAAAACCTTTACAATTCATATATCCATGACATATTGCCTTTCATATTTGCAAATATTCATCAAACATCATCAACCATTTATCAAATCATACGTGCATACAAACAATCAAATATAACATTGGAAAAATCATCCATTCATGTTATATTCGAGTAATGCAACACACCCATGCATGTGGTACCACTTCACCGCCCCATTAAATCGCGGGTCACGGATAACTCACCGTTCCATTATATCGCGGACACGGCTACCACCTCAACGTTCCATTATATCGCGGACACGTATATTGGCCACCATGTTAATTCCACACAATGGGAATTAACAAATGCAACATGATATGTAAGTATGTAACACTCAGCATACTATGAACATCAATCAACATATCATGCACATCAACAATATCAAACATAACATGATAGGAATAGCATGTAACCACTCAGCATACTATTAAACATCAATCATATCAAGTTATATCATAATTCATGCTTGATAACATCATCTAAAAGCATGACAATAAGATCCACATAGTGATGGTATCATAACATACAATCGTTATTCGATACACACATCAATCAACACTAGGAATTCAATAAACACATATTCAAAACATGTCAAACACTGCACATCAAAACCGGATCAATCCGTACTTAACAACATGCACGGAAAACATAGTTTAAAAACCAACACAGGAGGTTTAACACGGGTGCCCGTGTAAAACAACACTGCCCGTGTGGAAATGTGTCCAGAAAACACGTTTTTTTGACAAAACAGGGGATCAACACGGGCGCCCGTGTAAATCAACACGGCCCGTGTTGAATTGTGCCCAGAAAACCCATTTTTATGCCAACACAGTGAATCAACACGGGCGCCCGTGTTAATCAACACGCCCGTGTTGAATTATGGCCAGAAAACACATTTTCATCAGCATTACAGTGAATCAACACGGGTGCCCGCGTAAATCAACGCGCCCGTGTTGATGAGTGCGAACCCAATTTTTCTGTTTTTGCAGCAGTTCATATACCCATTTTTTTGCACGAAAATACCTCTCTACGGCGGTGCAATATAGTACAAAGACATCCAATCCATCATAGGAACCTAAAGTCTCTAATTGATTCATAAAATCGGGAATCTAAGCCTTTTCTAACAAGGTTCAATCCTAAGGTTATCGATCCCTAGAAACATCTAACAAATGGGATTTCCTACGATTACCCGAATCAACCGTACATAAACCCATAAACAAATATAAATCGAGTATAAACCCCCCTTACCTTATCAATTAGCAGCTTTGAGTTCTTGAGCGATGTTCTTCGTTCTCCGTTCTTCAGAGCTCTATTTTCCCAAATTCCAACTTCTGTTCTTACGTGAAAACCAAAAATGAGAAAATGGCCTAAGTCCCAAACATAACTTTATTTCTCTGCACCCCCACTCTTTACTAACAACATCTAAGCCCAATAACATAAAAATCCCAATATTCCTTATTTCTTTTATTTTCCTCAAATACTCCAAAATAAATAATTCTTTTTATTTTATTAATTCTAATAAAATAAGTTCCCAAATTTAAATAAATCAATTAATTGAAAACGGGGTGTTACAACTCTCCCCCACTAAAAGAGTTTTCGTCCTCGAAAACATACCTTAGACGAACAGCTCCGGATAAGCCTCTTTCATCTGGCTCTCCAGCTCCCAAGTGATATTTCCATCTGCTGGACCTCCCCAAGCAACCTTCACTAATGCTATCTCTTTACCTCTTAACTGTTTCACTTCCCGATCTTCTATCCTCATAGGCAATACTTCTACTGTCAGGTTATCTCTTACCTGTACATCATCTATTTGGATTACATGAGATGGGTCTGGAATGTATCTCCTCAACTGAGAAACATGAAAAACATCGTGCAAATTCGCAAGTCTCGGAGGTAAAGCAATGCGATAAGCAACTTCTCCAACTCTTTCCGTAATCTGAAACGGACCAATAAAACGCGGAGTCAACTTCTTAGACTTCAACGCCCGACCAATACCCGTCATCGGAGTAACTCTCATAAACACATGATCTCCAGCACTGAATTCTAAATTCTTTCTCCTCTTATCATGATAACTTTTCTGACGACTCTGAGAAGCTCTCATCTTCTCTTGAATCAATTTGATCTTTTCGGTAGTCTGTTGAACAATCTCTGGCCCAATTACCGAACTCTCTCCAGATTCATACCAACACAAAGGCGTCCTACACCGTCTACCATACAATGCCTCAAACGGAGCCATACCAATACTCGAATGGTAACTATTGTTATAAGTAAACTCAATCAATGGCAAATAGCTATCCCAAGCTCCACCTTTCTCTAAAACACAAGCACGCAATAAATCTTCCAACGATTGAATCGTCCTCTCCGTCTGTCCATCAGTCTGAGGATGGTAAGCTGAACTCAATCTCAACTTAGTACCCAAAGCCTTCTGCAATCCTTCCCAAAATTTCGAAGTGAACCTCGGATCTCTATCTCACACAATACTAGAAGGAACTCCATGCAAACTCACTATTTTCTCAATATACAACTGTGCCAATCTCTCCATCGAGTAATCCATCCGCACCGGTATAAAATGAGCAGACTTAGTCAACCTATCCACAACGACCCATATCGCTTCACAATTCATAGGAGTCCTTGGCAATCCAGATACGAAATCCATAGAAATACTATCCCACTTCCATTCTGGAATAAACATCGGTTGCATAAACCCAGACGGCTTTTGATGCTCAATCTTCGATTTCTGACAGATTAAACATGCATACACCAATTCAGCTATTTCCTTTTTCATTCTCGGCCACCAAAACAATTTCTTCAAATCATGATACATTTTCGTGGCACCCGGATGAATGCTCATCCCACTGCGATGTCCTTCCTCTAATATACTTTTCTTGATTTCTGCGACATCAGGAACACAAACTCTATCGCCAAATCTCATAACATCATTTTCATCAATCCTAAACTCACCACCTTGACCTTGGTTGATCAATGTCAATTTATCAACTAAATTAACATCGGATTTCTGCCCGATCCTGATCTCTTCTAGAATACCACTAGTAAGTTTCAACATACCCAAACGAACACACTTCGGAGTACTTTCACAAACCAAACTCAAATCTCGGAATTGCTCAACTAAATCCAATTCACGAACCATCATCATAGACATATGCAAGGACTTCCTGCTCAAAGCATCTGCAACTACATTTGCCTTACCAGGATGGTAATTCAAACCAAAATCATAATCTTTGAGGAATTCTAACCACCTTCTTTGCCTCATATTGAGCTCTTTCTGATCGAAAAGATACTTCAAACTCTTATGATCACTATACACTTCAAACCTCGAACCATACAGATAATGTCTCCACAATTTCAAGACAAACACAACTGCTGCCAACTCTAAGTCATGAGTAGGATAGTTCCTTTCATGAACCTTCAACTGTCTCGAAGCATACGCAACTACCTGCTGATTCTGCATTAAAACACCACCTAAACCCAACAGAGATGCATCACAATAGACCACAAAAGATTCCACCGGATTCGGCAAAATCAGAATAGGAGCACTTGTCAATCTCCGCTTCAATTCTTGGAAACCTTTCTCACAATCAGAATCCCAAATAAACGCTTGTCCTTTACGAGTCAACTTCGTCAACGGCAATGCTAACTTTGAGAATCCTTCGATAAACTTTCTGTAATAACCTGCAAGACCAAGAAAACTTCTGATTTCCGAAACAGTCTTCGGCGCTTCCCACTGAGATACCGCTTCTACTTTCGTAGGATCCACTGCAATACCATTCTTAGAAATCACATGTCCAAGAAAACTAACTTCATTCAGCCAGAACTCACATTTGGACAACTTTGCATACAACTTCTTATCTTTCAATAACTCTAACACAATTCTGAGATGTTCCGCATGTTCTTCGTCATTCTCGGAATAAATCAGAATGTCATCAATAAAAACCACAACAAACTTATCCAGATATGGGTGAAAAATCCTATTCATATATTCCATGAAAACACCAGGTGCATTAGTAACTCCGAACGGCATAACAGAATATTCATAATGCCCATACCTCGTTCGAAAAGCAGTCTTTTGAATATCTTCCGCTTTCACACGAATCTGATGATATCCAGACCTCAAATCAATCTTACTGAATACACTGGCTCCAATTAACTGATCCATTAAATCATCAATCCTCGGTAACGGGTACCGATTCTTAATGGTTACCTTGTTCAATTGCCTGTGATCAACACACAGTCTCATAGAACCTTCTTTCTTCTTAACCAACAATACCGGAGCACCCCAAGGCGAAACACTTGGACGAATAAACTTCTTCTCCAGTAAATCTTCCAACTGACTCTTCAATTCAGCCAATTCAGACGCAGACATACGATATGGCGCCATCGACACCGGTCTCGTACCAGGAATTAAATCTATAGAAAATTCCACTTCTCTCTCAGGAGGTAACTCGCCAACATCATCAGGAAAGACTTCTGGAAAATCACACACCACTGGCAACTCACTACTCCTGACCTTTCCTGTTGCATCTAACGAAGCAAGTAACATAAACACATTAGCACCATCTTCCATTGCTTCTTGCACCTGCCTAGCAGTCATAGTCAAATTCTCGACACCAACTGCTTCTGGGAAAATCACCGTCTTAGCAAAGCAGTTCAGATGAACCCGGTTAAATTCCAACCAGTTCATCCCAAGGATAATATCAATTTGTTCAAGCGGTAGGCACACTAAATCCATACCGAAACCTCTACCAAAAATCTCAATAGGACAATTCCTACATACGAGTGAAGTTGTCACTGAACCCGATGCAGGAGTATCAACAACCATGCTACCTCGCATACCAGATATGTCCAGTTTCAACCTCTCAGCACAATCCAAAGAAATGAAAGAATGAGTTGCACCAGTATCAATAATTGCAACTAAAGGTGTGCCATGAATAAAACACGTACCTTTAATCAATCGATCCTCTGGGGTAGTCTCAGATCCAGACAAAGCAAACACTTTTCCACCTGACTGATCCTTCCTAGGCTTAGGACACTGCGGACGAATGTGACCTTCTTCGCCACAATTGTAACAAGTAACAGACTTCCCTTTGCAATCAATAGACAAATGACCAGCCTTTCCACATTTATAGCACTTCTTCTCATCACTCTTGCAATCTCGAATGTGATGACCAGACTCACCACACCTGTAGCATCTGATAGGAGCCTTAGAATCTCCCCCACTAGGCCTTTTCCAACCGCCTGATCTCTGGTTATCTCTACCATATGGCTTGCCACGGTCCATATGTTGCTTCCCTCTTTTATCAACAGCCCCACGAGAGTGAGACGACCGATTCTTGGTAATATCTTCTTCCAAGATTCTGCTACAATCCACCAGGTCAGAAAATCTACGAATACGCTGGTACCTGATTCCCTGCTTAATCTCATCTCGGAGACCATTCTCAAATTTGATACATTTAGAGAATTCTCCAGCCTCATCATTGTTGTAGTGTGCATAATACTTTGCCAGCTCAGTGAACTTAGTAGCATACTCACTAACAGTCAGATTGCCCTGCTTAAGCTCCAAAAATTCAATTTCCTTCCTTCCCCGAACATCTTCAGGAAAGTACCTCCTCAGAAAAGCCCTTCTGAAGTTAGCCCACGTCAGTGCCTCTCCATCCTGAACCATTTCAGTCCTTGTGGCAACCCACCAGTCGTCGGCCTCTTCTGCCAACATATGCGTACCATATCTGACTTTCAGATCTTCAGCACAATCGATCACACGGAAAATCCTTTCGATTTCCTTCAGCCACTTCTGAGCACCTTCGGGGTCATGTGTACCTTTGAACAACGGAGGATTGTTCCTCTGGAAATTTCCCAATTGCCTATCAGCACCAATCACGCCTCCAGTTGGGTTTCCAGCAAGTACACCAGCTAACATCCCCAAAGCCTCAGCTAGTGCAGCATCATTTCGTCCATTACCTCTTCCAGCCATATTCCTGAGAATTAAAACATACTCCACATCAGAATACAGTATCGACAGTGTTACCTTGCACTAGTCGCATACGAAAAGGAATGACTGACTCAAGACTCTGGTCACAACGACCGACTATGCTCTGATACCACTATTGTAACACCCTCTAAAACCCCGCATATAATTTTCGCAAATATTAAAAATTATAAACTCAGAGTACATGTAATAATCGAGGAATGCTACAATTCTCTTTTAATAAAATAAATTCCTGTCATGCATAATTTTAGTGGTAACTCATACATGTCTACACAGCGGAATAATTTATTTAATAAAATCAAATGTTATAATATTTTCCAAAATCATCAGGGATTAACACCTGGAAAAGTCAACGTCATATTATAACAATTAAAAGAAAATAAACGAGTCTGACTAAAGCAGCTCGACAACCAAACGTTCCCGGAGTTACAACTATCAGAGCATGACCCGGACATACTAAAACGAAACTAAACTAGACACGATAAGCCTTCGCCAAGCACCTGAGCGAAGCTCCTCAATCTGAAATATTCAACAGTAAGGGTGAGCTTCTCAAATATACATTTGGTTATACATTCATAACAATCAATTCACGAAATCATAAGCATCACCCAATAATTAGCATATTTCATAGTTTACAAAACCTTTACAATTCATATATCCATGACATATTGCCTTTCATATTTGCAAATATTCATCAAACATCATCAACCATTTATCAAATCATACGTGCATACAAACAATCAAATATAACATTGGAAAAATCATCCATTCATGTTATATTCGAGTAATGCAACACACCCATGCATGTGGTACCACTTCACCGCCCCATTAAATCGCGGGTCACGGATAACTCACCGTTCCATTATATCGCGGACACGGCTACCACCTCAACGTTCCATTATATCGCGGACACGTATATTGGCCACCATGTTAATTCCACACAATGGGAATTAACAAATGCAACATGATATGTAAGTATGTAACACTCAGCATACTATGAACATCAATCAACATATCATACACATCAACAATATCAAACATAACATGATAGGAATAGCATGTAACCACTCAGCATACTATTAAACATCAATCATATCAAGTTATATCATAATTCATGCTTGATAACATCATCTAAAAGCATGACAATAAGATCCACATAGTGATGGTATCATAACATACAATCGTTATTCGATACACACATCAATCAACACTAGGAATTCAATAAACACATATTCAAAACATGTCAAACACTGCACATCAAAACCGGATCAATCCGTACTTAACAACATGCACGGAAAACATAGTTTAAAAACCAACACAGGAGGTTTAACACGGGTGCCCGTGTAAAACAACACTGCCCGTGTGGAAATGTGTCCAGAAAACACGTTTTTTTGACAAAACAGGGGATCAACACGGGCGCCCGTGTAAATCAACACGGCCCGTGTTGAATTGTGCCCAGAAAACCCATTTTTATGCCAACACAGTGAATCAACACGGGCGCCCGTGTTAATCAACACGCCCGTGTTGAATTATGGCCAGAAAACACATTTTCATCAGCATTACAGTGAATCAACACGGGTGCCCGCGTAAATCAACGCGCCCGTGTTGATGAGTGCGAACCCAATTTTTCTGTTTTTGCAGCAGTTCATATACCCATTTTTTTGCACGAAAATACCTCTCTACGGCGGTGCAATATAGTACAAAGACATCCAATCCATCATAGGAACCTAAAGTCTCTAATTGATTCATAAAATCGGGAATCTAAGCCTTTTCTAACAAGGTTCAATCCTAAGGTTATCGATCCCTAGAAACATCTAACAAATGGGATTTCCTACGATTACCCGAATCAACCGTACATAAACCCATAAACAAATATAAATCGAGTATAAACCCCCCTTACCTTATCAATTAGCAGCTTTGAGTTCTTGAGCGATGTTCTTCGTTCTCCGTTCTTCAGAGCTCTATTTTCCCAAATTCCAACTTCTGTTCTTACGTGAAAACCAAAAATGAGAAAATGGCCTAAGTCCCAAACATAACTTTATTTCTCTGCACCCCCACTCTTTACTAACAACATCTAAGCCCAATAACATAAAAATCCCAATATTCCTTATTTCTTTTATTTTCCTCAAATACTCCAAAATAAATAATTCTTTTTATTTTATTAATTCTAATAAAATAAGTTCCCAAATTTAAATAAATCAATTAATTGAAAACGGGGTGTTACAATATACATTTGAAATAATTCAAATCATCTAATGAGTCTCGATAGTATATTTATCCACCATATTCATATTGTATTATGGTATAATAGATGTAAACAATTTGAATATTTTTCTTCTTCTCCATCAGCAAATTTTAGGTTACTTCATCACTAAGAAACTAAGTTAAAAGACTATTACTTAATGACACATATTCCATATACATTTGAAATAATTCAGATTATCTAATGAGTCTCGATAGTATATTTAACCACCATATTCATATTGTATTATGGTATAATAGATGTAAACAATTTCAATATTTTTCTTTTTCTCCGTCACAAAATTTTAGGTTACTTCATCACTAAGAAACTAAGTTAAAAGACTATTACTTAATGACACATATTCCATATATATTTGAAATAATTCAAATTATCTAATGAGTCTCGATAGTATATTTATTCACCATATTCATATTGTATTATGGTATAATAGATGTAAACGGTTTCAATATTTTCTAATTCTCCATCACCAAATCTTAGGTTACTTCATCACTAAGAAACTAAGTTAAAAGACTATTACTTAATGACACATATGCCATATACATTTGAAATAATCAAATTATCTAATGAGTCTCGATAGTATATTTATCCACAATATTCATATTGTATTATGGTATAATAGATGTACACAATTTCAATATTTTTCTTCTTCTCCATCACCAAATTTTAGGTTACTTCATCACTAAGAAACTAAGTTAAAAGGCTATTACTCAATGACACATATTCCATATACATATGAAATCATTCAAATTGTCTAATGAGTCTCGATAGTATATTTATCCATCATATTTATATTGTATTATGGTATAATAGATGTAACCAATTTCAGTATTTTCCTTCTTCTCCATCACAAAATCTTAGGTTACTTTTTCACCTAGAAACTAAGTGAAAAGACTATTAATTGATGACACATATTCCATATACATTAGAAATAATTCAAATTATATAATGATTCTCGATAGTATATTTATTCACCATATTCATATTGTATTATGGTATAATAGATGTAAACAGTTTCAGTATTTTCTAATTCTCCATCACCAAATCTTAGGTTACTTCATCACTAAGAAACTAAGTTAAAAGACTATTAATTGATGACACATATTCTATATACATTGGAAATAATTCAAATTATATAATGAGTCCCGATAGTATATTTATTCACCATATTCATATTGTATTATGATATAATAGATGTAAACAATTTCAGTATTTTCCTTCTTCTCCGTCATCAAATTTTAGGTTACTTCTTTACCAAAAACTAAGTTAAAAGACTATTAATTAATTACACATATTCCATATACATTAGAAATAATTCAAATTATATAATGAGTCTTGGTAGTATATTTATTCACCATATTCATATTGTATTATGGTATAATAGATGTAAACAATTTCAGTAGTTTTCTTCTTCTCCATCCCCAAATTTTAGGTTACTTCATCACTAAGAAACTAAGTTAAAAGACTATTGTTTAATGACACATATTCCATATACATATGAAATAATACAAATTGTCTAATGAGTCTCGATAGTATATTTATCCATCATATTTATATAGTATTATGGTATAATAGATGTAAACAATTTCAGTATTTTCCTTCTTCTCCGTCATCAAATTTTAGGTTACTTCTTCACCAAAAACTAAGTTAAAAGACTATTAATTAATTACACATATTCCATATACATTAAAAATAATTCAAATTATATAATTAGTCTCGATAGTATACTTATTCACCATATTCATATTGTATTATGGTATAATAGATGTAAACAATTTCAGTATTTTCTTCTTCTCAATCATAAAATTTTAGGTTACTTCATCACTAATAAACAAAGTTAAAAGACTATTAATTGATGACACATATTCTAAATACATTGGAAATCATTCAAATTATATAATGAGTCTCGATAGTATATTTATCCACCATATTCATATTGTATTATGGTATAATATATGTAAACAATTTGAATATTTTTCTTCTTCTCCATCAGCAAATTTTAGGTTACTTCATCACTAAGAAACTAAGTTAAAAGACTATTGTTTAATGACACATATTCCATATACATATGAAATAATTCAAATTGTCTAATGAGTCTCGATAGTATATTTATCCACCATATTTATATTGTATTATGGTATAATAGATGTAAACGGTTTCAGTGTTTTCTAATTCTCCATCACAAAATTTTAGGTTACTTCATCACTAAGAAACTAAGTTAAAAGACTATTACTTAATGACACATATTCCATATACATATGAAATAATTCAAATTATCTAATGAGTCTCGATAGTATATTTATCCAACATATTCATATTGTATTATGGTATAATAGATGTAAACAATTTCAGTATTTTCCTTCTTCTCCATCACCAAATTTTAGGTTACTTTTTCACCGAGAAACTAAGTTAAAAGACTATTAACTAATGACACATATTCCATATACATTATAATTAATTCAAATTTTATAATGAGTCACGATAGTATATTAATTCACCATGTTCATATTGTATTATGTTATAATAGATGTAAACAATTTTAATATGTTTCTTCTTCTCCATCACCAAATTTTAAGTTACTTCATCACTAAGAAACTAAGTTACAAGACTATTACTTAATGACACATATTCCACATACCTTTGAAATAATTCAAATTATCTAATAAGTCTCGATAATATATTTATCCACCATATTCATATTGTATTATGGTATAATAGATGTAAACAATTTCAATATTTTTCTTTATCTCCATCACCAAATTTTAGGTTACTTCATCACTAAGAAACTAAAATAAAAGGCTATTACTTAATGACACATATTCCATATACATTTGAAATAATTCCAATTATCTAATGAGTCTCGATAGTATATTTATTCACCATATTCATATTGTATTATGGTATAATAGATGTAAACAGTTTCAGTATTTTCTAATTCTCCATCACCAAATTTTAGGTTACTTCATCACTAAGAAACTAAGTTAAAAGACTATTAATTGATGACACATATTTTATATACATTGGAAATAATTCAAATTATCTAATGAGTCTCGATAGTATATTTATTCACCATATTCATATTGTATTATGGTATAATAGATGTAAACAGTTTCAGTATTTTCTAATTCTCCATCACCAAATCTTAGGTTACTTCATCACTAAGAAACTAAGTTAAAAGACTGTTACTTAATGACACATATGCCATATACATTTGAAATAATTCAAATCATCTAATGAGTCTCGATAGTATATTTATCCACCATATTCATATTGTATTATGGTATAATAGATGTAAACGATTTGAATATTTTTCTTCTTCTCCATCACCAAATCTTAGGTTACTTCATCACTAAGAAACTAAGTTAAAAGACTATTACTTAATGACACATATTCCATATACATTTGACATAATTCAAATTATCTAATGAGTCTCGATAGTATATTTATCCACCATATTCATATTGTATTATGGTATAATAGATGTAAACAATTTCAATATTTTTCTTCTTCTCCATCAGCAAATTTTAGGTTACTTCATCACTAAGAAACTAAGTTAAAAGACTATTACTTAATGACACATATTCCATATACATTTGAAATAATTCAAATTATCTAATGAGTCTCGAAAGTATATTTATTCACCATATTCATATTGTATTATGGTATAATAGATGTAAACAGTTTCAATATTTTCTAATTCTCCATCACCAAATCTTAGGTTACTTCATCACAAAGAAACTAAGTTAAAAGACTATTACTTAATGACACATATGCCATATACATTTGAAATAATCAAATTATCTAATGAGTCTCGATAGTATATTTATCCACCATATTCATATTGTATTATGGTATAATAGATGTACACAATTTCAATAGTTTTCTTCTTCTCCATCACCAAATTTTAGGTTACTTCATCACTAAGAAACTAAGTTAAAAGACTATTACTCAATGACACATATTCCATATACATTTGAAATAATTCAAATTATCTAATGAGTCTTGATAGTATATTTATCCATAATATTCATATTGTATTATGATATAATAGATGTAAACAATTTCAGTATTTTCCTTCTTCTTCGTCACCAAATTTTAGGTTACTTCTTCACCAAGAAACAAAGTTAAAAGACTATTAATTAATGACATATATTCCATATACATTACAAATAATTCAAATTATATAATGAGTCTCGATAGTATATATATTCACCATATTCATATTGTTTTATGGTATAATAGATGTAAACAATTTCAGTATTTTCTTATTCTCCATCACCAAATTTTAGGTTAATTCATCACTAAGAAACTAAGTTAAAAGACTATTAATTGATGCCACATATTTTATATATATTGGAAATAATTCAAATTATATAATGAGTCTCGATAGTATATTTGTTCACCATATTCATATTGTATTATGGTATAATAGATGTAAACAATTTCAATATTTTTCTTCTTCAACATTACCAAATTTTAAGTTACTTCATCACTAAGAAACTAAGTTAAAAGACTATTACTTAATGACACATATTCCATATACATTTGAAATAATTCAAATTATCTAATGAGTCACGATAGTATATTTATTCACCATATTCATATTGTATTATGGTATAATAGATGTAAACAGTTTCAGTATTTTCTAATTCTCCATCACCAAATTTTAAGTTACTTTATCACTAAGAAACTAAGTTAAAAGACTATTACTTAATGACACATATTGCACATACATTTGAAATAATTCAAATTATCTAATGATTCTCGATAATATATTTATCCACCATATTCATATTGTATTATGGTATAATAGATGTAAACAATTTCAATATTTTTCTTCTTCTCCATCACCAAATTTTAGGTTACTTCGTCACTAAGAATCTAAGTTAAAAGACTATTACTTAATGACACATATTCCATATACATTTGAAATAATTCAAATTATCTATTGAGTCTCGATAGTATATTTATCCACCATATTCATATTGTATTATGGTGTAATAGATGTAAACATTTTCAGTATTTTCCTTCTTCTCCATCACCAAATTTTAGGTTACTTTTTTCACCAAGAAACTAAGTTAAAAAGACTATTAACTAATGACACATATTCCATATACATTATAATTAATTCAAATTATATAATGAGTCTCGATAGTATATTTATTCACCATATTCATATTGAATTATGGTATATTAGATGTAAAAAAATTTCAATATTTTTCTTATTCTCCATCACCAAATTTTAGGTTAATTCATCACTAAGAAACTAAGTTAAAAGACTATTAATTGATGCCACATATTTTATATATATTGGAAATAATTCAAATTATATAATGAGTCTCGATAGTATATTTGTTCACCATATTCATATTGTATTATGGTATAATAGATGTAAACAATTTCAATATTTTTCTTCTTCAACATTACCAAATTTTAGGTTACTTCATCACTATAGAACTAAGTTAAAAGACTATTACTTAATGACACATATTCCATATACATTTGAAATAATTAAAATTATCTAATGAGTCTCGATAGTATATTTATTCACCATATTCATATTGTATTATGGTATAATAGATGTAAACAGTTTCAGTATTTTCTAATTCTCCATCACCAAATTTTAAGTTACTTTATCACTAAGAAACTAAGTTAAAAGACTATTACTTAATGACACATATTGCACATACATTTGAAATAATTCAAATTATCTAATGATTCTCGATAATATATTTATCCACCATATTCATATTGTATTATTGTATAATAGATGTAAACAATTTCAATATTTTTCTTCTTCTCCATCACCAAATTTTAGGTTACTTCGTCACTAAGAAACTAAGTTAAAAGACTAATTACTTAATGACACATATTCCATATACATTTTGAAATAATTCAAATTATCTAATGAGTCTCGATAGTATATTTATCCACCATATTCATATTGTATTATGGTGTAATAGATGTAAACATTTTCAGTATTTTCCTTCTTCTCCATCACCAAATTTTAGGTTACTTTTTCACCAAGAAACTAAGTTAAAAGACTATTAACTAATGACACATATTCCATATACATTATAATTAATTCAAATTATATAATGAGTCTCGATAGTATATTTATTCACCATATTCATATTGTATTATGGTATAATAGATGTAAAAAATTTCAATATTTTTCTTCTTCTCCATCACCAAATTTTAGGTTACTTCATCACTAAGGAACTAAGTTAAAAGCCTATTATTTAATGACACATATTCCATATACATTTGAAATAATTAAAATTATCTAATGAGTCTCGATAGTATATTTATTCACCATATTCATATTGTACTATGGTATAATAGATGTAAACAGTTTCAGTATTTTCTAATTCTCCATCACCAAATCTTAGGTTACTTCATCACTAAGAAACTAAGTTAAAAGACTATTGTTTAATGACACATATTCCATATACATATGAAATAATTCAAATTGTCTATAGAGTCTCGATAGTATATTTATCCACCATATTTATATTGTATTATGGTATAATAGATGTAAACAGTTTCCAGTGTTTTCTAATTCTCCATCACAAAATTTTAGGTTACTTCATCACTAAGAAACTAAGTTAAAAGACTATTACTTAATGACACATATTCCATATAAATTTGAAATAATTCAGATTATCTAATGAGTCTCGATAGTTTATTTGTCCACCATATTCATATTGTATTATGGTATAAAAGATGTAAACAATTTCAATATTTTTCTTCTTCTCCATCACAAAATTTTTGGTTACTTCATCACTAAGAAACTAAGTTTAAAAGACTATTATTTAATGACACATATTCCATATACATATGAAATAATTCAAATTGTCCAATGAGTCTCGATAGTATATTTATCCATCATATTTATATTGTATTATGGTATAATACATGTAAACAGTTTCAGTATTTTCCTTCTTCTCCATCACCAAATCTTAGGTTACTTTTTCACCTAGAAACTGAGTTAAAAGACTATTACTTAATGACACATATTCCATATACATTTAAAATAATTTAAATTATCTAATGAGTCTCGATAGTATATTTATTCACCATATTCATATTGTATTATTGTATAATAGATGTAAACAGTTTCAGTATTTTCTAATTCTCCATCACCAATTCTTAGGTTACTTCATCACTAAGAAACTAAGTTAAAAGATTATTACTTAATGACACATATTCCATATACATTTGAAATAATTCAAATTATCTAATGAGTCTCGATAGTATATTTATCCACCATATTCATATTGTATTATGGTATAATAGATGTAAACTATTTCAATATTTTTCTTCTTATCCATCACCAAATTTTAGGTTACTTCATCACTAAGAAACTAAGTTAAAAGACTATTGTTTAATGACACATATTCCATATACATATGAAATAATTCAAATTGTCTAATGAGTCTCGATAGTATATTTATCCATCATATTTATATTGTATTATGGTATAATAGATGTAAACAATTTTAGAATTTTCCTTCTTCTCCGTCATCAAATTTTAGGTTACTTCTTCACCAAAAACTAAGTTAAAAGAGTATTAATTAATTTCACATATTCCATATACATTAGAAATAATTCAAATTATATAATGAGTCTCGATAGTATACTTATTCACCATATTCATATTGTATTATGGTATAATAGATGTAAACAATTTCAGTATTTTCTTCTTCTCCTTGATAAAATTTTAGGTTACTTCATCACTAATAAACAAAGTTAAAAGACTATTAATTGATGACACATATTCTAAATACATTGGAAATAATTCAAATTATATAATGAGTCTCGATAGTATATTTATCCACCATATTCATATTGTATTATGGTATAATAGATGTAAACAATGTGAATATTTTTCTTCTTCTCCATCAACAAATTTAAGGTTACTTCATCACTAAGAAACTAAGTTAAAAGACAATTGTTTAATGACACATATTCCATATACATATGAAATAATTCAAATTGTCTAATGAGTCTCGATAGTATATTTATCCACCATATTTATATTGTATTATGGTATAATAGATGTAAACAGTTTCAGTGTTTTCTAATTCTCCATCACAAAATTTTAGGTTACTTCATCACTAAGAAACTAAGTTAAAAGACTATTACTTAATGACACATATTCCATATACATTTGAAATAATTCAGATTATCTAATGAGTCTCGATAGTATATTTGTCGACCATATTCATATTGTATTATGGTATAATAGATGTAAACAATTTCAATATTTTTCTTCTTCTCCAACACCAAATTTTAGGTTACTTCATCACTAAGAAACTAAGTTAAAAGACTATTGTTTAATGACACATATTTCATATACATATGAAATAATTCAAATTGTCTAATGAGTCTCGATAGTATATTTATCCATCATATTTATATTGTATTATGGTATAATAGATGTAAACAGTTTCAGTATTTTCCTTCTTCTCCATCACCAAATCTTAGGTTACTTTTTCACCTAGAAACTAAGTGAAAAGACTATTAATTGATGACGCATATTCCATATACATTAGAAATAATTCAAATTATATAATGATTCTCGATAGTATATTTATTCACCATATTCATATTGTATTATGGTATAATAGATGTAAACAGTTTCAGTATTTTCTAGTTCTCCATCACCAAATCTTAGGTTACTTCATCACTAAGAAACTAAGTTAAAAGACTATTAATTGATGACACATATTCTATATACATTGGAAATAATTCAAATTATATAATGAGTCCCGATAGTATATTTATTCACCATATTCATATTGTATTATGATATAATAGATGTAAATAATTTCAGTATTTTCCTTCTTCTCCGTCATCAAATTTTAGGTTACTTCTTCACCAAAAACTAAGTTAAAAGACTATTAATTAATTACACATATTCCATATACATTAGAAATAATTCAAATTATATAATGAGTCTCGGTAGTATATTTATTCACCATATTCATATTGTATTATGGTATAATAGATGTAAACAATTTCAGTAGTTTTCTTCTTCTCCATCCCCAAATTTTAGGTTACTTCATCACTAAGAAACTAAGTTAAAAGACTATTGTTTAATGACACATATTCCATATACATATGAAATAATACAAATTGTCTAATGAGTCTCGATAGTATATTTATCCATCATATTTATATAGTATTATGGTATAATAGATGTAAACAATTTCAGTATTTTCCTTCTTCTCCGTCATCAAATTTTAGGTTACTTCTTCACCAAAAACTAAGTTAAAAGACTATTAATTAATTACACATATTCCATATACATTAGAAATAATTCAAATTATATAATGAGTCTCGATAGTATACTTATTCACCATATTCATATTGTATTATAGTATAATAGATGTAAACAATTTCAGTATTTTCTTCTTCTCCATCATAAAATTTTAGGTTACTTCATCACTAATAAACAAAGTTAAAAGACTATTAATTGATGACACATATTCTAAATACATTGGAAATAATTCAAATTATATAATGAGTCTCGATAGTATATTTATCCACCATATTCATATTGTATTATGGTATAATAGATGTAAACAATTTGAATATTTTTCTTCTTCTCCATCAGCAAATTTTAGGTTACTTCATCACTAAGAAACTAAGTTAAAAGACTATTGTTTAATGACACATATTCCATATACATATGAAATAATTCAAATTGTCTAATGAGTCTCGATAGTATATTTATCCACCATATTTATATTGTATTATGGTATAATAGATGTAAACAGTTTCAGTGTTTTCTAATTCTCCATCACAAAATTTTAGGTTACTTCATCACTAAGAAACTAAGTTAAAAGACTATTACTTAATGACACATATTCCATAAACATTTGAAATAATTCAGATTATCTAATGAGTCTCGATAGTATATTTGTCCACCATATTCATAATGTATTATGGTATAATAGATGTAAACAATTTCAATATTTTTCTTCTTCTCCAACACCAAATTTTAGGTTACTTCTTCACTAAGAAACTAAGTTAAAAGACTATTGTTTAATGACACATATTCCATATACATATGAAATAATTCAAATTGTCTAATGAGTCTCGATAGTATATTTATTCACCATATTCATATTGTATTATGTTATAATAGATGTAACCAGTTTTAGTATTTTCTAATTCTCCATCACCAAATTTTAAGTTACTTTATCACTAAGAAACTAAGTTAAAAGACTATTACTTAATGACACATATTCCACATACATTTGAAATAATTCAAATTATCTAATGAGTCTCGATAATATATTTATCCAACATATTCATTTTGTATTATGGTATAATAGATGTAAACAATTTTAATATTTTTCTTCTTCTCCATCACCAAATTTTAGGTTACTTCATCACTAAGAAACTAAGTTAAAAGACTATTACTTAATGACACATATTCCATATACATATGAAATAATTCAAATTATCTAATGAGTCTGGATAGTATATTTATCCAACATATTCATGTTGTATTATGGTATAATAGATGTAAACAATTTCAGTATTTTCCTTCTTCTCCATCACCAAATTTTAGGTTACTTTTTCACCGAGAAACTAAGTTAAAAGACTATTAACTAATGACACATATTCCATATACATTATAATTAATTCAAATTTTATAATGAGTCTCGATAGTATATTTATTCACCATGTTCATATTGTATTATGTTATAATAGATGTAAACAATTTTAATATGTTTCTTCTTCTCCATCACCAAATTTTAAGTTACTTCATCACTAAGAAACTAAGTTACAAGACTATTACTTAATGACACATATTCCACATACCTTTGAAATAATTCAAATTATCTAATGAGTCTCGATAATATATTTATCCACCATATTCATATTGTATTATGGTATAATAGATGTAAACAATTTCAATATTTTTCTTCTTCTCCATCACCAAATTTTAGGTTACTTCATCACTAAGAAACTAAAATAAAAGGCTATTACTTAATGACACATATTCCATATACATTTGAAATAATTCCAATTATCTAATGAGTCTCGATAGTATATTTATTCACCATATTCATATTGTATTATGGTATAATAGATGTAAACAGTTTCAGTATTTTCTAATTCTCCATCACCAAATCTTAGGTTACTTCATCACTAAGAAACTAAGTTAAAAGACTGTTACTTAATGACACATATGCCATATACATTTGAAATAATTCAAATCATCTAATGAGTCTCGATAGTATATTTATCCACCATATTCATATTGTATTATGGTATAATAGATGTAAACAATTTGAATATTTTTCTTCTTCTCCAACACCAAATTTTAGGTTACTTCATCACTAAGAAACTAAGTTAAAAGACTATTGTTTAATGACACATATTTCATATACATATGGAATAATTCAAATTGTCTAATGAGTCTCGATAGTATATTATCCATCATATTTATATTGTATTATGGTATAATAGATGTAAACAGTTTCAGTATTTTCCTTCTTCTCCATCACCAAATCTTAGGTTACTTTTTCACCTAGAAACTAAGTGAAAAGACTATTAATTGATGACACATATTCCATATACATTAGAAATAATTCAAATTATATAATGATTCTCGATAGTATATTTATTCACCATATTCATATTGTATTATGGTATAATAGATGTAAACAGTTTCAGTATTTTCTAGTTCTCCATCACCAAATCTTAGGTTACTTCATCACTAAGAAACTAAGTTAAAAGACTATTAATTGATGACACATATTCTATATACATTGGAAATAATTCAAATTATATAATGAGTCCCAATAGTATATTTATTCACCATATTCATATTGTATTATGATATAATAGATGTAAACAATTTCAGTATTTTCCTTCTTCTCCGTCATCAAATTTTAGGTTACTTCTTCACCAAAAACTAAGTTAAAAGACTATTAATTAATTACACATATTCCATATACATTAGAAATAATTCAAATTATATAATGAGTCTCGGTAGTATATTTATTCACCATATTCATATTGTATTATGGTATAATAGATGTAAACAATTTCAGTAGTTTTCTTCTTCTCCATCCCCAAATTTTAGGTTACTTCATCACTAAGAAACTAAGTTAAAAGACTATTATTTAATGACACATATTCCATATACATATGAAATAATACAAATTGTCTAATGAGTCTCGATAGTATATTTATCCATCATATTTATATAGTATTATGGTATAATAGATGTAAACAATTTCAGTATTTTCCTTCTTCTCCGTCATCAAATTTTAGGTTACTTCTTCACCAAAAACTAAGTTAAAAGACTATTAATTAATTACACATATTCCATATACATTAGAAATAATTCAAATTATATAATGAGTCTCGATAGTATACTTATTCACCATATTCATATTGTATTATAGTATAATAGATGTAAACAATTTCAGTATTTTCTTCTTCTCCATCATAAAATTTTAGGTTACTTCATCACTAATAAACAAAGTTAAAAGACTATTAATTGATGACACATATTCTAAATACATTGGAAATAATTCAAATTATATAATGAGTCTCGATAGTATATTTATCCACCATATTCATATTGTATTATGGTATAATAGATGTAAACAATTTGAATATTTTTCTTCTTCTCCATCAGCAAATTTTAGGTTACTTCATCACTAAGAAACTAAGTTAAAAGACTATTGTTTAATGACACATATTCCATATACATATGAAATAATTCAAATTGTCTAATGAGTCTCGATAGTATATTTATCCACCATATTTATATTGTATTATGGTATAATAGATGTAAACAGTTTCAGTGTTTTCTAATTCTCCATCACAAAATTTTAGGTTACTTCATCACTAAGAAACTAAGTTAAAAGACTATTACTTAATGACACATATTCCATAAACATTTGAAATAATTCAGATTATCTAATGAGTCTCGATAGTATATTTGTCCACCATATTCATAATGTATTATGGTATAATAGATGTAAACAATTTCAATATTTTTCTTCTTCTCCAACACCAAATTTTAGGTTACTTCTTCACTAAGAAACTAAGTTAAAAGACTATTGTTTAATGACACATATTCCATATACATATGAAATAATTCAAATTGTCTAATGAGTCTCGATAGTATATTTATTCACCATATTCATATTGTATTATGTTATAATAGATGTAACCAGTTTTAGTATTTTCTAATTCTCCATCACCAAATTTTAAGTTACTTTATCACTAAGAAACTAAGTTAAAAGACTATTACTTAATGACACATATTCCACATACATTTGAAATAATTCAAATTATCTAATGAGTCTCGATAATATATTTATCCAACATATTCATTTTGTATTATGGTATAATAGATGTAAACAATTTTAATATTTTTCTTCTTCTCCATCACCAAATTTTAGGTTACTTCATCACTAAGAAACTAAGTTAAAAGACTATTACTTAATGACACATATTCCATATACATATGAAATAATTCAAATTATCTAATGAGTCTGGATAGTATATTTATCCAACATATTCATGTTGTATTATGGTATAATAGATGTAAACAATTTCAGTATTTTCCTTCTTCTCCATCACCAAATTTTAGGTTACTTTTTCACCGAGAAACTAAGTTAAAAGACTATTAACTAATGACACATATTCCATATACATTATAATTAATTCAAATTTTATAATGAGTCTCGATAGTATATTTATTCACCATGTTCATATTGTATTATGTTATAATAGATGTAAACAATTTTAATATGTTTCTTCTTCTCCATCACCAAATTTTAAGTTACTTCATCACTAAGAAACTAAGTTACAAGACTATTACTTAATGACACATATTCCACATACCTTTGAAATAATTCAAATTATCTAATGAGTCTCGATAATATATTTATCCACCATATTCATATTGTATTATGGTATAATAGATGTAAACAATTTCAATATTTTTCTTCTTCTCCATCACCAAATTTTAGGTTACTTCATCACTAAGAAACTAAAATAAAAGGCTATTACTTAATGACACATATTCCATATACATTTGAAATAATTCCAATTATCTAATGAGTCTCGATAGTATATTTATTCACCATATTCATATTGTATTATGGTATAATAGATGTAAACAGTTTCAGTATTTTCTAATTCTCCATCACCAAATCTTAGGTTACTTCATCACCAAGAAACTAAGTTAAAAGACTGTTACTTAATGACACATATGCCATATACATTTGAAATAATTCAAATCATCTAATGAGTCTCGATAGTATATTTATCCACCATATTCATATTGTATTATGGTATAATAGATGTAAACAATTTGAATATTTTTCTTCTTCTCCATCAGCAAATTTTAGGTTACTTCATCACTAAGAAACTAAGTTAAAAGACTATTACTTAATGACACATATTCCATATACATTTGAAATAATTCAGATTATCTAATGAGTCTCGATAGTATATTTAACCACCATATTCATATTGTATTATGGTATAATAGATGTAAACAATTTCAATATTTTTCTTTTTCTCCGTCACAAAATTTTAGGTTACTTCATCACTAAGAAACTAAGTTAAAAGACTATTACTTAATGACACATATTCCATATATATTTGAAATAATTCAAATTATCTAATGAGTCTCGATAGTATATTTATTCACCATATTCATATTGTATTATGGTATAATAGATGTAAACGGTTTCAATATTTTCTAATTCTCCATCACCAAATCTTAGGTTACTTCATCACTAAGAAACTAAGTTAAAAGACTATTACTTAATGACACATATGCCATATACATTTGAAATAATCAAATTATCTAATGAGTCTCGATAGTATATTTATCCACAATATTCATATTGTATTATGGTATAATAGATGTACACAATTTCAATATTTTTCTTCTTCTCCATCACCAAATTTTAGGTTACTTCATCACTAAGAAACTAAGTTAAAAGGCTATTACTCAATGACACATATTCCATATACATTTGAAATAATTCAAATTATCTAATGAGTCTTGATAGTATATTTATCCACATTATTCATATTGTATTATGGTATAATAGATGTAAACAATTTCAGTATTTTCCTTCTTCTCTGTCACCAAATTTTAGGTAACTTCTTCACCAAGAAACTAAGTTAAAAGACTATTAATTAATGACACATATTCCATATACATTACAAATAATTCAAATTATATAATGAGTCTCGATAGTATATATATTCACCATATTCATATTGTATTATGGTATAATAGATGTAAACAATTTCAGTATTTTCTTCTTCTCCATCACCAAATTTTAGGTTATTTCATCACTAAGAAACTAAGTTAAAAGACTATTAATTGATGACACATATTTTATATATATTGGAAATAAGTCAAATTATATAATGAGTCTCGATAGTATATTTATTCACCATATTCATATTGTATTATGGTATAATAGATGTAAACAATTTCAGTATTTTTCTTCTTCTCCATCACCAAATTTTAGGTTACTTCATCACTAAGGAACTAAGTTAAAAGCCTATTACTTAATGACACATATTCCATATACATTTGAAATAATTAAAATTATCTAATGAGTCTCGATAGTATATTTATTCACCATATTCATACTGTACTATGGTATAATAGATGTAAACAGTTTCAGTATTTTCTAATTCTCCATCACCAAATCTTAGGTTACTTCATCACTAAGAAACTAAGTTGAAAGACTATTACTTAATGACACATATTCCATATACATTTGACATAATTCAAATTATCTAATGAGTCTCGATAGTATATTTATCCAACATATTCATATTGTATTATGGTATAATAGATGTAAACAATTTCAATATTTTTCTTCTTCTCCATCAGCAAATTTTAGGTTACTTCATCACTAAGAAACTAAGTTAAAAGACTATTACTTAATGACACATATTCCATATACATTTGAAATAATTCAAATTATCTAATGAGTCTCGATATTATATTTATCCAACATATTCATATTGTATTATGGTATAATAGATGTAAACAATTTCAGTATTTTCCTTCTTCTCCATCACCAAATTTTAGGTTACTTTTTCACCGAGAAACTAAGTTAAAAGACTATTAACTAATGACACATATTCCATATACATTATAATTAATTCAAATTTTATAATGAGTCTCGATAGTATATTTATTCACCATGTTCATATTGTATTATGTTATAATAGATGTAAACAACTTTAATATGTTTCTTCTTCTCCATCACCAAATTTTAAGTTACTTCATCACTAAGAAACTAAGTTACAAGACTATTACTTAATGACACATATTCCACATACCTTTGAAATAATTCAAATTATCTAATGAGTCTCGATAATATATTTATCCACCATATTCATATTGTACTATGGTATAATGGATGTAAACAGTTTCAGTATTTTCTAATTCTCCATCACCAAATCTTAGGTTACTTCATCACTAAGAAACTAAGTTAAAAGACTATTACTTAATGACACATATTCCATATACATTTGAAATAATTCAAATTATATAATGAGTCTCGATAGTAAATTTATCCACCATATTCATATTGTATTATGGTATAATAGATGTAAACAATTTCAATATTTTTCTTCTTCTCCATCAGCAAATTTTAGGTTACTTCATCACTAAGAAACTAAGTTAAAAGACTATTGTTTAATGACACATATTCCATATACATATGAAATAATTCAAATTGTCTAATGAGTCTCGATAGTATATTTATCCACCATATTTTATTGTATTATGGTATAATAGATGTAAACAGTTTCAGTGTTTTCTAATTCTTCATCACAAAATTTTAAGTTACTTCATCACTAAGAAACTAAGTTATAAGACTATTACTTAATGACACATATTCCACATACCTTTGAAATAATTCAAATTATCTAATGAGTCTCGATAATATATTTATCCACCATATTCATATTGTATTATGGTATAATAGATGTAAACAATTTCAATATTTTTCTTCTTCTCCATCACCAAATTTTAGGTAACTTCATCACTAAGAAACTAAGTTAAAAGGCTATTAATTAATGACACATATTCCATATACATTTGAAATAATTCAAATTATCTAATGAGTCTCGATAGTATATTTATTCACCATATTCATATTGTATTATGGTATAATAGATGTAAACAGTTTCAGTATTTTCTAATTCTCCATCACCAAATTTTAAGTTACTTCATCACTAAGAAACTAAGTTAAAAGACTATTAATTGATGACACATATTTTATATACATTGGAAATAATTCAAATTATCTAATGAGTCTAGATAGTATATTTATTCACCATATTCATATTGTATTATGGTATAATAGATGTAAACAGTTTCAGTATTTTCTAATTCTCCGTCACCAAATTTTAGGTTACTTCATCACTAAAAAACTAAGTTAAAAGACTATTACTTAATGACACATATTCCATATACATTTGAAATAATTCAGATTATCTAATGAGTCTCGATAGTATATTTAACCACCATATTCATATTGTATTATGGTATAATAGATGTAAACAATTTCAATATTTTTCTTCTTCTCCGTCACCAAATTTTAGGTTACTTCATCACTAAGAAACTAAGTTAAAAGACTATTGTTTAATGATACATATTCCATATACATATGAAATAATTCAAATTGTCTAATGAGTCTCGATAGTATATTTATCCACCATAGTTATATTTTATTATGGTATAATAGATGTAAACAGTTTCAGTGTTTTCTAATTCTCCATCACAAAATTTTAGGTTACTTCATCACTAAGAAACTAAGTTAAAAGTCTATTACTTAATGACACATATTCCATATACATTTGAAATAATTCAGATTATCTAATGAGTCTCGATAGTATATTTGTCCACCATATTCGTATTTTATTATGGTATAATAGATGTAAACAATTTCAATATTTTTCTTTTTCTCCATCACAAAATTTTAGGTTACTTCATCACTAAGAAACTAAGTTAAAAGACTATTACTTAATAACACATATTCCATATACATTTGAAATTATTCAAATTATCTAATGAGTCTCGATAGTATATTTATTCACCATATTCATATTGTATTATGGTATAATAGATGTAAACAGTTTCAGTGTTTTCTAATTCTCCATCACAAAATTTTAGGTTACTTCATCACTAAGAAACTAAGTTAAAAGACTATTACTTAATGACACATATTCCATATACATTTGAAATAATTCATATTATCTAATGAGTCTCGATAGTATATTTAACCACCATATTCATATTGTATTATGGTATAATAGATGTAAACAATTTCAATATTTTTCTTTTTCTCCGTCACCAAATTTTAGGTTACTTCATCACTAAGAAACTAAGTTAAAAGACTATTACTTAATGACACATATTCCATATACATTTGAAATAATTCAAATTATCTTATGAGTCTCGATAGTATATTTATTCACCATATTCATATTGTATTATGGTATAATAGATGTAAACAGTTTCAGTATTTTCTAATTCTCCATCATCAAATCTTAGGTTACTTCATCACTAAGAAACTAAGTTAAAAGACTATTACTTAATGACACATATGCCATATACATTTGAAATAATCAAATTATCTAATGAGTCTCGATAGTATATTTATCCATAATATTCATATTGTATTATGGTATAATAGATGTACACAATTACAATATTTTTCTTCTTCTCCATCACCAAATTTTAGGTTACTTCATCACTAAGAAACTAAGTTAAAAGACTATTACTCAATGACACATATTCCATATACATTTGAAATAATTCAAATTATCTAATGAGTCTTGATAGTATATTTATCCACAATATTCATATTGTATTATGGTATAATAGATGTAAACAATTTCAGTATTTTCCTTCTACTCTGTCACCAAATTTTAGGTAACTTCTTCACCAAGAAACTAAGTTAAAAGACTATTAATTAATGACACATATTCCATATACATTACAAATAATTCAAATTATATAATGAGTCTCGATAGTATATATATATTCACCATATTCATATTGTATTATGGTATAATATATGTAAACAATTTCAGTATTTTCTTCTTCTCCATCACCAAATTTTAGGTAATTTCATCACTAAGAAACTAAGTTAAAAGACTATTAATTGATGACACATATTTTATATATATTGGAAATAATTCAAATTATATAATGAGTCTCGATAGTATATTTATTCACCATATTCATATTGTATTATGGTATAATTGATGTAAACAATTTCAATATTTTTCTTCTTCTCCATCACCAAATTTTAGGTTACTTCATCACTAAGGAACTAAGTTAAAAGCCTATTACTTAATGACACATATTCCATATACATTTGAAATAATTAAAATTATCTAATGAGTCTCGATAGTATATTTATTCACCATATTCATATTGTACTATGGTATAATAGATGTAAACAGTTTCAGTATTTTCTTCTTCTCCATCATAAAATTTTAGGTTACTTCATCACTAAGAAACTAAGTTAAAAGACTATTAATTGATGACACATATTCTATATACATTGGAAATAATTCAAATTATATAATGAGTCCCGATAGTATATTTATTCACCATATTAATATTGTATTATGGTATAATAGATGTAAACAATTTCAGTATTTTCCTTCTTCTCCGTCATCAAATTTTAGGTTACTTCATCAATAAGAAACTAAGTTAAAAGACTATTACTTAATGACACACATTCCATATACATTTGAAATAATTCAAATTATCTAATTAGTCTCGATAGTATATTTATTCACCATATTCATATTGTATTATGGTATAATAGATGTAAACAGTTTCAGTATTTTCTAATTCACCATCACCAAATTTTAAGTTACTTTATCACTAATAAAAAACTAAATTAAAAGACTATTACTTAATGACACATATTCCACATACATTTGAAATAATTCAAATTATCTAATGAGTCTCGATAATATATTTATCCACCATATTCATATTGTATTATGGTATAATAGATGTAAACAATTTCAATATTTTTCTTCTTCTCCATCACCAAATTTTAGGTTACTTCATCACTAAGAAACTAAGTTAAAAGACTATTACTTAATGACACATATTTCATATACATTTTAAATAATTCAAATTATCTAATGAGTCTCGATAGTATATTTATCCAACATATTCATATTGTATTATGGTATAATAGATGTAAACAATTTCAGTATTTTCCTTCTTCACCATCACCAAATTTTAGGTTACTTTTTCACCAAGAAACTAAGTTAAAAGACTATTAACTAATGACACATATTCCATATACATTATAATTAATTCAAATTATATAATGAGTCTCGATAGTATATTTATTCACCATGTTCATATTGTATTATGGTATAATAGATGTAAACAATTTTAATATGTTTCTTCTTCTCCATCACCAAATTTTAGGTTACTTCATCACTAAGAAACTAAGTTAAAAGCCTATTACTTAATGACACATATTCCATATACATTTGAAATAATTAAAATTATCTAATGAGTCTCGATAGTATATTTATTCACCATATTCATACTGTATTATGGTATAATAGATGTAAACAGTTTCAGTATTTTCTAATTCTCCATCACCAAATCTTAGGTTACTTCATCACTACGAAACTAAGTTAAAAGTCTATCACTTAATGACACATATTCCATATACATTAGAAATAATTCAAATTATCTAATGAGTCTCAATAGTATATTTATCCACCACATTCATATTGTATTATGGTATAATAGATGTAAACAATTTCAATATTTTTCTTCTTCTACATCACCAAATTTTAGGTCACTTCATCACAAAGAACCTAAGTTAAAAGACTATTGTTTAATGACACATATTCCATATACATATGAAATAATTCAAATTGTCTAATGAGTCTCGATAGTATATTTATCCATTATATTTATATTGTATTATGGTATATTAGATGTAAACAATTTCAGTATTTTCCTTCTTCTCCGTCATTAAATTTTAGGTTACTTCTTCACCAAAAACTAAGTTAAAAGACTATTAATTAATTACACATATTCCATATACATTAGAAATAATTCAAATTATATAATGAGTCTCGATAGTATATTTATTCACCATATTCATATTGTATTATGGTATAATAGATGTAAACAATTTCAGTCTTTTCTTCTTCTCCATCATAAAATTTTAGGTTACTTAATCACTAAGAAACTAAGTTAAAAGACTATTAATTGATGACACATATTCTATATACATTGGAAATAATTCAAATTATATAATGAGTCCAGATAGTATATTTATTCACCATATTCATATTGTATTATGGTATAATAGATGTAAACAATTTGAATATTTTTCTTCTTCTCCATCACCAAATTTTAGGTTACTTCATCACTAAGAAACTTAGTTAAAAGACTATTACTTGATGACACATATTCCATATACATTTGAAATAATTCAAATTATCTAATCTGTCTCGATAATATATTTATTCACCATATTCATATTGTATTATTGTATAATAGATGTAAACAATTTCAGTATTTTATAATTCTCCATCACCAAATTTTAAGTTACTTCATCACTAAGAAACTAAGTTACAAGACTATTACTTAATGACACATATTCCACATACCTTTGAAATAATTCAAATTATCTAATGAGTCTCGATAATATATTTATCCACCATATTCATATTGTATTATGGTATAATAGATGTCAACAATTTCAATATTTTTCTTCTTCTCCATCACCAAATTTTAGGTTACTTCATCACTAAGAAACTAAGTTAAAAGGCTATTACTTAATGACACATATTCCATATACATTTGAAATAATTCAAATTATCTAATGAGTCTCGATAGTATATTTATTCACCATATTCATATTGTATTATGGTATAATAGATGTAAATAGTTTCAGTATTTTCTAATTCTCCATCACCAAATTTTAAGTTACTTCATCACTAAAAAACTAAGTTAAAAGACTATTACTTAATGACACATATTCCACATACATTTGAAATAATCAAATTATCTAATGAGTCTCGATAGTATATTTATCCACCATATTCATATTGTATTATGGTATAATAGATGTACACAATTTCAATAGTTTTCTTCTTCTCCATCACCAAATTTTAGGTTACTTCATCACTAAGAAACTAAGTTAAAAGACTATTACTCAATGACACATTTTCCATATACATTTGAAATAATTCAAATTATCTAATGAGTCTTGATAGTATATTTATCCACAATATTCATATTGTATTATGATATAATAGATGTAAACAATTTCAGTATTTTCCTTCTTCTCCGTCACCAAATTTTAGGTTACTTCTTCACCAAGAAACTAAGTTAAAAGACTATTAATTAATGATATATATTCCATATACATTACAAATAATTAAATTTATATAATGAGTCTCGATAGTATATATATTAACAATATTCATATTGTTTTATGGTATAATAGATGTAAACAATTTCAGTATTTTCTTCTTCTCCATCACCAAATTTTAGGTAATTTCATCACTAAGAAACTAAGTTAAAAGACTATTAATTGATGACACATATTTTATATATATATTGGAAATAATTCAAATTATATAATGAGTCTCGATAGTGTATTTATTCACCATATTCATATTGTATTATGGTATAATAGATGTAAACAATTTCAATATTTTTCTTCTTCTCCATCACCAAATTTTAGGTTACTTCATCACTAAGGAACTAATTTAAAAGCCTATTACTTAATGACATATATTCCATATACATTTGAAATAATTAAAATTATCTAATGAGTCTCGATAGTATATTTATTCACCATATTCATATTGTACTATGGTATAATAGATGTAAACAGTTTCAGTATTTTCTTCTTCTCCATCATAAAATTTTAGGTTACTTCATCACTAAGAAACTAAGTTAAAAGACTATTAATTGATGACACATATTATATATACATTGGAAATAATTCAAATTATATAAGGAGTCCTGATAGTATATTTATTCACCATATTAATATTGTATTATGGTATAATAGATGTAAACAATTTCAGTATTTTCCTTCTTCTCCGTCATCAAATTTTAGGTTACTTCATCAATAAGAAACTAAGTTAAAAGTCTATTACTTAATGACACATATTCCATATACATCTGAAATAATTCAAATTATCTAATGAGTCTCGATAGTATATTTATTCACCATATTCATATTGTATTATGGTATAATAGATGTAAACAGTTTCAGTATTTTCTAATTCGCCATCACCAAATTTTAAGTTACTTTATCACTAAGAAACTAAATTAAAAGACTATTACTTAATGACACATATTCCACATATAATTGAAATAATCCAATTATCTAATGAGTCTCGATAATATATTTATCCACCATATTCATATTGTATTATGGTATAATAGATGTAAACAATTTCAATATTTTTCTTCTTCTCCATCACCAAATTTTAGGTTACTTCATCACTAAGAAACTAAGTTAAAAGACTATTACTTAATGACACATATTTCATATACATTTTAAATAATTCAAATTATCTAATGAGTCTCGATAGTATATTTATCCAACATATTCATATTGTATTATGGTATAATAGATGTAAACAATTTCAGTATTTTCCTTCTTCTCCATCACCAAATTTTAGGTTACTTTTTCACCAAAAAACTAAGTTAAAAGACTATTAACTAATGACACATATTCCATATACATTATAATTAATTCAAATTATATAATGAGTCTCGATAGTATATTTACTCACCATGTTCATATTGTATTATGGTATAATAGATGTAAACAATTTTAATATGTTTCTTCTTCTCCATCACCAAATTTTAGGTATTTTCATCACTAAGAAACTAAGTTAAAAGACTATTAATTGACGACACATATTTTATATATATTGGAAATAATTCAAATTATCTAATGAGTCTCGATAGTATATTTATTCACCATATTCATATTGTATTATGGTATAATAGATGTAAACAATTTCAATATTTTTCTTCTTCTCCATCACCAAATTTTAGGTTACTTCATCACTAAGGAACTAAGTTAAAAGCCTATTACTTAATGACACATATTCCATATACATTTGAAATAATTAAAATTATCTAATGAGTCTCGATAGTATATTTATTCACCATATTCATACTGTATTATGGTATAATAGATGTAAACAGTTTCAGTATTTTCTAATTCTCCATCACCAAATCTTAGGTTACTTCATCACTAAGAAACTAAGTTAAAAGTCTATCACTTAATGACACATATTCCATATACATTAGAAATAATTCAAATTATCTAATGAGTCTCAATAGTATATTTATCCACCACATTCATATTGTATTATGGTATAATAGATGTAAACAATTTCAATATTTTTCTTCTTCTCCATCACCAAATTTAAGGTCACTTCATCACTAAGAAACTAAGTTAAAAGACTATTGTTAAATGACACATATTCCATATACATATGAAATAATTCAAATTGTCTAATGAGTCTCGATAGTATATTTATCCATCATATTTATATTGTATTATAGTATAATAAATGTAAACAATTTCAGTATTTTCCTTCTTCTCCGTCATTAAATTTTAGGTTACTTCTTCACCAAAAACTAAGTTAAAAGACTATTAATTAATTACACATATTCCATATACATTAGAAATAATTCAAATTATATAATGAGTCTCGATAGTATATTTATTCACCATATTCATATTGTATTATGGTATAATAGATGTAAACAATTTCAGTCTTTTCTTCTTCTCCATCATAAAATTTTAGGTTACTTAATCACTAAGAAACTAAGTTAAAAGACTATTAATTGATGACACATATTCTATATACATTGGAAATAATTCAAATTATATAATGAGTCCAGATAGTATATTTATTCACCATATTCATATTGTATTATGGTATAATAGATGTAAACAATTTGAATATTTTTCTTCTTCTCCATCACCAAATTTTAGGTTACTTCATCACTAAGAAACTTAGTTAAAAGACTATTACTTAATGACACATATTCCATATACATTTGAAATAATTCAAATTATCTAATCTGTCTCGATAATATATTTATTCACCATATTCATATTGTATTATTGTATAATAGATGTAAACAGTTTCAGTATTTTATAATTCTCCATCACCAAATTTTAAGTTACTTCATAACTAAGGAACTAAGTTAAAAGACTATTACTTAATGACACATATTCCACATACATTTGAAATAATTCAAATTATCTAATGAGTCTCGATAATATATTTATCCACCATATTCATATTGTATTATGGTATAATAGATGTACACAATTTCAATAGTTTTCTTCTTCTCCATCACCAAATTTTAGGTTACTTCATCACTAAGAAACTAAGTTAAAAGACTATAACTCAATGACACATTTTCCATATACATTTGAAAAAATTGAAATTATCTAATGAGTCTTGATAGTATATTTATCCACAATATTCATATTGTATTATGATATAATAGATGTAAACAATTTCAGTATTTTCCTTCTTCTCCATCACCAAATTTTAGGTTATTTCATCACTAAGAAACTAAGTTAAAAGACTATTAATTGATGACACGTATTTTATATATATTGGAAATAATTCAAATTATATAATGAGTCTCGATAGTATATTTATTCACCATATTCATATTTTATTATGGTATAATAGATGTAAACAATTTCAATATTTTTCTTCTTCAACATTACCAAATTTTAGGTTACTTCATCACTAAGAAACTAAGTTAAAAGACTATTAATTAATGACACATATTCCATATACATTTGAAATAATTCAAATTATCTAATGAGTCTCGAAAGTATATTTATTCACCATATTCATATTGTATTATGGTATAATAGATGTAAACAATTTCAATATTTTTCTTCTTCTCCATCACCAAATTTTAGGTTAATTCGTCAATAAGAAACTAAGTTAAAAGACTATTACTTAATGACACATATTCCATATACATTTGAAATAATTCAAATTATCTAATTAGTCTCGATAGTATATTTATCCACCATATTCATATTGTATTATGGTATAATAGATGTAAACAATTTGAATATTTTTCTTCTTCTCCATCAGCAAATTTTAGGTTACTTTTTCACCAAGAAACTAAGTTAAAAGACTATTACTTAATGACACATATTCCATATACATTTGAAATAATTCAGATTATCTAATGAGTCTCGATAGTATATTTAACCACCATATTCATATTGTATTATGGTATAATAGATGTAAACAATTTCAATATTTTTCTTTTTCTCCGTCACCAAATTTTAGGTTACTTCATCACTAAGAAACTAAGTTAAAAGACTATTACTTAATGACACATATGCCATATACATTTGAAATAATCAAATTATCTAATGAGTCTCGATAGTATATTTATCCACAATATTCATATTGTATTATGGTATAATAGATGTAAACAGTTTCAATATTTTTCTTCTTCTCCATCACCAAATTTTAGGTTACTTCATCACTAAGAAACTAAGTTAAAAGGCTATTACTCAATGACACATATTCAATATACATTTCAAATAATTCAAATTATCTAATGAGTCTTGATAGTATATTTATCCACATTATTCATATTGTATTATGGTATAATAGATGTAAACAATTTCAGTATTTTCCTTCTTCTCTGTCACCAAATTTTAGGTAACTTCTTCACCAAGAAAGTTAAAAGACTATTAATTAATGACACATATTCCATATACATTACAAATAATTCAAATTATATAATGAGTCTCGATAGTATATATATTCACCATATTCATATTGTATTATGGTATAATAGATGTAAACAATTTCAGTATTTTCTTCTTCCCCATCACCAAATTTTAGGTTATTTCATCACTAAGAAACTAAGTTAAAAGACTATTAATTGATGACACATATTTTATATATTGGAAATAATTCAAATTATATAATGAGTCTCGATAGTATATTTACTCACCATATTCATATTGTATTATGGTATAATAGATGTAAACAATTTCAGTATTTTTCTTCTTCTCCATCACCAAATTTTAGGTTACTTCATCACTAAGGAACTAAGTTAAAAGCCTATTACCTAATGACACATATTCCATATACATTTGAAATAATTAAAATTATCTAATGAGTCTCGATAGTATATTTATTCACCATATTCATACTGTACTATGGTATAATAGATGTAAACAGTTTCAGTATTTTCTAATTCTCCATCACCAAATCTTAGGTTACTTCATCACTAAGAAACTAAGTTAAAAGACTATTACTTAATGACACATATTCCATATACATTTGAAATAAATCAAATTATCTAATGAGTCTCGATAGTATATTTATCCACCATATTCATATTGTATTATGGTATAATAGATGTAAACAATTTCAATATTTTTCTTCTTCTCCATCAGCAAATTTTAGGTTATTTCATCACTAAGAAACTAAGTTAAAAGACTATTGTTTAATGACACATATTCCATATACATATGAAATAATTCAAATTGTCTAATGAGTCTCGATAGTATATTTATCCACCATATTTATATTGTATTATGGTATAATAGATGTAAACAGTTTCAGTGTTTTCTAATTCTTCATCATAAAATTTTAGGTTACTTCATCACTAAGAAACTAAGTTAAAAGACTATTACTTAATGACACATATTCCATATACATTTGAAATAATTCAAATTATCTAATGAGTCTCGATAGTATATTTGTCCACCATATTCATGTTGTATTATGGTATAATAGATGTAAACAATTTCAATATTTTTCTTTTTCTCCATCACCAAATTTTAGGTTACTTCATCACTAAGAAACTAAGATAAAAGACTATTACTTAATGACACATATTCCATATACATTTGAAATTATTCAAATTATCTAATGAGTCTCGATAGTATATTTATTCACCATATTCATATTGTATTATGGTATAATAAATGTAAACAGTTTCAGTGTTTTCTAATTCTCCATCACAAAATTTTAGGTTACTTCATCACTAAGAAACTAAGTTAAAAGACTATTACTTAATGACACATATTCCATATACATTTGAAATAATTCAGATTATCTAATGAGTCTCGATAGTATATTTAACCACCATATTCATATTGTATTATGGTATAATAGATGTAAACAATTTCAATATTTTTCTTTTTCTCCGTCATCAAATTTTAGGTTACTTCATGACTAAGAAACTAAGTTAAAAGACTATTACTTAATGACACATATTCCATATACATTTGAAATAATTCAAATTATCTAATGAGTCTCGATAGTATATTTATTCACCATATTCATATTGTACTATGGTATAATAGATGTAAACAGTTTCAGTATTTTCTAATTCTCCATCACCAAATCTTAGGTTACTTCATCACTAAGAAACTAAGTTAAAAGACTATTACTTAATGACACATATTCCATATACATTTGAAATAATTCAAATTATCTAATGAGTCTCGATAGTATATTTATCCACCATATTCATATTGTATTATGGTATAATAGATGTAAACAATTTCAATATTTTTCTTCTTCTCCATCAGCAAATTTTAGGTTACTTCATCACTAAGAAACTAAGTTAAAAGACTACTGTTTAATGACACATATTCCATATACATATGAAATAATTCAAATTGTCTAATGAGTCTCGATAGTATATTTATCCATCATATTTATATTGTATTATGGTATAATAGATGTAAACAATTTCAGTATTTTCCTTCTTCTCCGTCATTAAATTTTAGGTTACTTCTTCACCAAAAACTAAGTTAAAAGACTATTAATTAATTACACATATTCCATATACATTAGAAATAATTCAAATTATATAATGAGTCTCGATAGTATATTTATTCACCATATTCATATTGTATTATGGTATAATAGATGTAAACAATTTCAGTCTTTTCTTCTTCTCCATCATAAAATTTTAGGTTACTTAATCACTAAGAAACTAAGTTAAAAGACTATTAATTGATGACACATATTCTATATACATTGGAAATAATTCAAATTATATAATGAGTCCAGATAGTATATTTATTCACCATATTCATATTGTATTATGGTATAATAGATGTAAACAATTTGAATATTTTTCTTCTTCTCCATCACCAAATTTTAGGTTACTTCATCACTAAGAAACTTAGTTAAAAGACTATTACTTAATGACACATATTCCATATACATTTGAAATAATTCAAATTATCTAATCTGTCTCGATAATATATTTATTCACCATATTCATATTGTATTATTGTATAATAGATGTAAACAGTTTCAGTATTTTATAATTCTCCATCACCAAATCTTAAGTTACTTCATAACTAAGGAACTAAGTTAAAAGACTATTACTTAATGACACATATTCCACATACATTTGAAATAATTCAAATTATCTAATGAGTCTCGATAATATATTTATCCACCATATTCATATTGTATTATGGTATAATAGATGTACACAATTTCAATAGTTTTCTTCTTCTCCATCACCAAATTTTAGGTTACTTCATCACTAAGAAACTAAGTTAAAAGACTATAACTCAATGACACATTTTCCATATACATTTGAAAAAATTGAAATTATCTAATGAGTCTTGATAGTATATTTATCCACAATATTCATATTGTATTATGATATAATAGATGTAAACAATTTCAGTATTTTCCTTCTCTTCCATCACCAAATTTTAGGTTATTTCATCACTAAGAAACTAAGTTAAAAGACTATTAATTGATGACACGTATTTTATATATATTGGAAATAATTCAAATTATATAATGAGTCTCGATAGTATATTTATTCACCATATTCATATTTTATTATGGTATAATAGATGTAAACAATTTCAATATTTTTCTTCTTCAACATTACCAAATTTTAGGTTACTTCATCACTAAGAAACTAAGTTAAAAGACTATTAATTAATGACACATATTCCATATACATTTGAAATAATTCAAATTATCTAATGAGTCTCGAAAGTATATTTATTCACCATATTCATATTGTATTATGGTATAATAGATGTAAACAATTTCAATATTTTTCTTCTTCTCCATCACCAAATTTTAGGTTAATTCGTCAATAAGAAACTAAGTTAAAAGACTATTACTTAATGACACATATTCCATATACATTTGAAATAATTCAAATTATCTAATTAGTCTCGATAGTATATTTATCCACCATATTCATATTGTATTATGGTATAATAGATGTAAACAATTTGAATATTTTTCTTCTTCTCCATCAGCAAATTTTAGGTTACTTTTTCACCAAGAAACTAAGTTAAAAGACTATTACTTAATGACACATATTCCATATACATTTGAAATAATTCAGATTATCTAATGAGTCTCGATAGTATATTTAACCACCATATTCATATTGTATTATGGTATAATAGATGTAAACAATTTCAATATTTTTCTTTTTCTCCGTCACCAAATTTTAGGTTACTTCATCACTAAGAAACTAAGTTAAAAGACTATTACTTAATGACACATATGCCATATACATTTGAAATAATCAAATTATCTAATGAGTCTCGATAGTATATTTATCCACAATATTCATATTGTATTATGGTATAATAGATGTAAACAGTTTCAATATTTTTCTTCTTCTCCATCACCAAATTTTAGGTTACTTCATCACTAAGAAACTAAGTTAAAAGGCTATTACTCAATGACACATATTCAATATACATTTCAAATAATTCAAATTATCTAATGAGTCTTGATAGTATATTTATCCACATTATTCATATTGTATTATGGTATAATAGATGTAAACAATTTCAGTATTTTCCTTCTTCTCTGTCACCAAATTTTAGGTAACTTCTTCACCAAGAAAGTTAAAAGACTATTAATTAATGACACATATTCCATATACATTACAAATAATTCAAATTATATAATGAGTCTCGATAGTATATATATTCACCATATTCATATTGTATTATGGTATAATAGATGTAAACAATTTCAGTATTTTCTTCTTCCCCATCACCAAATTTTAGGTTATTTCATCACTAAGAAACTAAGTTAAAAGACTATTAATTGATGACACATATTTTATATATTGGAAATAATTCAAATTATATAATGAGTCTCGATAGTATATTTACTCACCATATTCATATTGTATTATGGTATAATAGATGTAAACAATTTCAGTATTTTTCTTCTTCTCCATCACCAAATTTTAGGTTACTTCATCACTAAGGAACTAAGTTAAAAGCCTATTACCTAATGACACATATTCCATATACATTTGAAATAATTAAAATTATCTAATGAGTCTCGATAGTATATTTATTCACCATATTCATACTGTACTATGGTATAATAGATGTAAACAGTTTCAGTATTTTCTAATTCTCCATCACCAAATCTTAGGTTACTTCATCACTAAGAAACTAAGTTAAAAGACTATTACTTAATGACACATATTCCATATACATTTGAAATAAATCAAATTATCTAATGAGTCTCGATAGTATATTTAATCCACCATATTCATATTGTATTATGGTATAATAGATGTAAACAATTTCAATATTTTTCTTCTTCTCCATCAGCAAATTTTAGGTTATTTCATCACTAAGAAACTAAGTTAAAAGACTATTGTTTAATGACACATATTCCATATACATATGAAATAATTCAAATTGTCTAATGAGTCTCGATAGTATATTTATCCACCATATTTATATTGTATTATGGTATAATAGATGTAAACAGTTTCAGTGTTTTCTAATTCTTCATCATAAAATTTTAGGTTACTTCATCACTAAGAAACTAAGTTAAAAGACTATTACTTAATGACACATATTCCATATACATTTGAAATAATTCAAATTATCTAATGAGTCTCGATAGTATATTTGTCCACCATATTCATGTTGTATTATGGTATAATAGATGTAAACAATTTCAATATTTTTCTTTTTCTCCATCACCAAATTTTAGGTTACTTCATCACTAAGAAACTAAGATAAAAGACTATTACTTAATGACACATATTCCATATACATTTGAAATTATTCAAATTATATAATGAGTCTCGATAGTATATTTATTCACCATATTCATATTGTATTATGGTATAATAAATGTAAACAGTTTCAGTGTTTTCTAATTCTCCATCACAAAATTTTAGGTTACTTCATCACTAAGAAACTAAGTTAAAAGACTATTACTTAATGACACATATTCCATATACATTTGAAATAATTCAGATTATCTAATGAGTCTCGATAGTATATTTAACCACCATATTCATATTGTATTATGGTATAATAGATGTAAACAATTTCAATATTTTTCTTTTTCTCCGTCATCAAATTTTAGGTTACTTCATGACTAAGAAACTAAGTTAAAAGACTATTACTTAATGACACATATTCCATATACATTTGAAATAATTCAAATTATCTAATGAGTCTCGATAGTATATTTATTCACCATATTCATATTGTACTATGGTATATTAGATGTAAACAGTTTCAGTATTTTCTAATTCTCCATCACCAAATCTTAGGTTACTTCATCACTAAGAAACTAAGTTAAAAGACTATTACTTAATGACACATATTCCATATACATTTGAAATAATTCAAATTATCTAATGAGTCTCGATAGTATATTTATCCACCATATTCATATTGTATTATGGTATAATAGATGTAAACAATTTCAATATTTTTCTTCTTCTCCATCAGCAAATTTTAGGTTACTTCATCACTAAGAAACTAAGTTAAAAGACTATTGTTTAATGACACATATTCCATATACATATGAAATAATTCAAATTGTCTAATGAGTCTCGATAGTATATTTATCCATCATATTTATATTGTATTATGGTATAATAGATGTAAACAATTTCAGTATTTTCCTTCTTCTCCGTCATTAAATTTTAGGTTACTTCTTCACCAAAAACTAAGTTAAAAGACTATTAATTAATTACACATATTCCATATACATTAGAAATAATTCAAATTATATAATGAGTCTCGATAGTATATTTATTCACCATATTCATATTGTATTATGGTATAATAGATGTAAACAATTTCAGTCTTTTCTTCTTCTCCATCATAAAATTTTAGGTTACTTAATCACTAAGAAACTAAGTTAAAAGACTATTAATTGATGACACATATTCTATATACATTGGAAATAATTCAAATTATATAATGAGTCCAGATAGTATATTTATTCACCATATTCATATTGTATTATGGTATAATAGATGTAAACAATTTGAATATTTTTCTTCTTCTCCATCACCAAATTTTAGGTTACTTCATCACTAAGAAACTTAGTTAAAAGACTATTACTTAATGACACATATTCCATATACATTTGAAATAATTCAAATTATCTAATCTGTCTCGATAATATATTTATTCACCATATTCATATTGTATTATTGTATAATAGATGTAAACAGTTTCAGTATTTTATAATTCTCCATCACCAAATCTTAAGTTACTTCATAACTAAGGAACTAAGTTAAAAGACTATTACTTAATGACACATATTCCACATACATTTGAAATAATTCAAATTATCTAATGAGTCTCGATAATATATTTATCCACCATATTCGTATTGTATTATGGTATAATAGATGTACACAATTTCAATAGTTTTCTTCTTCTCCATCACCAAATTTTAGGTTACTTCATCACTAAGAAACTAAGTTAAAAGACTATAACTCAATGACACATTTTCCATATACATTTGAAAAAATTGAAATTATCTAATGAGTCTTGATAGTATATTTATCCACAATATTCATATTGTATTATGATATAATAGATGTAAACAATTTCAGTATTTTCCTTCTCTTCCATCACCAAATTTTAGGTTATTTCATCACTAAGAAACTAAGTTAAAAGACTATTAATTGATGACACGTATTTTATATATATTGGAAATAATTCAAATTATATAATGAGTCTCGATAGTATATTTATTCACCATATTCATATTTTATTATGGTATAATAGATGTAAACAATTTCAATATTTTTCTTCTTCAACATTACCAAATTTTAGGTTACTTCATCACTAAGAAACTAAGTTAAAAGACTATTAATTAATGACACATATTCCATATACATTTGAAATAATTCAAATTATCTAATGAGTCTCGAAAGTATATTTATTCACCATATTCATATTGTATTATGGTATAATAGATGTAAACAATTTCAATATTTTTCTTCTTCTCCATCACCAAATTTTAGGTTAATTCGTCAATAAGAAACTAAGTTAAAAGACTATTACTTAATGACACATATTCCATATACATTTGAAATAATTCAAATTATCTAATGAGTCTCGATAATATATTTATCCACCATATTCATATTGTATTATGGTATAATAGATGTAAACAATTTGAATATTTTTCTTCTTCTCCATCAGCAAATTTTAGGTTACTTTTTCACCAAGAAACTAAGTTAAAAGACTATTACTTAATGACACATATTCCATATACATTTGAAATAATTCAGATTATCTAATGAGTCTCGATAGTATATTTAACCACCATATTCATATTGTATTATGGTATAATAGATGTAAACAATTTCAATATTTTTCTTTTTCTCCGTCACCAAATTTTAGGTTACTTCATCACTAAGAAACTAAGTTAAAAGACTATTACTTAATGACACATATGCCATATACATTTGAAATAATCAAATTATCTAATGAGTCTCGATAGTATATTTATCCACAATATTCATATTGTATTATGGTATAATAGATGTAAACAGTTTCAATATTTTTCTTCTTCTCCATCACCAAATTTTAGGTTACTTCATCACTAAGAAACTAAGTTAAAAGGCTATTACTCAATGACACATATTCAATATACATTTCAAATAATTCAAATTATCTAATGAGTCTTGATAGTATATTTATCCACATTATTCATATTGTATTATGGTATAATAGATGTAAACAATTTCAGTATTTTCCTTCTTCTCTGTCACCAAATTTTAGGTAACTTCTTCACCAAGAAAGTTAAAAGACTATTAATTAATGACACATATTCCATATACATTACAAATAATTCAAATTATATAATGAGTCTCGATAGTATATATATTCACCATATTCATATTGTATTATGGTATAATAGATGTAAACAATTTCAGTATTTTCTTCTTCCCCATCACCAAATTTTAGGTTATTTCATCACTAAGAAACTAAGTTAAAAGACTATTAATTGATGACACATATTTTATATATATTGGAAATAATTCAAATTATATAATGAGTCTCGATAGTATATTTATTCACCATATTCATATTGTATTATGGTATAATAGATGTAAACAATTTCAGTATTTTTCTTCTTCTCCATCACCAAATTTTAGGTTACTTCATCACTAAGGAACTAAGTTAAAAGCCTATTACTTAATGACACATATTCCATATACATTTGAAATAATTAAAATTATCTAATGAGTCTCGATAGTATATTTATTCACCATGTTCATACTGTACTATGGTATAATAGATGTAAACAGTTTCAGTATTTTCTAATTATCCATCACCAAATCTTAGGTTACTTCATCACTAAGAAACTAAGTTAAAAGACTATTACTTAATGACACATATTCCATATACATTTGAAATAATTCAAATTATCTAATGAGTCTCGATAGTATATTTATCCACCATATTCATATTGTATTATGGTATAATAGATGTAAACAATTTCAATATTTTTCTTCTTCTCCATCAGCAAATTTTAGGTTACTTCATCACTAAGAAACTAAGTTAAAAGACTATTGTTTAATGACACATATTCCATATACATATGAAATAATTCAAATTGTCTAATGAGTCTCGATAGTATATTTATCCACCATATTTATATTGTATTATGGTATAATAGATGTAAACAGTTTCAGTGTTTTCTAATTCTTCATCATAAAATTTTAGGTTACTTCATCACTAAGAAACTAAGTTAAAAGACTATTACTTAATGACACATATTCCATATACATTTGAAATAATTCAAATTATCTAATGAGTCTCGATAGTATATTTGTCCACCATATTCGTATTGTATTATGGTATAATAGATGTAAACAATTTCAATATTTTTCTTTTTCTCCATCACCAAATTTTAGGTTACTTCATCACTAAGAAACTAAGATAAAAGACTATTACTTAATGACACATATTCCATATACATTTGAAATTATTCAAATTATCTAATGAGTCTCGATAGTATATTTATTCACCATATTCATATTGTATTATGGTATAATAAATGTAAACAGTTTCAGTGTTTTCTAATTCTCCATCACAAAATTTTAGGTTACTTCATCACTAAGAAACTAAGTTAAAAGACTATTACTTAATAACACATATTCCATATACATTTGAAATAATTCAGATTATCTAATGAGTCTCGATAGTATATTTAACCACCATATTCATATTGTATTATGGTATAATAGATGTAAACAATTTCAATATTTTTCTTTTTCTCCGTCACCAAATTTTAGGTTACTTCATCACTAAGAAACTAAGTTAAAAGACTATTACTTAATGACACATATTCCATATACATTTGAAATAATTCAAATTATCTAATGAGTCTCGATAGTATATTTATTCACCATATTCATATTGTATTATGGTATAATAGATGTAAACATTTTCAGTATTTTCTAATTCTCCATCACCAAATCTTAGGTTACTTCATCACTAAGAAACTAAGTTAAAAGACTATTACTTAATGACACATATGCCATATACATTTGAAATAATCAAATTATCTAATGATTCTCGATAGTATATTTATCCACAATATTCATATTGTATTATGGTATAATAGATGTACACAATTTCAATATTTTTCTTCTTCTCCATCACCAAATTTTAGGTTACTTTATCACTAAGAAACTAAGTTAAAAGACTATTACTCAATGACACATATTCCATATACATTTGAAATAATTCAAATTATCTAATGAGTCTCTATAGTATATATATTCACCATATTCATATTGTATTATGGTATAATAGATGTAAACAATTTCAGTATTTTCTTTTTCTCCATCACCAAATTTTAGGTTATTTCATCACTAAGAAATTAAGTTAAAAGACTATTAATTGATGACACATATTTTATATATATTGGAAATAATTCAACTTATATAATTAGTCTCGATAGTATATTTATTCACCATATTCATATTGTATTATGATATAATAGATGTAAACAATTTCAATATTTTTCTTCTTCTCCATAACCAAATTTTAGGTTACTTCATCAATAAGGAACTAAATTAAAAGCCTATTACTTAATGACACATATTCCATATACATTTGAAATAATTAAAATTATCTAATGAGTCTCGATAGTATATTTATTCACCATATTCATATTGTACTATGGTATAATAGATGTAAACAGTTTCAGTATTTTCTAATTCTCCATCACCAAATCTTAGGTTACTTCATCACTAAGAAACTAAGTTAAAAGACTATTACTTAATGACACATATTCCATATACATTTGAAATAATTCAAATTATCTAATGAGTCTCGATAGTATATTTCTCCACCATATTCATATTGTATTATGGTATATTAGATGTAAACAATTTCAATATTTTTCTTCTTCTCCATCAGCAAATTTTAGGTTACTTCATCACTAAGAAACTAAGTTAAAAGACTATTGTTTAATGACACATATTCCATATACATATGAAATAATTCAAATTGTCTAATGAGTCTCGATAGTATATTTATCCACCATATTTATATTGTATTATGGTATAATAGATGTAAACAGTTTCAGTGTTTTCTAATTCTCCATCACAAAATTTTAGGTTACTTCATCACTAAGAAACTAAGTTAAAAGTCTATTACTTAATGACACATATTCCATATACATTTGAAATAATTCAGATTATCTAATGAGTCTCGATAGTATATTTGTCCACCATATTCATATTGTATTATGGTATAATAGATATAAACAATTTCAATATTTTTCTTTTTCTCCATCACCAAATTTTAGGTTACTTAATCACTAAGAAACTAAGTTAAAAGACTATTACTTAATGACACATATTCCATATACATTTGAAATTATTCAAATTATCTAATGAGTCTCGATAGTATATTTATTCACCATATTCATATTGTATTATGGTATAATAGATGTAAACAGTTTCAGTGTTTTCTAATTCTCCATCACAAAATTTTAGGTTACTTCATCACTAAGAAACTAAGTTAAAAGACTATTACTTAATGACACATATTCCATATACATTGGAAATAATTCAAATTATATAATGAGTCTCGATAGTATATTTATTCACCATATTCATATTGTATTATGGTATAATAGATGTAAATAATTTCAATATTTTTCTTCTTCTCCATCACCAAATTTTAGGTTACTTCATCACTAAGGAACTAAGTTAAAAGGCCTATTACTTAATGACACATATTCCATATACATTTGAAATAATTAAAATTATCTAATGAGTCTTGATAGTATATTTATTCACCATATTCATACTGTACTATGGTATAATAGATGTAAACAGTTTCAGTATTTTCTAATTCTCCATCACCAAATCTTAGGTTACTTCATCACTAAGAAACTAAGTTAAAAGACTATTACTTAATGACACATATTCCATATACATTTGAAATAATTCAAATTATCTAATGAGTCTCGATAGTATATTTATCCACCATATTCATATTGTATTATGGTATAATAGATGTAAACAATTGCAATATTTTTCTTTTTCTCCGTCACCAAATTTTAGGTTACATCATCACTAAGAAACTAAGTTAAAAGACTATTACTTAATGACACATATTCCATATACATTTGAAATAATTCAAATTATCTAATGAGTCTCGATAGTATATTTATTCACCATATTCATATTGTATTATGGTATAATAGATGTAAACAGTTTCAGTATTTTCTAATTCTCCATCACCAAATCTTAGTTTACTTCATCACTAAGAAACTAAGTTAAAAGACTATTACTTAATGACACATATGCCATATATATTTGAAATAGTTCAGATTATCTAATGAGTCTCGATAGTATATTTATCCATAATACTCATATTGTATTATGGTATAATAGATGTACACAATTTCAATATTTTTCTTCTTCTCCATTACCAAATTTTAGGTTACTTGATCACTAAGAAACTAAGTTAAAAGACTATTACTCAATGACACATATTCCCATATACATTTGAAATAATTCAAATTATCTAATGAGTCTTGATAGTATATTTATCCACAATATTCATATTGTATTATGGTATAATAGATGTAAACAATTTCAGTATTTTCCTTCTTCTCCGTCACCAAATTTTAGGTAACTTCTTCACCAAGAAACTAAGTTAAAAGACTATTAATTAATGACACATATTCCATATACATTACAAATAATTCAAATTATATAATGAGTCTCGATAGTATATATATTCACCATATTCATATTGTATTATGGTATAATAGATGTAAACAATTTCAGTATTTTCTTCTTCTCCATCACCAAATTTTAGGTTATTTCATCACGAAGAAACTAAGTTAAAAGACTATTAATTGATGACACATATTTTATATATATTGGAAATAATTCAAATTATCTAATGAGTCTCGATAGTATATTTATTCACCATATTCATATTGTATTATGGTATAATAGATGTAAACAATTTCAATATTTTTCTTCTTCTCCATCACCAAATTTTAGGTTACTTCATCAATAAGGAACTAAGTTAAAAAGCCTATTACTTAATGACACATATTCCATATACATTTGAAATAATTAAAATTATCTAATGAGTCTCGATAGTATATTTATTCACCATATTCATATTGTACTATGGTATAATAGATGTAAACAGTTTCAGTATTTTCTAATTCTCCATCACCAAATCTTAGGTTACTTCATCACTAAGAAACTAAGTTAAAAGACTATTACTTAATGACACATATTCCATATACATTTGAAATAATTCAAATTATCTAATGAGTCTCGATTGTATATTTATCCACCATATTCATATTGTATTATGGTATAATAGATGTAAACAATTTCAATATTTTTTCTTCTTCTCCATCAGCAAATTTTAGGTTACTTCATCACTAATAAAACTAAGTTAAAAGACTATTGTTTAATGACACATATTCCATATACTTATGAAATAATTCAAATTGTCTAATGAGTCTCGATAGTATATTTATCCACCATATTTATATTGTATTATGGTATAATAGATGTAAACAGTTTCAGTGTTTTCTAATTCTCCATTACCAAATTTTAGGTTACTTGATCACTAAGAAACTAAGTTAAAAGACTATTACTCAATGACACATATTCCATATACATTTGAAATAATTCAAATTATCTAATGAGTCTTGATAGTATATTTATCCACAATATTCATATTGTATTATGGTATAATAGATGTAAACAATTTCAGTATTTTCCTTCTTCTCCGTCACCAAATTTTAGGTAACTTCTTCACCAAGAAACTAATTTAAAAGACTATTAATTAATGACACATATTCCATATACATTACAAATAATTCAAATTATATAATGAGTCTCGATAGTATATATATTCACCATATTCATATTGTATTATGGTATAATAGATGTAAACAATTTCAGTATTTTCTTCTTCTCCATCACCAAATTTTAGGTAATTTCATCACTAAGAAACTAAGTTAAAAGACTATTAATTGATGACACATATTTTATATATATTGGAAATAATTCAAATTATATAATGAGTCTCGATAGTATATTTATTCACCATATTCATATTGTATTATGGTATAATAGATGTAAACAATTTCAATATTTTTCTTCTTCTCCATCACCAAATTTTAGGTTACTTCATCACTAAGGAACTAAGTTAAAAGCCTATTACTTAATGACACATATTCCATATACATTTGAAATAATTAAAATTATCTAATGAGTCTCGATAGTATATTTATACACCATATTCATACTGTACTATGGTATAATAGATGTAAACAGTTTCAGTATTTTCTAATTCTCCATCACCAAATCTTAGGTTACTTCATCACTAAGAAACTAAGTTAAAAGACTATTACTTAATGACACATATTCCATATACATTTGAAATAATTCAAATTATCTAATGAGTCTCGATAGTATATTTATCCACCATATTCATATTGTATTATGGTATAATAGATGTAAACAATTGCAATATTTTTCTTTTTCTCCGTTAGCAAATTTTAGGTTACATCATCACTAAGAAACTAAGTTAAAAGACTATTACTTAATGACACATATTCCATATACATTTGAAATAATTCAAATTATCTAATGAGTCTCGATAGTATATTTATTCACCATATTCATATTGTATTATGGTATAATAGATGTAAACAGTTTCAGTATTTTCTAATTCTCCATCACCAAATCTTAGTTTACTTCATCACTAAGAAACTAAGTTAAAAGACTATTACTTAATGACACATATGCCATATATATTTGAAATAATTCAGATTATCTAATGAGTCTCGATAGTATATTTATCCATAATACTAATATTATATTATGGTATAATAGATGTACACAATTTCAATATTTTTCTTCTTCTCCATCACCAAATTTTAGGTTACTTGATCACTAAGAAACTAAGTTAAAAGACTATTACTCAATGACACATATTCCATATACATTTGAAATAATTCAAATTATCTAATGAGTCTTGATAGTATATTTATCCACAATATTCATATTGTATTATGGTATAATAGATGTAAACAATTTCAGTATTTTCCTTCTTCTCCGTCACCAAATTTTAGGTAACTTCTTCACCAAGAAACTAAGTTAAAAGACTATTAATTAATGACACATATTCCATATACATTACAAATAATTCAAATTATATAATGAGTCTCTATAGTATATATATTCACCATATTCATATTGTATTATTGTATAATAGATGTAAACAATTTCAGTATTTTCTTCTTCTCCATCACCAAATTTTAGGTTATTTCATCACTAAGAAACTAAGTTAAAAGACTATTAATTGATGACACATATTTTATATATATTGGAAATAATTCAAATTATCTAATGAGTCTCGATAGTATATTTATTCACCATATTCATATTGTATTATGGTATAATAGATGTAAACAATTTCAATATTTTTCTTCTTCTCCATCACCAAATTTTAGGTTACTTCATCACTAAGGAACTAAGTTAAAAGCCTATTACTTAATGACACATATTCCATATACATTTGAAATAATTAAAATTATCTAATGAGTCTCGATAGTATATTTATTCACCATATTCATACTGTACTATGGTATAATAGATGTAAACAGTTTCAGTATTTTCTAATTCTCCATCACCAAATCTTAGGTTACTTCATCACTAAGAAACTAAGTTAAAAGACTATTACTTAATGACACATATTCCATATACATTTGAAATAATTCAAATTATCTAATGAGTCTCGATAGTATATTTATCCACCATATTCATATTGTATTATGGTATAATAGATGTAAACAATTTCAATATTTTTCTTCTTCTTCATCAGCAAATTTTAGGTTACTTCATCACTAAGAAACTAAGTTAAAAGACTATTGTTTAATGACACATATTCCATATACATATGAAATAATTCAAATTGTCTAATGAGTCTCGATAGTATATTTATCCACCATATTTATATTTTATTATGGTATAATAGATGTAAACAGTTTCAGTGTTTTCTAATTCTTCATCACAAAATTTTAGGTTACTTCATCACTAAGAAACTAAGTTAAAAGACTATTACTTAATGACACATATTCCATATACATTTGAAATAATTCAGATTATCTAATGAGTCTCGATAGTATATTTGTCCACCATATTCATATTGTATTATGGTATAATAGATGTAAACAATTTCAATATTTTTCTTTTTCTCCATCACCAAATTTTAGGTTACTTCATCACTAAGAAACTAAGTTAAAAGACTATTACTTAATGACACATATTCCATATACATTTGAAATTATTCAAATTATCTAATGAGTCTCGATAGATAATTTATTCACCATATTCATATTGTATTATGGTATAATAGATGTAAACAGTTTCAGTGTTTTCTAATTCTCCATCACAAAATTTTAGGCTACTTCATCACTAAGAAACTAAGTTAAAAGACTATTACTTAATGACACATATTCCATATACATTTGAAATAATTCATATTATCTAATGTGTCTCGATAGTATATTTATCCACCATATTCATATTGTATTATGGTATAATAGATGTAAACAATTTCAATATTTTTCTTTTTCTCCGTCACCAAATTTTAGGTTACTTCATCACTAAGAAACTAAGTTAAAAGACTATTACTTAATGACACATATTCCATATACATTTTAAATAATTCAAATTATCTAATGAGTCTCGATAGTATATTTATTCACCATATTCATATTGTATTATGGTATAATAGATGTAAACAATTTCAATATTTTTCTTCTTCTCCATCACCAAATTTTAGGTTACTTCATCACTAAGGAACTAAGTTAAAAGCCTATTACTTAATGACACATATTCCATATACATTTGAAATAATTAAAATTATCTAATGAGTCTCGATAGTATATTTATTCACCATATTCATACTGTACTATGGTATAATAGATGTAAACAGTTTCAGTATTTTCTAATTCTCCATCACCAAATCTTAGGTTACTTCATCACTAAGAAACTAAGTTAAAAGACTATTACTTAATGACACATATTCCATATACATTTGAAATAATTCAAATTATCTAATGAGTCTCGATAGTATATTTATCCACCATATTCATATTGTATTATGGTATAATAGATGTAAACAATTTCAATATTTTTCTTCTTCTCCATCAGCAAATTTTAGGTTACTTCATCACTAAGAAACTAAGTTAAAAGACTATTGTTTAATGACACATATTCCATATACATATGAAATAATTCAAATTGTCTAATGAGTCTCGATAGTGTATTTATCCACCATATTTATATTTTATTATGGTATAATAGATGTAAACAGTTTCAGTGTTTTCTAATTCTTCATCACAAAATTTTAGGTTACTTCATCACTAAGAAACTAAGTTAAAAGACTATTACTTAATGACACATATTCCATATACATTTGAAATAATTCAGATTATCTAATGAGTCTCGATAGTATATTTGTCCACCATATTCATATTGTATTATGGTATAATAGATGTAAACAATTTCAATATTTTTCTTTTTCTCCATCACCAAATTTTAGGTTACTTCATCACTAAGAAACTAAGTTAAAAGACTATTACTTAATGACACATATTCCATATACATTTGAAATTATTCAAATTATCTAATGAGTCTCGATAGATAATTTATTCACCATATTCATATTGTATTATGGTATAATAGATGTAAACAGTTTCAGTGTTTTCTAATTCTCCATCACAAAATTTTAGGCTACTTCATCACTAAGAAACTAAGTTAAAAGACTATTACTTAATGACACATATTCCATATACATTTGAAATAATTCATATTATCTAATGTGTCTCGATAGTATATTTATCCACCATATTCATATTGTATTATGGTATAATAGATGTAAACAATTTCAATATTTTTCTTTTTCTCCGTCACCAAATTTTAGGTTACTTCATCACTAAGAAACTAAGTTAAAAGACTATTACTTAATGACACATATTCCATATACATTTTAAATAATTCAAATTATCTAATGAGTCTCGATAGTATATTTATTCACCATATTCATATTGTATTATGGTATAATAGATGTAAACAATTTCAATATTTTTCTTCTTCTCCATCACCAAATTTTAGGTTACTTCATCACTAAGGAACTAAGTTAAAAGCCTATTACTTAATGACACATATTCCATATACATTTGAAATAATTAAAATTATCTAATGAGTCTCGATAGTATATTTATTCACCATATTCATACTGTACTATGGTATAATAGATGTAAACAGTTTCAGTATTTTCTAATTCTCCATCACCAAATCTTAGGTTACTTCATCACTAAGAAACTAAGTTAAAAGACTATTACTTAATGACACATATTCCATATACATTTGAAATAATTCAAATTATCTAATGAGTCTCGATAGTATATTTATCCACCATATTCATATTGTATTATGGTATAATAGATGTAAACAATTGCAATATTTTTCTTTTTCTCCGTTAGCAAATTTTAGGTTACATCATCACTAAGAAACTAAGTTAAAAGACTATTACTTAATGACACATATTCCATATACATTTGAAATATTCAAATTATCTAATGAGTCTCGATAGTATATTTATTCACCATATTCATATTGTATTATGGTATAATAGATGTAAACAGTTTCAGTATTTTCTAATTCTCCATCACCAAATCTTAGTTTACTTCATCACTAAGAAACTAAGTTAAAAGACTATTACTTAATGACACATATGCCATATATATTTGAAATAATTCAGATTATCTAATGAGTCTCGATAGTATATTTATCCATAATACTCATATTATATTATGGTATAATAGATGTACACAATTTCAATATTTTTCTTCTTCTCCATCACCAAATTTTAGGTTACTTGATCACTAAGAAACTAAGTTAAAAGACTATTACTCAATGACACATATTCCATATACATTTGAAATAATTCAAATTATCTAATGAGTCTTGATAGTATATTTATCCACAATATTCATATTGTATTATGGTATAATAGATGTAAACAATTTCAGTATTTTCCTTCTTCTCCGTCACCAAATTTTAGGTAACTTCTTCACCAAGAAACTAAGTTAAAAGACTATTAATTAATGACACATATTCCATATACATTACAAATAATTCAAATTATATAATGAGTCTCTATAGTATATATATTCACCATATTCATATTGTATTATGGTATAATAGATGTAAACAATTTCAGTATTTTCTTCTTCTCCATCACCAAATTTTAGGTTATTTCATCACTAAGAAACTAAGTTAAAAGACTATTAATTGATGACACATATTTTATATATATTGGAAATAATTCAAATTATCTAATGAGTCTCGATAGTATATTTATTCACCATATTCATATTGTATTATGGTATAATAGATGTAAACAATTTCAATATTTTTCTTCTTCTCCATCACCAAATTTTAGGTTACTTCATCACTAAGGAACTAAGTTAAAAGCCTATTACTTAATGACACATATTCCATATACATTTGAAATAATTAAAATTATCTAATGAGTCTCGATAGTATATTTATTCACCATATTCATACTGTACTATGGTATAATAGATGTAAACAGTTTCAGTATTTTCTAATTCTCCATCACCAAATCTTAGGTTACTTCATCACTAAGAAACTAAGTTAAAAGACTATTACTTAATGACACATATTCCATATACATTTGAAATAATTCAAATTATCTAATGAGTCTCGATAGTATATTTATCCACCATATTCATATTGTATTATGGTATAATAGATGTAAACAATTTCAATATTTTTCTTCTTCTCCATCAGCAAATTTTAGGTTACTTCATCACTAAGAAACTAAGTTAAAAGACTATTGTTTAATGACACATATTCCATATACATATGAAATAATTCAAATTGTCTAATGAGTCTCGATAGTATATTTATCCACCATATTTATATTGTATTATGGTATAATAGATGTAAACAGTTTCAGTGTTTTCTAATTCTTCATCACAAAATTTTAGGTTACTTCATCACTAAGAAACTAAGTTAAAAGACTATTACTTAATGACACATATTCCATATACATTTGAAATAATTCAGATTATCTAATGAGTCTCGATAGTATATTTGTCCACCATATTCATATTGTATTATGGTATAATAGATGTAAACAATTTCAATATTTTTCTTTTTCTCCATCACCAAATTTTAGGTTACTTCATCACTAAGAAACTAAGTTAAAAGACTATTACTTAATGGCACATATTCCATATACATTTGAAATTATTCAAATTATCTAATGAGTCTCGATAGTTAATTTATTCACCATATTCATATTGTATTATGGTATAATAGATGTAAGCAGTTTCAGTGTTTTCTAATTCTCCATCAGAAAATTTTAGGCTACTTCATCACTAAGAAACTAAGTTAAAAGACTATTAATTAATGACACATATTCCATATACATTACAAATAATTCAAATTATATAATGAGTCTCTATAGTATATATATTCACCATATTCATATTGTATTATGGTATAATAGATGTAAACAATTTTACTATTTTCTTCTTCCCCATCACCAAATTTTAGGTTATTTCATCACTAAGAAACTAAGTTAAAAGACTATTAATTGACGACACATATTTTATATATATTGGAAATAATTCAAATTATCTAATGAGTCTCGATAGTATATTTATTCACCATATTCATATTGTATTATGGTATAATAGATGTAAACAATTTCAATATTTTTCTTCTTCTCCATCACCAAATTTTAGGTTACTTCATCACTAAGGAACTAAGTTAAAAGCCTATTACTTAATGACACATATTCCATATACATTTGAAATAATTAAAATTATCTAATGAGTCTCGATAGTATATTTATTCACCATATTCATACTGTACTATGGTATAATAGATGTAAACAGTTTCAGTATTTTCTAATTCTCCATCACCAAATCTTAGGTTACTTCATCACTAAGAAACTAAGTTAAAAGACTATTACTTAATGACACATATTCCATATACATTTGAAATAATTCAAATTATCTAATGAGTCTCGATAGTATATTTATCCACCATATTCATATTGTATTATGGTATAATAGATGTAAACAATTTCAATATTTTTCTTCTTCTTCATCAGCAAATTTTAGGTTACTTCATCACTAAGAAACTAAGTTAAAAGACTATTGTTTAATGACACATATTCCATATACATATGAAATAATTCAAATTGTCTAATGAGTCTCGATAGTATATTTATCCACCATATTTATATTTTATTATGGTATAATAGATGTAAACAGTTTCAGTGTTTTCTAATTCTTCATCACAAAATTTTAGGTTACTTCATCACTAAGAAACTAAGTTAAAAGACTATTACTTAATGACACATATTCCATATACATTTGAAATAATTCAGATTATCTAATGAGTCTCGATAGTATATTTGTCCACCATATTCATATTGTATTATGGTATAATAGATGTAAACAATTTCAATATTTTTCTTTTTCTCCATCACCAAATTTTAGGTTACTTCATCACTAAGAAACTAAGTTAAAAGACTATTACTTAATGACACATATTCCATATACATTTGAAATTATTCAAATTATCTAATGAGTCTCGATAAATAATTTATTCACCATATTCATATTGTATTATGGTATAATAGATGTAAACAGTTTCAGTGTTTTCTAATTCTCCATCACAAAATTTTAGGCTACTTCATCACTAAGAAACTAAGTTAAAAGACTATTACTTAATGACACATATTCCATATACATTTGAAATAATTCATATTATCTAATGTGTCTCGATAGTATATTTATCCACCATATTCATATTGTATTATGGTATAATAGATGTAAACAATTTCAATATTTTTCTTTTTCTCCGTCACCAAATTTTAGGTTACTTCATCACTAAGAAACTAAGTTAAAAGACTATTACTTAATGACACATATTCCATATACATTTTAAATAATTCAAATTATCTAATGAGTCTCGATAGTATATTTATTCACCATATTCATATTGTATTATGGTATAATAGATGTAAACAATTTCAATATTTTTCTTCTTCTCCATCACCAAATTTTAGGTTACTTCATCACTAAGGAACTAAGTTAAAAGCCTATTACTTAATGACACATATTCCATATACATTTGAAATAATTAAAATTATCTAATGAGTCTCGATAGTATATTTATTCACCATATTCATACTGTACTATGGTATAATAGATGTAAACAGTTTCAGTATTTTCTAATTCTCCATCACCAAATCTTAGGTTACTTCATCACTAAGAAACTAAGTTAAAAGACTATTACTTAATGACACATATTCCATATACATTTGAAATAATTCAAATTATCTAATGAGTCTCGATAGTATATTTATCCACCATATTCATATTGTATTATGGTATAATAGATGTAAACAATTTCAATATTTTTCTTCTTCTCCATCAGCAAATTTTAGGTTACTTCATCACTAAGAAACTAAGTTAAAAGACTATTGTTTAATGACACATATTCCATATACATATGAAATAATTCAAATTGTCTAATGAGTCTCGATAGTATATTTATCCACCATATTTATATTGTATTATGGTATAATAGATGTAAACAGTTTCAGTGTTTTCTAATTCTTCATCACAAAATTTTAGGTTACTTCATCATTAAGAAACTAAGTTAAAAGACTATTACTTAATGACACATATTCCATATACAATTGAAATAATTTAGATTATCTAATGAGTCTCGATAGTATATTTGTCCACCATATTCATATTGTATTATGGTATAATAGATGTAAACAATTTCAATATTTTTCTTTTTCTCCATCACCAAATTTTAGGTTACTTCATCACTAAGAAACTAAGTTAAAAGACTATTACTTAATGACACATATTCCATATACATTTGAAATTATTCAAATTATCTAATGAGTCTCGATAGTTAATTTATTCACCATATTCATATTGTATTATGGTATAATAGATGTAAACAGTTTCAGTGTTTTCTAATTCTCCATCACAAAATTTTAGGCTACTTCATCACTAAGAAACTAAGTTAAAAGACTATTACTTAATGACACATATTCCATATACATTTGAACTAATTCAGATTATCTAATGTGTCTCGATAGTATATTTATCCACCATATTCATATTGTATTATGGTATAATAGATGTAAACAATTTCAATATTTTTCTTTTTCTCCGTCACCAAATTTTAGGTTACTTCATCACTAAGAAACTAAGTTAAAAGACTATTACTTAATGACACATATTCCATATACATTTGAAATAATTCAAATTATCTAATGAGTCTCGATAGTATATTTATTCACCATATTCATATTGTATTATGGTATAATAAATGTAAACAGTTTCAGTATTTTCTAATTCTCCATCACCAAATCTTAGTTTACTTCATCACTAAGAAACTAAGTTAAAAGACTATTACTTAATGACACATATGCCATATACATTTGAAATAATCAAATTATCCAATGAGTCTCGATAGTATATTTATCCACAATATTCATCTTGTATTATGGTATAATAGATGTACACAATTTCAATATTTTTCTTCTTCTCAATCACCAAATTTTAGGTTACTTCATCACTAAGAAACTAAGTTAAAAGACTATTACTCAATGACACATATTCCATATACATTTGAAATAATTCAAATTATCTAATGATTCTTGATAGTATATTTATCCACAATATTCATATTGTATTATGGTATAATAGATGTAAACAATTTCAGTATTTTCCTTCTTCTCCGTCACCAAATTTTAGGTAACTTATTCACCAAGAAACTAAGTTAAAAGACTATTAATTAATGACACATATTCCATATACATTACAAATAATTCAAATTATATAATGAGTCTCGATAGTATATATATTCACCATATTCATATTGTATTATGGTATAATATATGTAAACAATTTCAGTATTTTCTTCTTCTCCATCACCAAATTTTAGGTTATTTCATCACTAAGAAACTAAGTTAAAAGACTATTAATTGATGACACATATTTTATATATATTGGAAATAATTCAAATTATCTAATGAGTCTCGATAGTATATTTATTCACCATATTCATATTGTATTATGGTATAATAGATGTAAACAATTTCAATATTTTTCTTCTTCTCCATCACCAAATTTTAGGTTACTTCATCACTAAGGAACTAAGTTAAAAGCCTATTACTTAATGACACATATTCCATATACATTTGAAATAATTAAAATTATCTAATGAGTCTCGATAGTATATTTATTCACCATATTCATACTGTACTATGGTATAATAGATGTAAACAGTTTCAGTATTTTCTAATTCTCCATCACCAAATCATAGGTTACTTCATCACTAAGAAACTAAGTTAAAAGACTATTACTTAATGACACATATTCCATATACATTTGAAATAATTCAAATTATCTAATGAGTCTCGATAGTATATTTATCCACCATATTCATATTGTATTATGGTATAATAGATGTAAACAATTTCAATATTTTTCTTCTTCTCCATCAGCAAATTTTAGGTTACTTCATCACTAAGAAACTAAGTTAAAAGACTATTGTTTAATGACACATATTCCATATACATATGAAATAATTCAAATTGTCTAATGAGTCTCGATAGTATATTTATCCACCATATTTATATTGTATTATGGTATAATAGATGTAAACAGTTTCAGTGTTTTCTAATTCTTCATCACAAAATTTTAGGTTACTTCATCATTAAGAAACTAAGTTAAAAGACTATTACTTAATGACACATATTCCATATACAATTGAAATAATTCAGATTATCTAATGAGTCTCGATAGTATATTTGTCCACCATATTCATATTGTATTATGGTATAATAGATGTAAACAATTTCAATATTTTTCTTTTTCTCCATCACCAAATTTTAGGTTACTTCATCACTAAGAAACTAAGTTAAAAGACTATTACTTAATGACACATATTCCATATACATTTGAAATTATTCAAATTATCTAATGAGTCTCGATGGTTAATTTATTCACCATATTCATATTGTATTATGGTATAATAGATGTAAACAGTTTCAGTGTTTTCTAATTCTCCATCACAAAATTTTAGGCTACTTCATCACTAAGAAACTAAGTTAAAAGACTATTACTTAATGACACATATTCCATATACATTTGAACTAATTCAGATTATCTAATGTGTCTCGATAGTATATTTATCCACCATATTCATATTGTATTATGGTATAATAGATGTAAACAATTTCAATATTTTTCTTTTTCTCCGTCACCAAATTTTAGGTTACTTCATCACTAAGAAACTAAGTTAAAAGACTATTACTTAATGACACATATTCCATATACATTTGAAATAATTCAAATTATCTAATGAGTCTCGATAGTATATTTATTCACCATATTCATATTGTATTATGGTAAAATAGATGTAAACAGTTTCAGTATTTTCTAATTCTCCATCACCAAATCTTAGTTTACTTCATCACTAAGAAACTAAGTTAAAAGACTATTACTTAATGACACATATGCCATATACATTTGAAATAATCAAATTATCTAATGAGTCTCAATAGTATATTTATCCACAATATTCATCTTGTATTATGGTATAATAGATGTACACAATTTCAATATTTTTCTTCTTCTCCATCACCAAATTTTAGGTTACTTCATCACTAAGAAACTAAGTTAAAAGACTATTACTCAATGACACATATTCCATATACATTTGAAATAATTCAAATTATCTAATGAGTCTTGATAGTATATTTATCCACAATATTCATATTGTATTATGGTATAATAGATGTAAACAATTTCAGTATTTTCCTTCTTCTCCGTCACCAAATTTTAGGTAACTTATTCACCAAGAAACTAAGTTAAAAGACTATTAATTAATGACACATATTCCATATACATTACAAATAATTCAAATTATATAATGAGTCTTGATAGTATATATATTCACCATATTCATATTGTATTATGGTATAATAGATGTAAACAATTTCAGTATTTTCTTCTTCTCCATCACCAAATTTTAGGTTATTTCATCACTAAGAAACTAAGTTAAAAGACTATTAATTGATGACACATATTTTATATATATTGGAAATAATTCAAATTATCTAATGAGTCTCGATAGTATATTTATTCACCATATTCATATTGTATTATGGTATAATAGATGTAAACAATTTCAATATTTTTCTTCTTCTCCATCACCAAATTTTAGGTTACTTCATCACTAAGGAACTAAGTTAAAAGCCTATTACTTAATGACACATATTCCATATACATTTGAAATAATTCAAATTATCTAATGAGTCTCGATAGTATATTTATCCACCATATTCATATTGTATTATGGTATAATAGATGTAAACAATTTCAATATTTTTCTTCTTCTCCATCAGCAAATTTTAGGTTACTTCATCACTAAGAAACTAAGTTAAAAGACTATTGTTTAATGACACATATTCCATATACATATGAAATAATTCAAATTGTCTAATGAGTCTCGATAGTATATTTGTCCACCATATTCATATTGTATTATGGTATAATAGATGTAAACAATTTCAATATTTTTCTTTTTCTCCATCACCAAATTTTAGGTTACTTCATTACTAAGAAACTAAGTTAAAAGACTATTACTTAATGACACATATTCCATATACATTTGAAATTATTCAAATTATCTAATGAGTCTCGATAGTTAATTTATTCACCATATTCATATTGTATTATGGTATAATAGATGTAAGCAGTTTCAGTGTTTTCTAATTCTCCATCACAAAATTTTAGGCTACTTCATCACTAAGAAACTAAGTTAAAAGACTATTAATTAATGACACATATTCCATATACATTACAAATAATTCAAATTATATAATGAGTCTCTATAGTATATATATTCACCATATTCATATTGTATTATGGTATAATAGATGTAAACAATTTCAGTATTTTCTTCTTCTCCATCACCAAATTTTAGGTTACTTCATCACTAAGAAACTAAGTTAAAAGATTATTACTTAATGACACATATTCCATATACATTTGAAATAATTCAAAGTATCTAATGAGTCTCGATAGTATATTTATCCACCATATTCATATTGTATTATGGTATAATAGATGTAAACAATTTCAATATTTTTCTTCTTCTCCATCAGCAAATTTTAGGTTACTTCATCACTAAGAAACTAAGTTAAAAGACTATTGTTTAATGACACATATTCCATATACACATGAAATAATTCAAATTGTCTAATGAGTCTCGATAGTATATTTATTCACCATATTCATATTGTATTATGGTATAATAGATGTAAACAATTTCAGTGTTTTCTAATTCTCCATCACAAAATTTTAGGCTACTTCATCACTAAGAAACTAAGTTAAAAGACTATTACTTAATGACACATATTCCATATACATTTGAAATAATTCATATTATCTAATGTGTCTCGATAGTATATTTATCCACCATATTCATATTGTATTATGGTATAATAGATGTAAACAATTTCAATATTTTTCTTTTTCTCCGTCACCAAATTTTAGGTTACTTCATCACTAAGAAACTAAGTTAAAAGACTATTACTTAATGACACATATTCCATATACATTTGAAATAATTCAAATTATCTAATGAGTCTCGATAGTATATTTATTCACCATATTCATATTGTATTATGGTATAATAGATGTAAACAATTTCAATATTTTTCTTCTTCTCCATCACCAAATTTTAGGTTACTTCATCACTAAGGAACTAAGTTAAAAGCCTATTACTTAATGACACATATTCCATATACATTTGAAATAATTAAAATTATCTAATGAGTCTCGATAGTATATTTATTCACCATATTCATACTGTACTATGGTATAATAGATGTAAACAGTTTCAGTATTTTCTAATTCTCCATCACCAAATCTTAGGTTACTTCATCACTAAGAAACTAAGTTAAAAGACTATTACTTAATGACACATATTCCATATACATTTGAAATAATTCAAATTATCTAATGAGTCTCGATAGTATATTTACCCACCATATTCATATTGTATTATGGTATAATAGATGTAAACAATTTCAGTATTTTCCTTCTTCTCTGTCACCAAATTTTAGGTAACTTCTTCACCAAGAAACTAAGTTAAAAAGATTATTAATTAATGACACATATTCCATATACATTACAAATAATTCAAATTATATAATGAGTCTCGATAGTATATATATTCACCATATTCATATTGTATTATGGTATAATAGATGTAAACAATTTTAGTATTTTCTTCTTCTCCATCACCAAATTTTAGGTTATTTCATCACTAAGAAACTAAGTTAAAAGACTATTAATTGATGACACATATTTTATATATATTGGAAATAATTCAAATTATCTAATGAGTCTCGATAGTATATTTATTCACCATATTCATATTGTATTATGGTATAATAGATGTAAACAATTTCAATATTTTTCTTCTTCTCCATCACCAAATTTTAGGTTACTTCATCACTAAGGAACTAAGTTAAAAGCCTATTACTTAATGACACATATTCCATATACATTTGAAATAATTAAAACTATCTAATGAGTATCGATAGTATATTTATTCACCATATTCATACTGTACTATGGTATAATAGATGTAAACAGTTTCAGTATTTTCTAATTCTCCATCACCAAATCTTAGGTTACTTCATCACTAAGAAACTAAGTTAAAAGATTATTACTTAATGACACATATTCCATATACATTTGAAATAATTCAAATTATCTAATGAGTCTCGATAGTATATTTATCCACCATATTCTTATTGTATTATGGTATAATAGATGTAAACAATTTCAATATTTTTCTTTTTCTCCATCACCAAATTTTAGGTTACTTCATCACTAAGAAACTAAGTTAAAAGACTATTACTTAATGACACATATTCCATATACATTTGAAATTATTCAAATTATCTAATGAGTCTCGATGGTTAATTTATTCACCATATTCATATTGTATTATGGTATAATAGATGTAAACAGTTTCAGTGTTTTCTAATTCTCCATCACAAAATTTTAGGCTACTTCATCACTAAGAAACTAAGTTAAAAGACTATTACTTAATGACACATATTCCATATACATTTGAACTAATTCAGATTATCTAATGTGTCTCGATAGTATATTTATCCACCATATTCATATTGTATTATGGTATAATAGATGTAAACAATTTCAATATTTTTCTTTTTCTCCGTCACCAAATTTTAGGTTACTTCATCACTAAGAAACTAAGTTAAAAGACTATTACTTAATGACACATATTCCATATACATTTGAAATAATTCAAATTATCTAATGAGTCTCGATAGTATATTTATTCACCATATTCATATTGTATTATGGTAAAATAGATGTAAACAGTTTCAGTATTTTCTAATTCTCCATCACCAAATCTTAGTTTACTTCATCACTAAGAAACTAAGTTAAAAGACTATTACTTAATGACACATATGCCATATACATTTGAAATAATCAAATTATCTAATGAGTCTCGATAGTATATTTATCCACAATATTCATCTTGTATTATGGTATAATAGATGTACACAATTTCAATATTTTTCTTCTTCTCCATCACCAAATTTTAGGTTACTTCATCACTAAGAAACTAAGTTAAAAGACTATTACTCAATGACACATATTCCATATACATTTGAAATAATTCAAATTATCTAATGAGTCTTGATAGTATATTTATCCACAATATTCATATTGTATTATGGTATAATAGATGTAAACAATTTCAGTATTTTCCTTCTTCTCCGTCACCAAATTTTAGGTAACTTATTCACCAAGAAACTAAGTTAAAAGACTATTAATTAATGACACATATTCCATATACATTACAAATAATTCAAATTATATAATGAGTCTCGATAGTATATATATTCACCATATTCATATTGTATTATGGTATAATAGATGTAAACAATTTCAGTATTTTCTTCTTCTCCATCACCAAATTTTAGGTTATTTCATCACTATGAAACTAAGTTAAAAGACTATTAATTGATGACACATATTTTATATATATTGGAAATAATTCAAATTATCTAATGAGTCTCGATAGTATATTTATTCACCATATTCATATTGTATTATGGTATAATAGATGTAAACAATTTCAATATTTTTCTTCTTCTCCATCACCAAATTTTAGGTTACTTCATCACTAAGGAACTAAGTTAAAAGCCTATTACTTAATGACACATATTCCATATACATTTGAAATAATTAAAATTATCTAATGAGTCTCGATAGTATATTTATTCACCATATTCATACTGTACTATGGTATAATAGATGTAAACAGTTTCAGTATTTTCTAATTCTCCATCACCAAATCTTAGGTTACTTCATCACTAAGAAACTAAGTTAAAAGACTATTACTAAAGGACACATATTCCATATACATTTGAAATAATTCAAATTATCTAATGAGTCTCGATAGTATATTTATCCACCATATTCATATTGTATTATGGTATAATAGATGTAAACAATTTCAATATTTTTCTTCTTCTCCATCAGCAAATTTTAGGTTACTTCATCACTAAGAAACTAAGTTAAAAGACTATTGTTTAATGACACATATTCCATATACATATGAAATAATTCAAATTGTCTAATGAGTCTCGATAGTATATTTATCCACCATATTTATATTGTATTATGGTATAATTGTAAACAGTTTCAGTGTTTTCTAATTCTTCATCACAAAATTTTAGGTTACTTCATCACTAAGAAACTAAGTTAAAAGACTATTACTTAATGACACATATTCCATATACATTTGAAATAATTCAGATTATCTAATGAGTCTCGATAGTATATTTGTCCACCATATTCATATTGTATTATGGTATAATAGATGTAAACAATTTCAATATTTTTCTTTTTCTCCATCACCAAATTTTAGGTTACTTCATTACTAAGAAACTAAGTTAAAAGACTATTACTTAATGACATATATTCCATATACATTTGAAATTATTCAAATTATCTAATGAGTCTCGATAGTTAATTTATTCACCATATTCATATTGTATTATGGTATAATAGATGTAAGCAGTTTCAGTGTTTTCTAATTCTCCATCACAAAATTTTAGGCTACTTCATCACTAAGAAACTAAGTTAAAAGACTATTAATTAATGACACATATTCCATATACATTACAAATAATTCAAATTATATAATGAGTCTCTATAGTATATATATTCACCATATTCATATTGTATTATGGTATAATAGATGTAAACAATTTCAGTATTTTCTTCTTCTCCATCACCAAATTTTAGGTTACTTCATCACTAAGAAACTAAGTTAAAAGATTATTACTTAATGACACATATTCCATATACATTTGAAATAATTCAAAGTATCTAATGAGTCTCGATAGTATATTTATCCACCATATTCATATTGTATTATGGTATAATAGATGTAAACAATTTCAATATTTTTCTTCTTCTCCATCAGCAAATTTTAGGTTACTTCATCACTAAGAAACTAAGTTAAAAGACTATTGTTTAATGACACATATTCCATATACACATGAAATAATTCAAATTGTCTAATGAGTCTCGATAGTATATTTATCCACCATATTTATATTGTATTATGGTATAATAGATGTAAATAGTTTCAGTGTTTTCTAATTCTTCATCACAAAATTTTAGGTTACTTCATCACTAAGAAACTAAGTTAAAAGACTATTACTTAATGACACATATTCCATATACATTTGAAATAATTCAGATTATCTAATGAGTCTCGATAGTATATTTGTCCACCATATTCATATTGTATTATGGTATAATAGATGTAAACAATTTCAATATTTTTCTTTTTCTCCATCACCAAATTTTAGGTTACTTCATCCATAAGAAACTAAGTTAAAAGACTATTACTTAATGACACATATTCCATATACATTTGAAATTATTCAAATTATCTAATGAGTCTCGATAGTTAATTTATTCACCATATTCATATTGTATTATGGTATAATAGATGTAAACAGTTTCAGTGTTTTCTAATTCTCCATCACAAAATTTTAGGCTACTTCATCACTAAGAAACTAAGTTAAAAGACTATTACTTAATGACACATATTCCATATACATTTGAAATAATTCATATTATCTAATGTGTCTCGATAGTATATTTATCCACCATATTCATATTGTATTATGGTATAATAGATGTAAACAATTTCAATATTTTTCTTTTTCTCCGTCACCAAATTTTAGGTTACTTCATCACTAAGAAACTAAGTTAAAAGACTATTACTTAATGACACATATTCCATATACATTTGAAATAACTCAAATTATCTAATGAGTCTCGATAGTATATTTATTCACCATATTCATATTGTATTATGGTATAATAGATGTAAACAATTTCAATATTTTTCTTCTTCTCCATCACCAAATTTTAGGTTACTTCATCACTAAGGAACTAAGTTAAAAGCCTATTACTTAATGACACATATTCCATGTACATTTGAAATAATTAAAATTATCTAATGAGTCTCGATAGTATATTTATTCACCATATTCATACTGTACTATGGTATAATAGATGTAAACAATTTCAGTATTTTCTAATTCTCCATCACCAAATCTTAGGTTACTTCATCACTAAGAAACTAAGTTAAAAGACTATTACTTAATGACACATATTCCATATACATTTGAAATAATTCAAATTATCTAATGAGTCTCGATAGTATATTTACCCACCATATTCATATTGTATTATGGTATAATAGATGTAAACAATTTCAGTATTTTCCTTCTTCTCTGTCACCAAATTTTAGGTAACTTCTTCACCAAGAAACTAAGTTAAAAAGACTATTAATTAATGACACATATTCCATATACATTACAAATAATTCAAATTATATAATGAGTCTCGATAGTATATATATTCACCATATTCATATTGTATTATGGTATAATAGATGTAAACAATTTTAGTATTTTCTTCTTCTCCATCACCAAATTTTAGGTTATTTCATCACTAAGAAACTAAGTTAAAAGACTATTAATTGATGACACATATTTTATATATATTGGAAATAATTCAAATTATCTAATGAGTCTCGATAGTATATTTATTCACCATATTCATATTGTATTATGCTATAATAGATGTAAACAATTTCAATATTTTTCTTCTTCTCCATCACCAAATTTTAGGTTACTTCATCACTAAGGAACTAAGTTAAAAGCCTATTACTTAATGACACATATTCCATATACATTTGAAATAATTAAAACTATCTAATGAGTATCGATAGTATATTTATTCACCATATTCATACTGTACTATGGTATAATAGATGTAAACAATTTCAGTATTTTCTAATTCTCCATCACCAAATCTTAGGTTACTTCATCACTAAGAAACTAAGTTAAAAGATTATTACTTAATGACACATATTCCATATACATTTGAAATAATTCAAATTATCTAATGAGTCTCGATAGTATATTTATCCACCATATTCTTATTGTATTATGGTATAATAGATGTAAACAATTTCAATATTTTTCTTTTTCTCCATCACCAAATTTTAGGTTACTTCATCACTAAGAAACTAAGTTAAAAGACTATTACTTAATGACACATATTCCATATACATTTGAAATTATTCAAATTATCTAATGAGTCTCGATAGTATATTTATTCACCATATTCATATTGTATTATGGTATAATAGATGTAAACAGTTTCAGTGTTTTCTAATTCTCCATCACAAAATTTTAGGTTACTTCATCACTAAGAAACTAAGTTAAAAGTCTATTACTTAATGACACATATTCCATATACATTTGAAATAATTCAGATTATCTATTGAGTCTCGATAGTATATTTATCCACCATATTCATATTGTATTATGGTATAATAGATGTAAACAATTTCAATATTTTTCTTTTTCTCCGTCACCAAATTTTAGGTTACTTCATCACTAAGAAACTAAGTTAAAAGACTATTACTTAATGACATATATTCCATATACATTTGAAATAATTCAAATTATCTAATGAGTCTCGATAGTATATTTATTCACCATATTCATATTGTATTATGGTATAATAGATGTAAACAGTTTCAGTATTTTCTAATTCTCCATCACCAAATCTTAGTTTACTTCATCACTAAGAAACTAAGTTAAAAGACTATTACTTAATGACACATATGCCATATACATTTGAAATAATCAAATTATCTAATGAGTCTCGATAGTATATTTATCCACAATATTCATATTGTATTATGGTATAATAGATGTACACAATTTCAATATTTTTCTTCTTCTCCATCACCAAATTTTAGGTTACTTCATCACTAAGAAACTAAGTTAAAAGACTATTACTCAATGACACATATTCCATATACATTTGAAATAATTCAAATTATCTAATGAGTCTTGATAGTATATTTATCCACAATATTCATATTGTATTATGGTATAATAGATGTAAACAATTTCAGTATTTTCCTTCTTCTCCGTCACCAAATTTTAGGTAACTTCTTCACCAAGAAACTAAGTTAAAAGACTATTAATTAATGACACATATTCCATATACATTACAAATAATTCAAATTATATAATGAGTCTCGATAGTATATATATTCATCATATTCATATTGTATTATGGTATAATAGATGTAAACAATTTCAGTATTTTCTTCTTCTCCATCACCAAATTTTAGGTAATTTCATCACTAAGAAACTAAGTTAAAAGACTATTAATTGATGACACATATTTGATATATATTGGAAATAATTCAAATTATATAATGAGTCTCGATAGTATATTTATTCACCATATTCATATTGTATTATGGTATAATAGATGTAAACAATTTCAATATTTTTCTTCTTCTCCATCACCAAATTTTAGGTTACTTCATCACTAAGGAACTAAGTTAAAAGCCTATTACTTAATGACACATATTCTATATACATTTGAAATAATTAAAATTATCTAATGAGTCTCGATAGTATATTTATTCACCATATTTATACTATACTATGTGTTGTACCCCAAAATTTGCCCTCCCATTTCCTCAACATTTTCTCATCACAAGACCTTTGGAGCTCAAGATCCAGTTAGGGTTTCCTCTGCTCAAGACTTCTCCTTGCACTGTTGACCCAAATTAGGGTTTGTGTTTGCACAAAGATATTTTGACCTAAAATGCCTAAAATGACTTTCATGCTTCATGTTGGACTCCCAAGTTTATCCATACCAAGTTTCAAGTCTTGATTCCATGTTTTGTCCAGTCAATTGGACAAATGACCTAGAAATCAGCTGTATTGGGGAAAAAGTCAATTGTGGCCAATTGACAGTCAAATCTCATGAAAATTGACCCACATCAACATTATGAACTCATATGGACCATTTGATCAAGTTTGGATCACAATTCCACAAGAAACTTGATCAGATCATCAAAAGGGCAAAATGGTCATTTTTAGGGTTTTGACTGCACAAAGGCAATTTTTGACTGTTTGACCTAGCCAATGGCAAACCAAGTTCACATATGGACTCAAGGACCCCATGGAATTATCTTGACATGCTCAACAAGTTCAAAAGATCCCAAGTACACAAGATTGACAGTTGAATTTCCCAGTCAATTGATCAATTTTGACTGTATACTGAAAAGTCAAACTTTGACTTTTTGGTCAAAATCAAGAGTCAAGATTCATTTTTCATCCAAACATGCCAAATCATGAAACTTGTTCACCAAGAAACCAAGAAATGCAAATTAGGGTTTGAAATGGGAATTTTTCATAACTTAGAATTTTTCTAAGTTATGGAAAACCCTAATTTTTTCCCAACTTTGCCCCACTTTCTCACCAAGATTCATTTGGATTCAAACAAAAGTAAAAACATGAAAGTTGTAGCTTGTTGCATAATCTATAACTTTTATTCACAAAGTTTTCCCAAATGGAGTTTGTATCTCAAGTTACAATTTTTTGAATAGGGGTGTCAAACCATTCTTAACTTAGTGAAAATTTGACCTTTTTGACAAGGTTTTCTACCTAACTTCAAGGCCATTTTTCATACACTTCCACTTGGAAATTCAATTTGCATTTCAAATATGGATTGTATTACACATTCCAAGCTTTCTAAAATGTCCAAGAACTCATCAAACAACCTCATAACTTGAGAGAATCGAATTTCACAATATGGCAAAAACTCACTTTTGATTTGATCATGAACATGTTCATAACTTAGGCCATTTGCAAGTCAGCATAGTTTGTGCTAAATTACAGGTCCTAAAACCCTTTGACACTCAATAATTCAATGCAAAACCTTTGTGCCAAGACCATGTTTTGTGTGTTCAAGCATTGCCTAGAGGATTAATCCCAAAATAGATAAAGCATTTCTTCCATTTTTTCAAAAGGTAGCTTTATGTCCAATTGAAAATCCAAGCAGTACAAATGAGATCTAATTGGCACAAGATTATGAGCAAAACACTTTGATCAAGGAGAGATTATGCAGCTCATTAGGGGGTCTCTACTGACCTAGAACACAACTTGGGCATTTGTTGCTTAAAGTGTAAGTAACTTGGCATATTGTAACATAACTCTCATATCAGCTTACAAACACTTAAGCAAACTTGTAAAACACATCCAGGACATTATACCCAAGCTAGTACACGACCCTAACATCTCTCATACGCTCCCAATCTCAGAATCACCTTCAAACTAAAAAAAACAGGGCCAGGCCTGTAATTTAAGTGCCATCTTCCATTTCCCTCAAGCTCTCTTGCCCAAACCAGTTCACACACATTCCCTAGCATCTATGCAAGTTAACCATGACTTGAAACACGACATGTAACTCCTCTAACAAGTTCCACCATTTTCACTTTTTCATTTTGCAGTTGAAGTTCTACAGCTCGATTCAAGGTGTCTCGGGGCAAAGTAAATATTGGAACAGCATCACCACACCTCAAGGAAGCTATACCAACCATTATCTTGCACTGAAAGCTTCCCCATTACCAGATAGAACTTCAACTGAACAGGTATTTTGGTGAACTTCTATCTCTCTTATTAGGCATCATTAGCTCTAAGTTTGTGAATAAGCAACGTTCTACTCATGCCACTGAACATGTACATGTTTTTACTTTTCATTTCTTTTGCTTGAGCTGTGAGAATTTAAGGTTTGAAAATGGCAGAAAATCTAGGTCAGGATTTGGGGGAGAAGAAATTCTCCCTCATCTTAGAGAGTTAGATCAAGTTCTGCATATGGTTGGATTCGTCTCTTGATGCTAAACATTTTTTATGTTATGTGTTTTCATTAATAAGCCAGGAATCAGGATGTGTGGATGGAAGAACAGGGCGCGCGTTTTTTTGAATAATATGGTTCAGAGGTTGAAGAAGGTGCCTCATGGGCTGGGCCAGCTTTTGTTTTGCTTCTTACACCATGCTTTTTGGTTCACACCCCCCTGAGCCCATTTGCTTTATTTTTAATGTTTTTGACTTTTTCTTTTTTTAATTGACTCATTTATTTTTTCTCAGCATATTTGTTAGGTATTTATTTGGTTGTTTCTTTTAGTTTGTACATAAATAAATAAATATATACTTTTTGTTTAGAATACTAAAATAGTACAAATATATTTTTATACATTTTTATCTTATTTTTACTTCCTGAAAATATTTTATAAAAAAATACTTTTTTTTATTAAATATTAAATATTATTAATTAGTATATATAATACATATTTTATAAATAATATAAATGAATATGTATATATTAATACACTTAGGACAAAATACCAAAATATACATATTTTTATTTTATTAATATTTAATACTAAAAATACATTTTTTTACAAATATACTTCCTTTTTATTTTATTTTGTATACAAATAATAAATATTGTATATATTGAATAAATAATATATTTATTTAATAGAATTAGGGTTTTACCCTAAACATGGAAAAACTCCAAAAATAATACTTTCCTTTTTCTTTATTTTGACATGTAAAAATACCTTTTTTCATACATAGAAAAAACCCATTTTTTGGCATCTTACACGTTTGTTCTATTTTATTTAATTTATGCAAATTAATCACCTTGTAAATAATTCAATATTGATGTAATAGTTTTAGGTTTAAATTCCTTGTCAAAATCCCCATTCGAACATTTGTACCCCCCTTCCCATATATGGTTTTGTAATAGCTTAGTAAATTTATTTTCGCACTTTATTGCTTTCTAATTATACCATGTTAGAATTAGGGTTTGTATGCGAAAAATAACGAAACATAGTTTTGACCTAATTTCAAGATAAACAAGCATGAAAATGAACACACAAATCACACTTGCACCCCCTAGGGTATTCCACTTGTTGCCTTTCAAAATTGGGCCATATTGCATGTTAGGTCTCTTTGGGCAAAACAAACAAATCAAATGATCATAGTCCCTCAATAACACTTTCAAAATGTTGCCTAAACAAATGATCAAGTCCCTTAAAGAAAATGCCCAAAGATACTTGGCACCATTGCAATTATGGTCTAAACGATGACCCGCGCCCGTCCCTTTCACATCCTAACATGAGATTGTCCACCAAATGCAATGGTGGAACAAACTTATTAAAAGGGTTTAAAACATAGTAATAAACTTTGAGAAATTTAGGAGTAGATAAACCTCTTAGTTACTTGAATCAAAACTTGCAAAAACAAAACACTTGCCTATTTTCTAAACCACACATCACTACACTTTCAAAACAACTTTCAAAAACAAATGAAAACCTTTTTCAAAAGACATACACCTTTGTATACATCCCCACATGGATCATTACAAAGGTTGCCACCACATTGGCTTCTTTTCAAAACATTTTCAAACCCACACACATAAGCACCATTTCAAACAATTGAAAACAAAAGGCAAGTGATCTAAGCAAGTAACTAAGAGCCCATGGATAACCATGGATAGAAAGGGTGCTAATACCTTCCCTTTCTATAATCTACTCCCCGAACCCAAGAAAACATCTCAAAGGTTTTTGCTGTGCTTTTTAAACCTTTCCTTAGGATAAAATAAAAAGTCGGTGGCGACTCTTGCTCAACCGAAACATTTGCGAAAACAAACGCAAAACCATAGTCAGTTCTCCCACCGTATCACAGAACTGGCGACTCTTCTGGGGAATAACTTAAAAGTGGAGTAACCTTAGGGTTTAGATCACCTTTGTTTTCAATTGTTTGCTTTGTTTGCTTTTATATTTGTGGGCTTTGCATCGGAGTTTCATAGATCCTAACCCGGATCTGGGAAAATACCCTTTTTAGGTAGCATAATCTGTGAGGGACATGTCCGGCGTAGACCGACATGGGTGAAGCAGTGGCTACGTTGGTGTGGCACCTTGGTCTGTACCTATATCCCGTGTGTTGCAACGGGGAGAATATAGGTCTTCTAAGGAGTCATTAAACACCAACCAACCTTAGAACCCTAAATCGACCAACTTGGCTATTAGGACAATAGTAGTATGCTACACTCATTGAGGCTAAACTCTCGAGATGGTTCTGGCCGCGAGAAAAGATTACGATGCTGGAGTTATAACCGATTGAGGGTAGCCAATGATTTGAGATCCTCTAGAACCCGGTTACTTTTTCATAGGACAGGTTTTAACCAACGAAACTAAAAGAGGGTAATACCTAAACTTCATGCTGGCCTGAAACCTAAGTGTTGTCTTATGTGATTTGTGTGCCTTGCCATGCTTGCCTGTGTGAATACTTGTGGTGTGTTTCATCATAGCATCATGCCATCTTACCATTGCATGCATCCTGTATAAAGGACTAACCCATTTCAAAGACAAAAAAGTTTCATCTTTGCTCTATTTTGTAGGACATCATGATGCCCGTGCGTAGGAATACTATCCGGCTCAACTTTGTTCAACCTCCAACTTTGCTCAAGGATTTGGTTGGTAGGATTCCAAACACTTCTTCCTTCATCAACAGACATGGTTCTCTCCTTGGCTTGATCACTGCAAAGTGGGACCAACAACTGATAAGTGTTCTGACCCAGTTTTATGACCCTCTATATCACTGTTTCACCTTTCAAGACTTCCAGCTGGTTCCTACCCTGGAAGAATTCTCCTATTTGCTTGGGATCCCTGTCTTGGATCAAACTCCATTCACTGGTTTGGAAAAGACTCCTAGGCCTGAAGAGGTTGCTGCAGTCCTCCCCTTGACCAAAGAAGAGGTATTGGCTAACTGGGAAACTAGAAATGGAGTCAAGGGCTTTTTGGTCAAATTTCTGGTTGGCAAGGCTAATGATTTCTGGAATGACTTAGACTTCAAGGCGTGCGAAGATATTCTGGCTCTTCTGATTTATGGTCTGGTACTGTTTCCCAATCCAGACACCTTTATCAGTATCCATGTCATAAGGATCTTCATGTCTCGGAATCTTGTACCCACTCTTTTGGGTGATATCCTGCAACAACTCTATGCTCGTACTGCTCGAAAACGGGGAACTTGGTGGTGTTGTGCTCCTTTGCTAGTAAGGTGGTTTATTTCGCACCTTCCTAAGTTCGTGCTGAAGAATGAAGAAGGAAAAGGTTGGGCTCGGAGGTTAATGTCTCTCACTGATAATGACATCACCTGGACTCTCAGAGGTTTGGATGAGGTAGCTGTTATTGATCGTTGCGGAGAATACCCTAATGTCCCTTTGATTGGCATCCAAGGAGGAATCTCTTATAATCCATGCTTAGCTCTCCGTCAGTTTGGAAGAGCCAGGGGAGATGGGCCTCATGAAATGTTGGTTCCTCACTTCCATTTTGAGTTCCAGATAGACAGTGACAAACTACGCCATGGATTCATTAAAGCTTGGGACAGAATTCACAAAGCTGACCCACATGAGTTGGGACCAAAGACTTCTCTACCAATGGAACCCTATTGCAAATGGGTCCGCATCCGTGCTCAGAGGTTAGGTATGCCGTACGAAGCTGTCAGACCCATCATTCTTGAATCCCCTGATGAAGATGGGGTTCCTCCAACTGTCCTCCCTCCTCAGATACCTACTGATTTTGACACAATGAAGAGATCTTGGGCGCAGCTAAAGGAAGAACGGGATTTCTATCGGGAGAAGTTCAACGAGCAGGAACAGAAGATCCAGAGGCTGACTAAGCAATTGGAGGAAGAGCGGGTTTTGAACAACTACATCAGCACTGAGAAAAGGAGGCCATGGGAGCACTGATGGGCTTTGGATATTTCCTTTTATAACTTTCATTTCCTTTCCAGTATTTTTCATTCCTGTAATGCCTAAGGGCAAGTTTTTGAACAATTGAAAATTTTAATCTAATGAAGTGTGTTTCCCTTTTTGTCTACAAAGTTGAATCTTGTTTGTCTTTGAAAACATAAAACATACGCATTCCATTGCACCATATGCATAGCAGGTACCCTATTTCACAGGTTGCTTAATCTCCTTCGCTGTTTATTTTGAACAGTCATCATGAATCCAGACTCATCCAGTGAGCAAGCAATCAAGGCCCTTCAGGCCCAAAGTGCCCAGTTTCAAGAAATGGTCCTGAGCCTGGCCCAAGGATAGCAAGAGTTGAAGACTCTACTCCTAAAGAAGAAGAAGAAAAAGAGGACTGCGTTGTTCAACACCGGACGCAGATTTGGGAACAAACTCCACAATGAAGCTGATCCAACTGCTTCTTCTGCTGAGAAAAACAGTCCCCAACTGATTCGGACTACAATGACGAACAATACCCACCTGCTGCTGACAGATACAAGCAATTGGAGGACCGCTTGAGCGCCATGGAAATTCAGAATGTGCCGGGGCTGGATTTCGGAGATTTGGGGTTATCTTCTGGGGTAGTAATTCCACACAAGTTTAAGGCGCCTGCCTTCGCCAAGTATGATGGGGTCTCCTGCCCAAAGCTGCATCTAAGGTCGTACGTAAGGAAAATCCAACCTTATACGGCGGATAAGAACCTTTGGATTCACTTCTTCCAAGACAGCCTTTCGGGATCACAGCTTGAATGGTTCTACCAATTAGATGGAACTAACATCCGACACTGGGAAGATTTGGCGACCACATTCTACAGACAATATCAATACAATTTTGATCTCGCTCCAACGCGTACCCAACTTCAGGGTATGTCTCTAGGAACGGGTGAAGGGTTCAAAGAATACGCACAAAAATGGAGAGATTTGGCTGGCAGGGTCCAGCCTCCATTGACTGATCGTGAGCTGGTTGATATGTTCCTAGGGACTTTGTCTGGTCCGTTTTTCAATCATTTGGTTGGTAACTCCTCCGCTGGGTTTACGGATTTGATTCTGACGGGAGAAAGAATTGAAGCTGGCATCAGGTCAGGAAAGATACAAAAGGCTGCCTCCACAAGTACTGAGAAGAGGCCGTTTAAGAAAGAAGCAAGTGCCGTCTATAGTCCTAGAAGACAAGTCAAGCCCGAAAGTCGCCAAGCCGTCAATGCTTTGGTCATTTCAAAACCTGTTGCTGCTCCTCAGCAGTACAATCAACAAAGAGGTGAAAGGCCCAAGAGGCAGTATACTCGGCTAAGCATGACCTTATCTCAAATTTTACCCCAACTGTTATCAACCAACTTGGTGACCATCAAAGAAGCTCCTAAGGTCGTCAACACTGCGTCTCCTAAGTATAACCCAAATGCCCGGTGTGCTTATCATTATGATAGTCCCGGGCACACTACTGATGATTGCTGGGCCTTGAGAAACAAAGTGCAAGATCTTATCGACGCAAAGGAAATTCAGTTTGAAGCGCCTGAGAGACCAAATGTTGTAACTGCTCCTATGCCCCAGCATAGAGTAAATGCCATTGAGGAAGAGTTGTATGCTGTTTCGGTGAATGAAGTTGTTACCCCTCTTTTGACTGTTAAGAGGAACTTACTACTAGCCGGTTTATTTCCGGGTTGTAGCAAGGGTTGCCTCCTGTGTGCTGTTATCCCTACCGGTTGTCCGCTGCTGAAATCAGGCATCCAAAGCCTGATGGATAGCAAGGAAATTTTGTTCAAGAAAACTGCTGTTCCGTTTGTTTCCGTTGAAGAAATATCTGTTGTCACAATTTACAATCCTGCCAAAGCTCCCGTGAAGAAACCCGTCTGAATTATGTCTATTGCACCCATTACTATTACTGTTCCGGGGCCTCTCCCCTATGAGTCTGATAAAGCGGTCCCATGGCATTATGGAGCCGACGTGTATGTGCTTGGGGTGAAGCAGGAGTTCAACACCAATACCAGTATCAGTAACATCACTGGTCCCGCCAAGATTACCCGCAGTGGCAGGCTCTTCTCGCCTGACATTGCACCGCCAGTTATCCGAAAACCTCTCACCATCACACCCGCAAGTGTGCATGTTATAGTTCAAGTTCCTATGTCTACTACTGCCGCCGAGTCCTCTGATACTCGGGGCAAAGAAGTTGCTACCAATTTTCCTGCCAGGACGGAGGCACCAAAAAAGAAGACTGTTGTGGAAGCCTCCCAACAAGAAATGGAGGAAATCCTTAAAATTATCAAAAAGAGTGACTTTAATGTCGTTGAACAGTTGGGGCATACTCCCTCCAAAATCTCTATGTTATCATTGCTTCTATGCTCAGAGGCCCATGTAAAAGCCCTGATTTCATTTCTGAAAACGGCCCATGTGCCGCAAGAGACCTCCGCGGATCAATTCACCGACTGTGTGGCTAATTTGACGGCTGACAATGGCTTAGGGTTCTCGGATGCTGACCTTACCGCCAAAGGGAAAAATCACAATGATGCCCTGCATGTTTCCATAGAATGCAGGGGCACTACTCTCGCACACGTGTTAGTGGATACCGGCTCTTCCCTGAATGTCTTGCCCAAGAAAGCATTGGATCGCTTGGATTGTGAGGGCCTGGAGTTGAAACCTAGTAACATTATTGTTAGAGCCTTCGACGGTTCTAAGAGGATGGTGCACGGTGAAGTAGACATCCCTATTCGTGTGGGTTCCCAAGTTTTCGACTCAACGTTCTATGTAATGGATATTCCTCCATCTTATTCCTGCTTGTTGGGTCGACCCTGGATTCACAAAGCTGGGGCAGTAACTTCCACTTTACACCAAAAGCTCAAATACCCTGTCAAAGGGAAGATTGTTACTGTGCAGGGTGAGGAGGAATACATGGTGAGTCACTTGAATTCATTCCGGTATATCGAGATGGACAGGGAGTTTATTGAAACCCCCTTTCAGCATTTTGAGGAAGTACCTCCAGTGTTGGCATCAGCTGAGGCAGTAGTTGAAGAAGATTTTCCGTTGAAGATGGCGTCCTTGAAGGATGCCCGGGCTGTAATCGAGAAAGGCAATTGTGCAAACTGGGGTCAGCTTCCTGACTTCACTCAAAAGAACGACAAGTTTGGGCTGGGCTTTACTGCAGAGGCTCAGAGGGTTGTGCGCAAGGAAAGGATCAGAAAGGCTCCGGTGTTTATCTCCAACCCAAGGGTGAATGCTATTGAGGAGGATGTAGAGGAAGCAGAGTTTGACAGTTGGATCTACCCGACTACCAGCAACGGACCGAGCAACTGGACGGCAAAGGATTTTACACCCATCACATTTGTCACGCAGTAATTATTTCTTTTGATTTTCAATTTGTAACAAACAATGTGTTAAAACTTTATTGGCTCGGTGTCCTACCCGGGGCATCGTAGCTCCATTTGTGAGGGCTTTTTGTATGACATTTCCATATATCATCAATCAAAACATTGGACTTTTGTTGCATTTCAAATCTTGTGCTCTTTTTCTCTCTGTGTTATATATTTCAAAACAGCTATATTTACACACACTCACTTATACAGGTTTCAATCCACTCTGGATCTCACTGGTAACAGCTCTGCTACCGCTAGTTATGACTTCGAGAATCCGATCAACTTGGCCGAAGACGAAGGTGAAGATGATTGCGAAGTGCCTGGTGAACTCGCAAGACTGCTACTCCAGGAAGAGAGGGCTATTCAACCACATGAAGAGCCGGTAGAAACAGTTAACCTGGGTACTGAGACAGATAGGAAAGAGGTCAAGATTGGGGCTAATCTAGATCTCAACGTGAAACAACGATTGATCCAGATGTTACATGATTACATAGAGATCTTTTCCTGGTCATACGAAGATATGCCTGGTTTGGATGCCGACATTGTAGTTCATCACCTGCCAACCAAGGAAGACTGCCCTCCGGTAAAGCAAAAGGTCCGCCGTATGCGCCCAGAGATGTCTGAAAAGATCAAGGCTGGGGTTATGAAGCAATTCGACGCCGGGTTTCTAGCAGTAACTTCTTACCCTCAGTGGGTTGCCAATGTGGTGCCAGTGCCGAAGAAGGACGGTAAAGTCAGAATGTGTGTCGACTACAGGGACTTGAACAGGGCAAGCCCCAAGGATGACTTCCCCTTACCTCACATTGACGTTCTTGTCGACAATACTGCTCAACACAAGGTGTTCTCCTTCATGGATGGTTTTTCAGGGTATAATCAGATCAAGATGGATCCGGAGGATATGGAGAAGACTACCTTTATGACTCAGTGGGGCACCTTCTGTTACAAGGTCATGCCATTCGGATTGAAAAATGCTGGGGCAACCTATCAACGTGCCATGGTTGCTTTATTTCATGATATGATCCATCATGAGATTGAGGTATACGTTGATGACATGATAGCAAGGTCTCAAACTGAGGAAGAACACCTTGATCATCTGAGGAAGCTGTTTGACCGACTCAAGTTATACAAGCTGAGGTTGAATCCCAACAAATGCACCTTTGGGGTGAGGTCCGGAAAATTGCTAGGTTTCATTGTAAGTGATAAAGGTATTCAGGTGGACCCTGCCAAGGTAAAAGCCATACAAGAGATGCCAACTCCAAAGACAGAGAAAGAAGTCAGAGGCTTCCTGGGACGACTGAATTACATTGCCCGATTCATCTCACATCTAACTGCTACTTGTGAGCCAATCTTCAAATTACTGAAGAAAGATCAAGTAGTACGCTGGAACGATGAATGTCAGGCTGCCTTTGAAAAGATAAAGGAATATCTCCAAGAGCCGCCCATTTTTATGCCACCAGTGGAAGGGAGACCTCTGATACTCTACTTGACAGTACTTGACAATTCAATGGGGTGTGTGCTGGGGCAGCATGACGAGTCTGGCCGAAAAGAGCACACTATTTATTACTTGAGCAAAAAGTTTACCGACTGTGAGTCTCGTTACTCACTGCTTGAGAAAACTTGCTGCGCTCTAGTATGGGCTGCTCGCCGGCTGAGACAGTATATGCTGACTCACACCACTTTGTTGATTTCAAAGATGGATCCCATCAAGTACATATTTGAAAAGCCCGCTCTGTCTGGGAGAATAGCGAGATGGAAAATGATCTTGACAGAATATGACATCCAGTATACAACTCAGAAAGCAATTAAAGGAAGTGTACTGGCAGATCATTTGGCACACCAACCTGTGGATGATTACCAATCATTGAACTTTGATTTTCCGGACGAAGACATCATGGTGGTAACCGACTGTGAAGTACCTGGACCGGATGAAGGACCTGAGGAAGGATCCCGATGGTCCATGCATTTTGATGGAGCCTCCAATGCTTTGGGTAACGGCGTCGGCGCTGTAATCATATCTCCCAAAGGAACTCATACTCCACTCATCGCCCGATTATGTTTCAACTGCACCAACAACATGGCAGAATATGAGGCATGTATCATGGGTTTACAAGCTGCAATCGACTTAAGGATCAAATTTCTGAGTGTCTTCGGAGATTCCGCTCTCGTGATCAATCAGATCAAAGGCGAGTGGGATACGAAACACCCAAATCTTATTCCTTACAAGGAGTATGTGTCAACCTTGCTTCCCCACTTTGAAGAAATAACTTTTGAGCACTTCCCAAGAGAGGAGAATCAGCTAGCGGACGCACTAGCTACGATGTCTTCAATGTTCAAAGTTAAATGGGACAATGAGGCTCCCCAGATCATTATCTGGAAGTTGGATGAACCGGCATACTGCTGCGACCTCGAGGCCGAGAAGTTGACTGAAAAACCCTGGTATCATGAGGTGAAGAGGTATTTGGAAGCTCAGGAATACCCTGAAGGTGCATCTATCAATGACAAGAAGTTCATGAGAAGGTTTGCGGCGAAATTCTTCCTCAGCAATGGCATTCTCTACAAACGGAATCATGACTCAACTCTACTACGTTGTGTGGATAAGGCTGAAGCAGAGAAGATCATGATAGAACTGCATGAAGGCACATTCGGAACACATTCCAGTGGACACACCATGGCTAAGAAAATCCTTCGGGCAGGATATTTCTGGTCCACAATGGAAGCCGATTGTTACCAACACTCTCGAACTTGTCACAAATGCCAGATCTATGCTGACAAGATGCATATTCCTCCGGTTCCTCTGAACGTCCTGACGGCACCTTGGCCTTTTGCAATGTGGGGCATTTATATGATCGGTGAGATCCGACCGATGACATCCAATGGGCATCGCTTCATCTTAGTGGCGATCGATTACTTCACGAAGTGGGTTGAGGCAGCTTCCTACGCAACGGTAACCAAGAGCGTCGTGGCACGATTCATCCGGCATAATTTGATCTGTCGATACGGCGTCCCGAAAAGAATCATTACGGACAATGGTACCAATATCAATAATAAGATGATCACTGAACTCTGCGAAAAATTCAAGATACAGCACCACAACTCTTCTCCCTACCGGCCGAAGATCAATGGGGCTGTAGAGGCAGCTAATAAAAATATCAAGAAAATTGTGCAGAAGATGACAGTGACCTATAAAGATTGGCACGAGATGTTACCGTTCGCTCTTCATGGGTACCGTACATCAGCAAGGACGTCAACCAGGGCAACTCCTTTCTCCTTGGTCTATGGCATGGAGGCAGTCTTTCCAATTGAAGTCCAGATACCCTCTCTCCGGATAATGAAGGATGCAGACTTGAGTGAAGATGACTGGATCCAGACTCGACTTGATCAATTAAATCTGATTGACGAAAAGAGACTCACCGCTATCTGTCATGGTCAGACGTATCAAAAATGGATGATCAGGGAATTTAACAAGAAAGTCAGACCACAAGAGTATCAAGTTGGGGACCTGGTAATCAAACGCATCGTCCTTCCTCAAAGTGATCCCCGGGGCAAATGGACCCCTACGTACGAAGGGTCATTTATGGTTTAGCAGGTGTTCTCAGGAGGAGCCATGATCCTAACCACCATGGATGGTGACGACCTTCCTCACCCATCCAATGCAGACATAGTGAAAAGATACTACGCATGAATAAAAGACCCGCTAGGTTGACATACCTAGGCAAAAATAAGGGCTTCCCGGCAAACCAAAAGGGTTCGGGCAAAAATAAGGGATGAAATAAAAAAAAATTTGTACACCCGGCAAGTCGAAAACCTGAACAGGCGGCTTGGGCAAAAATGGGTATCCCGGTGGACTGAAAACCTGAAAGGGCGGTCCAGGCATAAGTTAGGGATAAAGCGTAACACTATGTCTCATTGGATCACTTCGCATCCGGAATTCGACATCAACTATCTGGCTCAGATTTCGGCATCGACCAATCAGCTTCATCTTCAACCAGGCAGCAAAGTGATGAGACGCTTGAAGACATAAAGGCGATAGCAGAGTTGGAACCCAGTGGGATTGTTCACATAGCTGTTTTGTTTTCTTTTCAAAATTGTAAACTTTATGTTATTTGGCGGCATCCTCTTACTAGGATGTCAGCCTCTTGTACAAAAACGCCTATTCACAGGCAAAATTCAAATCAATACAAATTCACTTGTCCATACAAATTGCCATTGTTTTTTCCTTTTTCTGTTTTGTCCTGCGAAGAATGTCCAATGTTCATTTTTGATATATGCATTTGACATTAAATTGCTGATTCATAAATATTTGCATATGAAACGAAAGATTAATTACAGGTGACATCAGAAACAGGGGCAATGTGGAGTTGTCTGATGCAGTCCGGTTGCTTTGTCCGCCAAGGTACCAAGGTAGATTCGACTGAAGAATGTGACCAAATCATCTCAACGCCCCGCAGGGTAAGACAAGATTCATCAATACTTTCCCCAAGCGGAGTTGATTCCCCGTCAATCCTGAAAAGGCACAACATTCCCCGGCAGGTCTTAAAGCATATCCCCAGTAGATTCTGGAAGCTTGTCCCCTGCAGAATACGGACGTCTCTCCCAAACTTTATTCAGAGTTATTCCTCACAAGGGCTTATAACTGGGTTATCCTCAGCTAATTGCCATGGAAGATCGCCCTCGGCAAGGTTCTTTCATTCCCCGGCAGGAGTCTATCTTTGGTATTCCCCAGCGGAGTTTATCTTTGGTATTCCCCAGCGGAGTTTATCATCGTTATCCCCAGCGGAATCCATCATTGAAGTCCTCAACAGGCCTCTCATCAAAGCTTCAACAAAGTATCTCGGCCAAAGAGCAACTCCCCGGCCGATCGTCAAGGATTTATTTTCCTAAGACGAAATTACATTCATAAACATTTCACATTTTCATACATCTTGCTTACCTACATGATAAAGTGCATACAACACTATCTCATGTTGAACATCATGACATCATGCATCATGACATTGCATACAACTTATGTTTTTGCCTTTTCAGGAAAAAGACAATCCCAAAGACAACTACCTTCAACTGTCACAATTCCAGATTCGATACCTGAATCTAGGCAGGGCATATCTGTTGACCACATTTTCAGACTCGATTCCTGTATCTAGCCAGGGCATGTCTGAAGAGTTCGAAGATTCGATTCCTGTATCCAGCCAGGGCATATCTATCAACTACAACAATTCTAGATTCGACTCCTGTATCCAGCCAGGGCATATCTGTTGACCACATTTCCAAACTCGATTCCTGTATCTAGCCAGGGCATGTCTGAAGAGTTCGAAGATTCGATTCCTGTATCCAGCCAGGGCATATCTATTGACGACTATTTCCAGATTCGACTCCTGTATCCAGCCATGGCACATCTGTGAACAACCGATTGTAGATTCGATACCTGTATCTAGCCAGGGCGTATCTACATAAGGAGACTGAAGATCAAACACCTGTAACAAGCCAGGAAAACATCTGTCTTTCTCAAATACACAAGTTTTCGCTAAGGAATCTCTTATGCGATCAACACTTCCAAATGGCATCTATAAGCCCATTCCCGACAAAGTTTCGTCACATTTACAGATGGCATCTATAAGCCCATCTCCCTATCCACCACCTCTCCAAATGGCATCTATAAGCCCATTCCCGACATCACATTACTGATACTTCGACATGCGAGTGCAAATTTCCGGGCACTCTAGTGTCCAATCTCCTTTTACCCTCGAGTCACGAAAGGCAGACTTGCCAATCTAACTCTTCAGGTTCAAGAAGATTGAACAGGGGCAACTGTTGTACCCTAAAATTTGCCCTCCCATTTCCTCAACATTTTCTCATCACAAGACCCATGGAGCTCAAGATCCAGTTAGGGTTTCCTCTGCTCAAGACTTCTCCTTGCACTGTTGACCCAAATTAGGGTTTGTGTTTGCACAAAGATATTTTGACCTAAAATGCCTAAAATGACTTTCATGCTTCATGTTGGACTCCCAAGTTTATCCATACCAAGTTTCAAGTCTTGATTCCAAGTTTTGTCCAGTCAATTGGACAGGTGACCTAGAAATCAGCTGTATTGGGGAAAAAGTCAACTGTGGCCAATTGACAGTCAAATCTCATGAAAATTGACCCACATCAACATTATGAACTCATATGGACCATTTGATCAAGTTTGGATCACAATTCCACAAGAAACTTGATCAAATCATCAAAAGGGCAAAATGGTCATTTTTAGGGTTTTGACTGCACAAAGGCAATTTTTGACTGTTTGACCTAGCCAATGGCAAACCAAGCTCACATATGGACTCAAGGACCCCATGGAATTATCTTGACATGCTCAACAAGTTCAAAAGATCCCAAGTACACAAGATTGACAATTGAATTTCCCAGTCAATTGATCAATTTTGACTGTATACTGAAAAGTCAAACTTTGACTTTTTGGTCAAAATCAAGAGTCAAGATTCATTTTTCATCCAAACATGCCAAATCATGAAACTTGTTCACCAAGAAACCAAGAAATGCAAATTAGGGTTTGAAATGGGAATTTTTCATAACTTAGAATTTTTCTAAGTTATGGAAAACCCTAATTTTTTCCCAACTTTGCCCCACTTTCTCACCAAGATTCATTTGGATTCAAACAAAAGTCAAAACATGAAATTTGTAGCTTGTTGCATAATCTACAACTTTTATTCACAAAGTTTTCCCAAATGAAGCTTGTATCTCAAGTTACAATTTTTTGAATAGGGGTGTCAAACCATTCTTAACTTAGTGAAAATTTGACCTTTTTGACAAGGTTTTCTACCTAACTTCAAGGCCATTTTTCATACACTTCCACTTGGAATTTCAATTTGCATTTCAAATATGGATTGTAGTACACATTCCAAGCTTTCCAAAATGTCCAAGAACTCATCAAACAACCTCATAACTTGAGAGAATCGAATTTCACAATATGGCAAAAACTCACTTTTGATTTGATCATGAACATGTTCATAACTTAGGCCATTTTCAAGTCAGCATAGTTAATGCTAAATTACAGGTCCTAAAACCTTTTGACACTCAATAATTCAATGCAAAACCTTTGTGCCAATACCATGTTTTGTGTGTTCAAGCATTGCCTAGAGGATTAATCCCAAAATAGATAAAGCATTTCTTCCATTTTTGCAAAAGGTAGCTTTATGTCCAATTGAAAATCCAAGCAGTACAAATGAGATCTAATTGGCACAAGATTATGAGCAAAACACTCTGATCAAGGAGATATTATGCAGCTCATTAGGGGGCCTCTACTGACCTAGAACACAACTTGGGCATTTGTTGCTTAAAGTGTAAGTAACTTGGCATATTGTAACATAACTCTCATATCAGCTTACAAACACTTAAGCAAACTTGTAAAACACATCCAGGACATGATACCCAAGCTAGTACATGACCCTAACATCTCTCATACACTCCCAATCTCAGAATCACCTTCAAACTGCAAAAACAGGGCCAGGCCTGCAGTTTGAGTGCCATCTTCCATTTCCCTCAAGCTCTCTTGCCCAAACCAGTTCACACACATTCCCTAGCATCTATGCAAGTTAACCATGACTTGAAACACGACCTGTAACTCCTCTAACAAGTTCCACCATTTTCACTTTTTCATTTTGCAGTTGAAGTTCTACAGCTCGATTCAAGGTGTCTCAGGGCAAAGTAAATATTGGAACAGCATCACCACACCTCAAGGAAGCTATACCAACCATTATCTTGCACTTAAAGCTTCCCCATTACCAGATAGAACTTCAACTGAACAGGTATTTTGGTGAACTTCTATCTCTCTTATTAGGCATCATTAGCTCTAAGTTTGTGAATAAGCAACGTTCTACTCATGCCACTGAACATGTACATGTTTTTACCTTTCATTTCTTTTGCTTGAGCTGTGAGAATTTAAGGTTTGAAAATGGCAGAAAATCTAGGTCAGGATTTGGGGGAGAAGAAATTCTCCCTCATCTTAGAGAGTTAGATCAAGTTCTGCATATGGTTGGATTCGTCTCTTGATGCTGAACATTTTTTATGTTATGAGTTTTCATTAATAAGCCAGGAATCAGGATGTGTGGATGGAAGAACAGGGCGCGCGTTTTTTTGAATAATATGGTTCAGAGGTTGAAGAAGGTGCCTCATGGGCTGGGCCAGCTTTTGTTCTGCTTCTTACACCATGCTTTTTGGTTCACACCCCCCTGAGCCCATTTGATTTATTTTTAATGTTTTTGACTTTTTCTTTTTTTAATTGACTCATTTATTTTTTCTCAGCATATTAAAAATACAAAAATATTTTTTTTCACCATTTTTGAATTTATTAGGTATTTATTTGATTGTTTCTTTTAGTTTGTACATAAATAAATAAATATATACTTTTTGTTTAGAATACTAAAATAGTACAAATATATTTTTATACATTTTTATCTTATTTTTACTTCCTGAAAATATTTTATAAAAAAATACTTTTTTTTTATTAAATATTAAATATTATTAATTAGTATATATAATACATATTTTATAAATAATATAAATGAATATGTATACACTACTACGAAAATGGGCTTTCACAGCGCTTTTTTTTGCCCTTTAAAAGCGCTTAAAAGCGCTGCCGTAGCCAGCGCTGCCGTAGGCTACGAAAGCGCTTTTTTCTGGCCAAAAGCGCTGTCGTAGGTGGACCTATCCCAGTGCTTTTTCCTTAAAAAGCGCTTTGATAAGGGGGTCTTTCCCAGCGCTTTTTGAAAAGCGCTTTGATAGGTGTGCTATTTAAATTTTTTTTTTTTATTTATCAGGCCTTTTACAGCGCTTTTTATGGAAAAAGCGCTTTGATAGGGGGGTCTTTCACAGCGCTTTTTCCATAAAAAGCGCTTTGATAGGGGGTTTCTATTTAATTTTTTTTTTTATTTATCCTGCCTACGAAAGCGCTTTTTAGCCAAAAGCGCTTTCGTAGCTCATACAAATTTTTTAAAGTGAAACCTATAATTTGAGGTTCCCTGTGCGGCCTGTAATTTTTTTTTGGTCCAATAATTTAACCTGTAATTCAATCCTTATCTATACATATATTTTAAGAAATCGGTATTATATTAACAGAAACCGGTATACCATATAATATTCAATCCTTATCTATATATATGTAACTAAATCATATATAACTAAATTTGTAACCATATATACATTTGTAACCATAACTAAATCACATACAAAGTATCGTGTAAATTTGTAACCATATATATATACATATGTAACTAAATCATATATAATTACATAGAAAATAATGCTCCACCGACACGGTCGTCATCCTGCAAAGTATGAATATGAACAACACGGTAAATTAAACAAACAATATTAAAGGCTCCAACACAATCAAACTAACACGTACAATAATATTTTATTCATACCCATCAGAATAATCTGTTTTCAACATAAAATTGACATATTTCCTCTTTGACTTCTTCCACTTGAACTTTCGTGTACGACATAGTATAGAGGTCATCAAAGTACTACATAAGAAATTATTACTTCAGTATATGCATGATGTTATTAAATGTAGAAATCATACAAAATTATTCTAAGTTATAAATGCATACCGTGCTTGGAATCTCTACTTGATTTTTATGAAGGATTTCTTTCATAAACCTCAAGCAAAAGTATCCGCAATCTACATCGTTATTCTGTAACGGACACTGCATAGAAAAACAGAATATATTTTATAGTTGTCGTGTAATTTTATCAAGTAACATAACTATTATTATAAGCAACTAATTTTGTACCTGCACTTTGATCCAAGTAATATTTGATGATTTACTCCGAGGTACCTGTGCGTCCCTTTGACTACGAAATATTTGTATTGATCTAAGAAAATAAAAACATATATTTAGATCAATCTCACAGAAATAATTAAATATATAAATATACACGAATAGTTAGAACGATCTCACTTACTGATCAACAGTTTCCTTCATAGCGGGATAGTTAGTCCATTCCCCGTCTACCGAATTCAGAAAGTACACAACTTCTTTAATCGGATCGATAGCCAACAACAACCAGTGTTTTCTAAAAATTTAAGCAACAGTTTAGAAGAAAAGTTTCTACGCAAAATAAACAAAGATATATTAGAATAAATGAAAAACTCACCCCACTGGAACAGTGTTATACGGCAAAATAAACAAGCTATCTGGGTTGCCGACGTAGGCCGTGTATCGATTCACTAAGTACTCCCTAACTGAACCCGGTTCCCTGACAATTGTCGCTCCGCTGACAATATGGGCAGACAAGAAATGGAAGCGTCTTGCCAATACAGTCTCGCGCATTTTTTTATCGTACAACAACCTTAAATAAAAACATATAAACATTAGACTATTTTCATTGAAATGTGTAAATAAATTGTTCAACTAATTAAATGATATATTTATCGGAATACCGGATGTATGCGTGAACATTGCCGATGCCTAATTCACCATGCGTCATAATCTCAGTCATTTCGTCCATTCCTATCGTTTCTTGGCAGTCAAGACCAAAGATATCTGCATCCATAAGGATTCGACGAATACCACCTGACTTCAAATCTGAGGTTTCCAAAAGTACTCCAAGTGTATTCCGATATCGAGGTACAAAAACGCCTCTTCCCCCGCCTCTTCCCCCCTTATGCATTGACTTTTTCGGGGGTGGTCTGCTACGAACAGGCTGGGTCACTTGTTGTGACACTTTCGTAGATACCTAACAATCATATAACTTAGGTAAATTATAAAATCGTTCAGTTTTAAATTCATATCATATAATAAACAATTTAAGTGTACCTCTGGAATTGATGCCATAGACTCGCCGCCTTGCTGCAAAATCTCCTTACCCTTATTAGCGGGTTTTGTAGGAGGCTAATATTAAAAAATAATTAACTTAACGGTTCAGAATTGACATTTGAAATCTAAATGATTCATATTAACGGTTTTAAACATACCTCATCATCAATGAAAATGAGGTCCAAGGGCCATGCAACAAACGACCCTACTGCGTCTCGCACCGATCTTATATCCAAGGCCACGTCAGGTACCGGTACCAACGCATCGGGATCAATAGGATAATCTACTGATACTCTCAGGTGTCCAGCCGGGATCGGTGTATTATGAATTAAATCTCCCAAAGTGTTGTACACTTTTCCCTTGCCAACAAGGTGATAATCTGATGCCATTACGTATAGTTGGCAAGATGAAATGCCCTAAACCAATATGCATACATATTACTTTTAATTCAATAATAGAAAGAGGTGGAATAAAAATGAGAAACTTGAACAATAGAGATTTATCAATATATTTATAATTACCTCAGGAAATTTATTCTGACGGTTGATACTAGCGTTGTCACTAGTTTCTTTCGCCATTGCCGCATTGCCCTTTTCCCTCATTAATACCTCTTTATCTCTTTCCAATGCATTGACTTTTGCTTGTAATTCCATAAGTACATTCATCACTTCTGCATTGGTAGGATTTCTTTTCCGAGGATGCTGGTAGAAAGAGGTTGGAGTCACACCATGACCTTTACCCCTCACCCGACCGGAAACTCAGGAACATTCAGTGCTTTACTAAGTACGCTCCTCGTATCCTGGTCGTCACCGGTGGACTCCGTTTGTGACAATGTCTCCTGAAAATAATGGAGATAAAAAAATCAATTAAATAGTCATAAAAATTTGATTTAATTAAAGACACAATGTTATACTTACGCATTCATCATAAATTCTTAGAACACTTGGATCAACAGCTTGATTCTTGCCCACACGAGCTTCCTTCCACAGCAAATGTGTTGGAAGTGAGGTTTCATCACTTTTCGTCTCCTCTAACTATGCATAGAAACAAACGGTTAGATCGTCAAATACAACACATTTAGACAATTAATAAGAACATATCATTTCTATTTATTACTTACAATTTTTCCTCTAAGCGTGCATATCCCAAACGCCCTTTTTTGTATGGATACGCGGGCTTTGATGCTCTCTCACTATTTTTGGCACTCTTTTTCCGGAATTCGTCATCTCTTTGTCTAATAAACTCAGTCCAATCTTCTTGTTTAATGAAAATATTATACTTTTCTGGCCTTCCGGCCGGGAACTCTTCCAGCCACTTTCCTTTGTCATCCTTAAGATAGGTGTTCGTCAACAGATTTTTCCACCCTCTAAATCTTTTCCCGGCCAACCCAAGTACGAAGCCTTTACGCTCATCTGGAACGTTAAAAGACCGCTGCGTATAAACCATATAAACATATAAGTAATTTAAAAACCATATAAACCATATAAACATATAAGTAGTTTAAAAACCATATACACCATATAAACTTATAAACTTATAAACATATAACCATATAAACCATATAACATACATACCTTAACATCTTCCCAAAACATTTCTTTTCCTTGCTTCAATGCTTCACATTGTTTCTCATTCCATCTAGATATGGAGATTGGCACATGCATACGAACAAGTGTACCAACGTAGCTTGTGAATTTTGAAGCATTAACCCCAACTACTTGATTTGAATGATTCCAATCTACATTATATATCACTCCCTTATCTCTAGCACGAATGATTTCGCGCATTATGGTGATGCCTCGTGCAACATCATTTGCTGAAGTATCATCCGCTGCATGATTTGATTCTTGTGAGTTTTCATGATCTTGTTGGTTTCCTGGTGGGTTTTCTTGTTGGTTTCCTTGCGGGTTTTCTTCATTGCTAGCCATTAGACCTGTAACAAAAGTCAAACAAGCACATTAGTACACTACATGAAAATGGATAGTCGAAAAAGATATGAATAGCACTAAAGGAACTCAAAATTGAATAAAATGCTAAAAAACCAAACTTGCAAGAAATAAACCTCACCATCAGCTCCGGAAACATTGTTCTACTAAATAAACACTAGTCACATTCGCAAAAATTCAAAACGGTTCAAAAGATATGCCAAAAATTCAAAACATTATTCACATATTACTTACAATATTAAGCTATAATTATAATAATACCTTTTTCACTAACGTCTCTTTCTTTTCTTGGTAGCAATATATTTTACGCTTCTGTTAACAACTCGGATGGTTGGATTGATCCAAATACCCTCATTATGATCATCTCTAGTACAAGGTTCATTCTCATTTTGATCGTTTCTTGTACAAGATTCAATGCCAACGCCAATATCACCTTGATCTCCAATGTTTTCATCAATTACTTTGTTAGACAAAAGCACTATAGACCATTTCGTACTTGTCGGATCATTGACATAGAACACTTGTTTAGCCTGAGAGGCTAGAATAAAAGGTTCATCTTTGTACCCCACCCTATTGAGATCCACTTGCAAAAATCCTGACTTATCCATTCGTACGCCATTATTATTTTCAACCCACTTGCAATCAAATACAGGAATCTGAAACTTCCCGTAATCAAACAACAAAATGCGCTCGATAACCCCAAAATATGACAGATTTGCAAATTTCGGGTTTAAGTCATTCGCACTTGATATGTGCATCGCTTCAGCTACCAAGGTAACACCACTATTCTGCATAGTACTTTTATCATCCTGTTCTTTGGTATAAAATGTGTATCCATTAATTGCGTATGCGCTATAAGAAAACACAATCATACTTGGACCATATGCTAAACATCTCAACCTTTCTGTTACTGAAGCAGGATCCGAATGATACTTTGAATAAATTTGTTCCTTAAACCACGGTATGAAACTTCGATTGTGCTCTCGTACTATCCAATTCTCATTTCTATTCAGATTTAAACCTCGAAGAACACCCTTGTGCATATCAGCATACGGCTCAACCTCAATCTCATTGTGCAGAACATACAAATGCACCTGATCCCGTTCGACCATTGACACTGTCACAACTTTATTTCCAATTAGTCTTTTTCCTTCTTTTTTCTCGACAATATGAGATTTGGGGAGTCCAATTGATTGAACATTTGACAGATATTCAGTGCAAAACTCAACCGCTTCTTCAACAATGTATCATTCCGCAATACAACCCTCCGGTCGACTTCGGTTTTTCACGTACCCTTTTAAAATTTTCATATAACGTTCAGCAGGGTACATCCATCTCATATAAGCTGGTCCGCACAACTGTGTCTCTTTGACAAGATGAACGACTAGATGAACCATTATGTCAAAAAATGAGGGAGGAAAATACATTTCAAGCTCACATAAAGTAACAACCACCTCTTTTTGCAATGTTGGTAAGATCGCAGGATTGACTTGAAGAAAAAACACAACTTAGTTATTGCGCTCCTTACTTTTTCTGGCAGAATAGAACGTATACCTATTGGTAGAAAATGTTCCATTATAACATGGCAATCATGAGTCTTTAAACTCTTTAACTTTAGGTCTTTCATTGACACAAGTCTTCTAATATCTGATGAGTAGCCTTCTGGAACTTTAACTTCACTGAGGAACTTACACAATATTTTCTTCTCCTTTCTAGATAGAGTGTAAACAGCAGGTGGTAGATATGTGCGTCTTCCTTTCGTCACGGGTGCCAATTCAGTTCTAATTCCCATGTTTAACATGTCCTTCCTTATGTTAATGCCATCCTTAGACTTTCCTTGTATATTGAGTAACGTACCAATAACACTATCAAATACATTTTTTTCAATATGCATAACATCGAGGAAATGTCTTACGTACAACGACTTCCAAATGGAAGTTCAAAAAAAATCGACCTCTTCTTCCACCCACTCGTGACAAGTCTATGTGCAAAAGGCTTGCCAAACTCAGTACTCACATCTTTCACCTTTTCAAAAATCTGATCACCTGTCAACATATGTGGAGCTCTACCGTGTTCTGCCTCTCCATTGAATGCCTTTCTCCACCCACGATAGTGATGATTAGAATTTAAGAATCTACGATGACCGAGAAAAACATTCTTCTGACAAAAGTTCAATCGCATCGTATCGGTTTCATCTTCACAAACAGGACACGCTTTTTGACCCTTAATGTTGTACCCTGATAGATTTCCGTACGCCGGAAAATCATTAACTGTTCCAAACAACATCGCCCTCAAGTTGAAACTTTCTTTCCTATACCCATCGTAAACCTCCACACCGGTCTCCCACAAAAACTTCAAATCTTCGACTAAGGGTGCCAAGTACACGTCTATGTCATTCCCTGGTTGTTTGGGCCCAGAAATTAACATAGATAGCATCATGTACTTACGCTTCATACATAGCCACGGAGGTAGGTTATATATCATAAGAATCACAGGCCAGGTGCTATGCGAGATACTTTGAATACCATGCGGGTTCATTCCATCAGTAGACAACGACAAGCGAAGATTTCTTGCTTCTTTTCCAAATTCAGGATAATCAATATCAACTTTCGTCCACTGTGGTGAGTCTGCCGGATGTCGCAACTTCCCATCAATAATTCTTTCATCTGCATGCCAAGTCAAGTGTCTTGAATCGGTCTCACTACGATACATGCGCCTAAATCTCGGAATTATAGGAAAATACCATAACACCTTTTCCGGAGACAACTTTTCCTTATATCGAGGGGCACCACATTTAGGACACTCATTTAACACTGCGTACTCGTTTCGAAATAAAATGCAATCTTTTGGACATGCATGTATCTTTTCATAGCTCATGCCAATAGAGGACAACATCTTTTTGGCCTCATACATTCGATTGGGAAGAACATTATCCTCTGGTAGCATTTCTTTCACGAGGGCTAATAACTGTGTGAAACTTTTATCCGACCATCCGTTGTCCGCCTTTAAGTTGTACAACTTTAACACCGCAGACAATCTTGTGAATTTTGTACAACCATCATACAACGGTTTCTCTGCATCGCTTACCAACCTCTCGAACATTTTGGGACAATCCTCAAGATCTTCTTCAAGCGCTTCTGCAATCTCTTCGACTCGATCATAATCGTATGCGTCTGCGAAATCCTCATTTGAAGCATACGTCGTATTATAACTCGATTCAACATTCCCGCTACTTTTCTCACCATGCAAATTCCAACATGCATAACTTCTATCAATTCCATGCATCAGTAAATGCGATTCCAACTGAACCGCGTCAACCCGTCTCCCATAACAGCATCTCAAGCAAGGACATATCATTCCATTAGGTTCTCTGGCGTGCGCAACGGCAAACTTAACGAATTCTGATACCCCATCCTCATACTCTTTCGACAATCGATTGGCAGTCATCCATTTTTTATCCATGGTTTGACTATAGCAACTAATTAGTCACGCAACTATAGCAAAATAATAATTAATTACCTGTAAAGAAATTCAACATATCAGGTAATCAAATTCATAGTTATTCTTGCCTCACCTTAAGCATGTGCTAAACAACTCATAACTAATTACTAACTAGTGAAGTCGGATACTAGTGATTCAGTCTTGGATACAGGTAATAACAATTATATTCAAACAATAGTGAAGTCGGATTTCAAACCTTACGGTAAAGATTTCATCGGAGGAGAAGCAACCGGAAGATTTAGCAACGGAAAAATCCCGTCAGATATTTTTGGTATAGTCCTATAGTCCTAAATTCTAACATCTACACGCTAACTAATGTGTTGCATGGTTCATTGTGTTTAAGATTTTCATTGATGTTTGATGAATCCCTGAAACGTGCTCGTTTCAATGCTATCAATACTGCCATACTGCCATATACAGCCCTATACTGCCATAACAGTCTAAATATAAACAAAAACACAACCGCAGCTCATGAATTCCACTCAACTATAATCATTAGAAATTCACACTGAGCCGGAAAATGAAAGTAAAAACAATCAGTTATTCAAGTCAGTTCAAGAATAGGATAGAAACCTTTGAAAATGTTGAGAGCGTCCCGCGTACACTACGATCAAGGACAGTTCGAATTTCTTCAATCGGAGAAAGTTTCACAGCTTTTTCCTACCACAATAACACTTAAAATCAATCTCCCACAAAGGAGTCACACACAAATTTAAATTACAATAACTGATGTAATTTTTATCTAAAAATCGATATTAAATCGTTGAACTATCACTCATTTGTGGTTGTCTCTAATATTAAAAATGCTATTGGTACACTTTACTAAGTTGCACATAACACAATCAATTAGTTTCAGTAGAAAGAAAAAAAGTATTGCGGACGCAAGGGTATTGAATTTCTATATACATTATTCTTTTTGAGATTAAATGATATTTTTCAATTCAAAAGTACTCAGACTCTTGCTTTTTTGCGCCAACTAAGAATATCCTTCACATGTGATCAAGTGCCATGATGAAAAGAAGCACTCATTTCTTGAAAAAGAGAGGCAAAAACAAGTAATAGGGGACACAGTTGCTAAAGGCCAAAGCATAGGATCAAACAACTCCTCTTATTATAACCCCTCCATCTCATAGCAAATGCTTTGTAAAATTCTGCACCTTCTTACCAAATGAATTTATAGAACTACTAATATTTAAAAATAAAATACTAGTATTTATATAGTAGTTAATTATTTAAAGTATTAGGAAACGTGATATCCGTTTTTATGGCTATTAGAGCCAAAGTCATTACTGAACCAATGTTCTCCATTATAATCTATATACCATTTAGCTCAAACACATTAGAGAAATGTTATTTACGTATCACTAAGATCTTGAGAATACATTATTTTAATTTGACTGAATTTCAGTCATAGCAATGAATCAGTAAGATATGAGAAATGATTGATTGTTGCTTCCAGTTTAAAAGACCATTCACATCATTGTCAGATGGTGAATTCTAAACTTAAAAATGATTAGAATTTTTTTATAAAAAAAAAAGTAAGTTGTACTAATTGTAGGGTGATCTCAACGATAACCAAGTGAAAAAGATGGATTAGTTTCAACTAACCAACAAATTGAGTGCAAAGTATCTATCAGCAACAGCATTATTAGCCCATTTTTGTTGTGATTCCAAATTTGTTTTCCATGTTTCCTATAAGTTAATGAAATTGCATCATCAGTAAGGAACATAAAAGCAAAGGAATTAGTGTTAATTTTGATCATGCTCCTATTAAGGTGGAGAATACTGTGCAGGCTAATAACAGGAAAAAAACTGATGGACAATGCATCTACTGTGGTGCACAGGAAAGTTGTAGTCACCTATTTTTTGAATGTGTTGAGACTAGAAAAATATGGTTGCAGGTGCTAAAATGGATGCAGCTAGTGCATACTCCCCAAGAATGGAAAGCTGAACTGAAGTGGGTATGCTACGGCATAAAAAAGCGGAACTGTCAAATAAAATTTCATAAGTAACTTTTATATAAAATTCCAATTTTAGATATTGAAGGAGATTAGGCAGTAATACATCAGTTGGAAGCCACGGACAATATTCCTCATTTTATCGAATAATTTGCGTGCAAGATACAAAACAAGATTCCCGGCAACACAGACAAATCGAACAGAAGCAATGTATGAATGGCAAGGATTTTGAAACATACCTTTTGATACGACTCTAGACGAAAAAAGCTTCGTGCCGGCGAGGATGAGGAATCAGAACAAAAACGAGAATAGCTTCGTGCCGGCGAGGGTGAGTTGATGAACGGTGCTGATAAGGTTCGTGCCGGCGAGGGTGAGATGATGAACGGTGCTGAAAAGCTTCGTGCTGGCGAGGGTGAGATGGAGAAGACGATGAACAGGGCTTCGTTCTGATATTTCGTTTTGGGTTTCGTGGGTATTCTGAACTGTGCTGTTCAATATTTCATTTTATTTAATTTTGATATTTGAGCTACCACGGCGCTTTTAGCCTAAAAAGCGCTTTAGTAGCATCAGACCCTATGCCAGCGCTTTTGAAAGCGCTTTCAAAGGCCAATCTTCCACAGCGCTTTTTAAAAAGCGCCTTCATAACCCTATTATTTCGTTTTTATTAATATTTTTATTTGACCTACCACAGCGCTTTTAATGTAAAAAGCGCTTTCGTATCCCCCACCTATGCCAGCGCTTTTAAAAAAGCGTCTTTGTAGGTTTCCCTTTTTTTTAATTTTGTTTTTTGTGAAGGATATGGCAGCGCTTTTTCAATAAGCGCTTTAGTAGAGGCGCTGCAAAAAGCAGTTTTTGGCGTAGTGATATATTAATACACTTAGGACAAAATACCAAAATATACATATTTTTATTTTATTAATATTTAATACTAAAAATACATTTTTTTTACAAATATACTTCCTTTTTATTTTATTTTGTATACAAATAATAAATATTGTATATATTGAATAAATAATATATTTATTTAATAGAATTAGGGTTTTGCCCTAAACATGGAAAAACTCCAAAAATAATACTTTCCTTTTTCTTTATTTTGACATGTAAAAATACCTTTTTTCATACATACAAAAAACCCATTTTTTGGCATCTTACACGTTTGTTCTATTTTATTTAATTTATGCAAATTAATCACCTTGTAAATAATTCAATATTGATGTAATAGTTTTAGGTTTAAATTCCTTGTCAAAATCCCCATTCGAACATTTGTACCCCCCCTTCCCATATATGGTTTTGTAATAGCTTAGTAAATTTATTTTCGCACTTTATTGCTTTCTAATTATACCATGTTAGAATTAGGGTTTGTATGCGAAAAATAACGAAACATAGTTTTGACCTAATTTCAAGATAAACAAGCATGAAAATGAACACACAAATCACACTTGCACCCCCTAGGGTATTCCACTTGTTGCCTTTCAAAATTGGGCCATATTGCATGTTAGGTCTCTTTGGGCAAAACAAACAAATCAAATGATCATAGTCCCTCAATAACACTTTCAAAATGTTGCCTAAACAAATGATCAAGTCCCTTAAAGAAAATGCCCAAAGATACTTGGCACCATTGCAATTATGGTCTAAACGATGACCCGCGCCCGTCCCTTTCACATCCTAACATGAGATTGTCCACCAAATGCAATGGTGGAACAAACTTATTAAAAGGGTTTAAAACATAGTAATAAACTTTGAGAAATTTAGGAGTAGATAAACCTCTTAGTTACTTGAATCAAAACTTGCAAAAACAAAACACTTGCCTATTTTCTAAACCACACATCACTACACTTTCAAAACAACTTTCAAAAACAAATGAAAACCTTTTTCAAAAGACATACACCTTTGTATACATCCCCACATGGATCATTACAAAGGTTGCCACCACATTGGCTTCTTTTCAAAACATTTTCAAACCCACACACATAAGCACCATTTCAAACAATTGAAAACAAAAGGCAAGTGACCTAAGCAGGTAACTAAGAGCCCATGGATAACCATGGATAGAAAGGATGCTAATACCTTCCCTTTCTATAATCTACTCCCCGAACCCAAGAAAACATCTCAAAGGTTTTTGCTGTGCTTTTTAAACCTTTCCTTAGGATAAAATAAAAAGTCGGTGGCGACTCTTGCTCAACCGAAACATTTGCGAAAACAAACACAAAACCATAGTCAGTTCTCCCACCGTATCACACTATGGTATAATAGATGTAAACAAAATCAGTATTTTCTAATTCTCCATCACCAAATCTTAGGTTACTTCATCACTAAGAAACTAAGTTAAAAGACTATTACTTAATGACACATATTCCATATACATTTGAAATAATTCAAATTATCTAATGAGTCTCGATAGTATATTTATCCACCATATTCATATTGTATTATGGTATAATAGATGTAAACAATTTCAATATTTTTCTTTTTCTCCGTCACCAAATTTTAGGTTACTTCATCACTAAGAAACTAAGTTAAAAGACTATTACTTAATGAAACATATTCCATATACATTTGAAATTATTCAAATTATCTAATGAGTCTCGATAGTATATTTATTCACCATATTCATATTGTATTATGGTATAATAGATGTAAACAGTTTCAGTGTTTTCTAATTCTCCATCACAAAATTTTAGGTTACTTCATCACTAAGAAAAAGTTAAAAGACTATTACTTAATGACACATATTCCATATACATTTGAAATAATTCAGATTATCTAATGAGTCTCGATAGTATATTTAACCACCATATTCATATTGTATTATGGTATAATAGATGTAAACAATTTCAATATTTTTCTTTTTCTCCGTCACCAAATTTTAGGTTACTTCATCACTAAGAAACTAAGTTAAAAGACTATTACTTAATGACACATATTCCATATACATTTGAAATAATTCAAATTATCTAATGAGTCTCGATAGTATATTTATTCACCATATTCATATTGTATTATGGTATAATAGATGTAAATAGTTTCAGTATTTTCTAATTCTCCATCACCAAATCTTAGGTTACTTCATCACTAAGAAACTAAGTTAAAAGACTATTACTTAATGACACATATGCCATATACATTTGAAATAATCAAATTATCTAATGAGTCTCGATAGTATATTTATCCACAATATTCATATTGTATTATGGTATAATAGATGTACACAATTTCAATATTTTTCTTCTTCTCCATCACCAAATTTTAGGTTACTTCATCACTAAGAAACTAAGTTAAAAGACTATTACTCAATGACACATATCTCATATACATTTGAAATAATTCAAATTATCTAATTAGTCTTGATAGTATATTTATCCACAATATTCATATTGTATTATGGTATAATAGATGTAAACAATTTCAGTATTTTCCTTCTTCTCCGTCACCAAATTTTAGGTAACTTCTTCACCAAGAAACTAAGTTAAAAGACTATTAATTAATGACACATATTCCATATACATTACAAATAATTCAAATTATATAATGAGTCTCGATAGTATATATATTCACCATATTCATATTGTATTATGGTATAATAGATGTAAACAATTTCAGTATTTTCTTCTTCTCCATCACCAAATTTTAGGTTATTTCATCACTAAGAAACTAAGTTAAAAGACTATTAATTGATGACACATATTTTATATATATTGGAAATAATTCAATTTATATAATGAGTCTCGATAGTATATTTATTCACCATATTCATATTATATTATGGTATAATAGATGTAAACAATTTCAATATTTTTCTTCTTCTCCATCACCAAATTTTCGGTTACTTCATCACTAAGGAACTAAGTTAAAAGCCTATTACTTAATGACACATATTCCATATATATTTGAAATAATTAAAATTATCTAATGAGTCTCGATAGTATATTTATTCACCATATTTATATTGTACTATGGTATAATAGATGTAAACAGTTTCAGTATTTTCTAATTCTCCATCACCAAATCTTAGGTTACTTCATCACTAAGAAACTAAGTTAAAAGACTATTACTTAATGACACATATTCCATATACATTTGAAATAATTCAAATTATCTAATGAGTCTCGATAGTATATTTATCCACCCTATTCATATTATATTATGGTATAATAGATGTAAACAATTACAATATTTTTCTTCTTCTCCATTAGTAAATTTTAGGTTACTTCATCACTAAGAAACTAAGTTAAAAGACTATTGTTTAATGACACATATTCCATATACATATGAAATAATTCAAATTGTCTAATGAGTCTTGAAAGTATATTTATCCACCATATTTATATTGTATTATGGTATAATAGATGTAAACAGTTTCAGTGTTTTCTAATTCTCCATCACAAAATTTTAGGTTACTTCATCACTAAGAAACTAAGTTAAAAAACTATTACTTAATGATACATATTCCATATACATTTGAAATAATTCAGATTATCTAATGAGTCTCGATATTATATTTAACTACCATATTCATATTTTATTATGGTATAATAGATGTAAACAATTTCAATATTTTTCTTTTTCTCCATCACCAAATTTTAGGTTACTTCATCACTAAGAAACTAAGTTAAAAGACCATTACTTAATGACACATATTCCATATACATTTGAAATGATTCAAATTATCTAATGAGTCTCGATAGTATATTTATTCAACATATTCATATTGTATTATGGTATAATAGATGTAAACAGTTTCAGTATTTTCTAATTCTCCATCACCAAGTCTTAGGTTACTTCATAACTAAGAAACTAAGTTAAAATACTATTACTTAATGACACATATTCCATATTCATTTGAAATAATTCAAATTATCTAATGAGTCTCTATAGTATATTTATTCACAATATTCATATTGTATTATGGTATAATAGATGTAAACAATTTCAGTATTTTCTATCTTCTCCATCACCAAATTTTAGGTTACTTCTTCACTAAGAAACTAAGTTAAAAGACTATTACTTAATGACACATATTCCATATACATTTGAAATAATTCAAATTATCTAATGAGTCTCGATAGTATATTTATTCACGATATTCATATTGTATTATGGTATAATAGATGTAAACAGTTTCAGTATTTTCTAATTCTCCATCACCAAATCTTAGGTTACTTCATCACTAAGAAACTAAGTTAAAAAACTATTACTTAATGACACATATTCCATATACATTTGAAATAATTCAAATTATCTATTGCGTCTCGATAGTATATTTATCCACCATATTCATATTATATTATGGTATAATAGATGTAAACAGATTCAGTATTTTCTAATTCTCCATCACCAAATCTTAGATTACTTCATCACTAAGAAACTAAGTTAAAAAACTATTACTTAATGACACATATTCCATATACATTTTAAATAATTCAAATTATCTATTGAGTCTCGATAGTATATTTATCCACCATATTCATATTGTATTATGGTATAATAGATGTAAACAGTTTCAGTATTTTCTAATTCTCCATCACTAAATCTTAGGTTACTTCATCACTAAGAAACTAAGTTAAAAGATTATTACTTAATGACACATATTCCATATATATTTGAAATGATTCAAATTATCTAATGAGTCTCGATAGTATATTTATTCACGATATTCATATTGTATTATGGTATAATAGATGTAAACAGTTTCAGTATCTCCATCACCAAATCTTAGGTTACTTCATAACTAAGAAACCAAGTTAAAAGACTATTACTTAATGACACATATTCCATATACATTTGAAATAATTCAAATTATCTAATGAGTCTCGATAGTATATTTATTCACAATATTCATATTGTATTATGGTATAATAGATGTAAACAATTTCAGTATTTTCTATCTTCTCCATCACCAAATCTTAGGTTACTTCATCACTAAGAAACTAAGTTAAAAAATTATTACTTAATGACACATATTCCATATACATTTGAAATAATTCAAATTATCTATTGAGTCTCTATAGTATATTTATCCACCATATTCATATTTTATTATGGTATAATAGATGTAAACAGTTTTAGTATTTTCTAATTCTCCATCACCAAATCTTAGGTTACTTCATCACTAAGAAACTAAGTTAAAAGACTATTACTTAATGAGACATATTCCATATACATTTGAAATAATTCAAATTATCTAATGAGTCTCGATAGTATATTTATTCACCATATTCATATTGTATTATGGTATAATAGATGTAAACAGTTTCAGTGTTTTCTAATTCTCCATCACAAAATTTTAGGTTACTTCATCACTAAGAAACTAAGTTAAAAGACTATTACTTAATGACACATATTCCATATACATTTGAAATAATTCAGATTATCTAATGAGTCTCGATAGTATATTTATCCACCATATTCATATTGTATTATGGTATAATAGTTGTAAACAATTTCTATAATTTTCTTTTTCTCCATCACCAAATTTTAGGTTACTTCATCACTAAGAAACTAAGTTAAAAGACTATTACTTAATGAATCATATTCCATATACATTTGAAATAATTCAGATTATCTAATGAGTCTCGATAGTATATTTGTCCACCATATTCATATTGTATTATGGTATAATAGATGTAAACAATTTCAATATTTTTCTTTTTCTCCATCACCAAATTTTAGGTTACTTCATCACTAAGAAACTAAGTTAAAAGACTATTACTTAATGACACATATTCCATATACATTTGAAATTATTCAAATTATCTAATGAGTCTTGAAAGTATATTTATCCACCATATTTATATTGTATTATGGTATAATAGATGTAAACAGTTTCAGTGTTTTCTAATTCTCCATCACAAAATTTTAGGTTACTTCATCACTAAGAAACTAAGTTAAAAGACTATTACTTAATGACACATATTCCATATACATTTCAAATAATTCAGATTATCTAATGAGTCTCGATAGTATATTTAACCACCATATTCATATTGTATTATGGTATAATAGTTGTAAACAATTTCTATATTTTTCTTTTTCTCCATCACCAAATTTTAGGTTACTTCATCACTAAGAAACTAAGTTAAAAGACTATTACTTAATGACACATATTCCATATACATTTGAAATAATTCAGATTATCTAATGAGTCTCGATAGTATATTTGTCCACCATATTCATATTGTATTATGGTATAATAGATGTAAACAATTTCAATATTTTTCTTTTTCTCCATCACCAAATTTTAGGTTACTTCATCACTAAGAAACTAAGTTAAAAGACTATTACTTAATGACACATATTCCATATTCATTTGAAATAATTCAAATTATCTAATGAGTCTCTATAGTATATTTATTCACAATATTCATATTGTATTATGGTATAATAGATGTAAACAATTTCAGTATTTTCTATCTTCTCCATCACCAAATTTTAGGTTACTTCTTCACTAAGAAACTAAGTTAAAAGACTATTACTTAATGACACATATTCCATATACATTTGAAATAATTCAAATTATCTAATGAGTCTCGATAGTATATTTATTCACGATATTCATATTGTATTATGGTATAATAGATGTAAACAGTTTCAGTATTTTCTAATTCTCCATCACCAAATCTTAGGTTACTTCATCACTAAGAAACTAAGTTAAAAAACTATTACTTAATGACACATATTCCATATACATTTGAAATAATTCAAATTATCTATTGAGTCTCGATAGTATATTTATCCACCATATTCATATTGTATTATGGTATAATAGATGTAAACAGATTCAGTATTTTCTAATTCTCCATCACCAAATCTTAGATTACTTCATCACTAAGAAACTAAGTTAAAAAACTATTACTTAATGACACATATTCCATATACATTTTAAATAATTCAAATTATCTATTGAGTCTCGATAGTATATTTATCCACCATATTCATATTGTATTATGGTATAATAGATGTAAACAGTTTCAGTATTTTCTAATTCTCCATCACTAAATCTTAGGTTACTTCATCACTAAGAAACTAAGTTAAAAGACTATTACTTAATGACACATATTCCATATATATTTGAAATGATTCAAATTATCTAATGAGTCTCGATAGTATATTTATTCACGATATTCATATTGTATTATGGTATAATAGATGTAAACAGTTTCAGTATCTCCATCACCAAATCTTAGGTTACTTCATAACTAAGAAACCAAGTTAAAAGACTATTACTTAATGACACATATTCCATATACATTTGAAATAATTCAAATTATCTAATGAGTCTCGATAGTATATTTATTCACAATATTCATATTGTATTATGGTATAATAGATGTAAACAATTTCAGTATTTTCTATCTTCTCCATCACCAAATCTTAGGTTACTTCATCACTAAGAAACTAAGTTAAAAAATTATTACTTAATGACACATATTCCATATACATTTGAAATAATTCAAATTATCTATTGAGTCTCTATAGTATATTTATCCACCATATTCATATTTTATTATGGTATAATAGATGTAAACAGTTTTAGTATTTTCTAATTCTCCATCACCAAATCTTAGGTTACTTCATCACTAAGAAACTAAGTTAAAAGACTATTACTTAATGAGACATATTCCATATACATTTGAAATAATTCAAATTATCTAATGAGTCTCGATAGTATATTTATTCACCATATTCATATTGTATTATGGTATAATAGATGTAAACAGTTTCAGTGTTTTCTAATTCTCCATCACAAAATTTTAGGTTACTTCATCACTAAGAAACTAAGTTAAAAGACTATTACTTAATGACACATATTCCATATACATTTGAAATAATTCAGATTATCTAATGAGTCTCGATAGTATATTTATCCACCATATTCATATTGTATTATGGTATAATAGTTGTAAACAATTTCTATATTTTTCTTTTTCTCCATCACCAAATTTTAGGTTACTTCATCACTAAGAAACTAAGTTAAAAGACTATTACTTAATGAATCATATTCCATATACATTTGAAATAATTCAGATTATCTAATGAGTCTCGATAGTATATTTGTCCACCATATTCATATTGTATTATGGCATAATAGATGTAAACAATTTCAATATTTTTCTTTTTCTCCATCACCAAATTTTAGGTTACTTCATCACTAAGAAACTAAGTTAAAAGACTATTACTTAATGACACATATTCCATATACATTTGAAATTATTCAAATTATCTAATGAGTCTTGAAAGTATATTTATCCACCATATTTATATTGTATTATGGTATAATAGATGTAAACAGTTTCAGTGTTTTCTAATTCTCCATCACAAAATTTTAGGTTACTTCATCACTAAGAAACTAAGTTAAAAGACTATTACTTAATGACACATATTCCATATACATTTGAAATAATTCAGATTATCTAATGAGTCTCGATAGTATATTTAACCACCATATTCATATTGTATTATGGTATAATAGTTGTAAACAATTTCTATATTTTTCTTTTTCTCCATCACCAAATTTTAGGTTACTTCATCACTAAGAAACTAAGTTAAAAGACTATTACTTAATGACACATATTCCATATACATTTGAAATAATTCAGATTATCTAATGAGTCTCGATAGTATATTTGTCCACCATATTCATATTGTATTATGGTATAATAGATGTAAACAATTTCAATATTTTTCTTTTTCTCCATCACCAAATTTTAGGTTACTTCATCACTAAGAAACTAAGTTAAAAGACTATTACTTAATGACACATATTCCATATACATTTGAAATGATTCAAATTATCTAATGAGTCTAGATAGTATATTTATTCAACATATTCATATTGTATTATGGTATAATAGATGTAAACAGTTTCAGTATTTTCTAATTCTCCATCACCAAGTCTTAGGTTACTTCATAACTAAGAAACTAAGTTAAAAGACTATTACTTAATGACACATATTCCATATTCATTTGAAATAATTCAAATTATCTAATGAGTCTCTATAGTATATTTATTCACAATATTCATATTGTATTATGGTATAATAGATGTAAACAATTTCAGTATTTTCTATCTTCTCCATCACCAAATTTTAGGTTACTTCTTCACTAAGAAACTAAGTTAAAAGACTATTACTTAATGACACATATTCCATATACATTTGAAATAATTCAAATTATCTAATGAGTCTCGATAGTATATTTATTCACGATATTAATATTGTATTATGGTATAATAGATGTAAACAGTTTCAGTATTTTCTAATTCTCCATCACCAAATCTTAGGTTACTTCATCACTAAGAAACTAAGTTAAAAGACTATTACTTAATGACACATATTCCATATACATTTGAAATAATTCAAATTATCTATTGAGTCTCGATAGTATATTTATCCACCATATTCATATTGTATTATGGTATAATAGATGTAAACAGTTTCAGTATTTTCTAATTCTCCATCACCAAATCTTAGGTTACTTCATCACTAAGAAACTAAGTTAAAAGACTATTACTTAATGACACATATTCCATATATATTTGAAATGATTCAAATTATCTAATGAGTCTCGATAGTATATTTATTCACGATATTCATATTGTATTATGGTATAATAGATGTAAACAGTTTCAGTATCTCCATCACCAAATCTTAGGTTACTTCATAACTAAGAAACCAAGTTAAAAGACTATTACTTAATGACACATATTCCATATACATTTGAAATAATTCAAATTATCTAATGAGTCTCGATAGTATATTTATTCACAATATTCATATTGTATTATGGTATAATAGATGTAAATAATTTCAGTATTTTCTATCTTCGCCATCACCAAAATTTAGGTTACTTCTTCACTAAGAAACTAAGTTAAACGACTATTACTTAATGACACATATTCCATATACATTTGAAATAATTCAAATTATCTAATGAGTCTCGATAGTATATTTATTCACGATATTCATATTGTATTATGGTATAATAGATGTAAATAGTTTCAGTATTTTCTAATTCTCCATCACCAAATCTTAGGTTCCTTCATCACTAAGAAACTAAGTTAAAAAACTATTACTTAATGACACATATTCCATATACATTTGAAATAATTCAAATTATCTATTGAGTCTCGATAGTATATTTATCCACCATATTCATATTGTATTATGGTATAATAGATGTAAACAGTTTCAGTATTTTCTAATTCTCCATCACCAAATCTTAGGTTACTTCATCACTAAGAAACTAAGTTAAAAGACTATTACTTAATGACACATATTCCATATACATTTGAAATAATTCAAATTATCTATTGAGTCTGTATAGTATATTTATCCACCATATTCATATTTTATTATGGTATAATAGATGTAAACAGTTTCAGTGTTTTCTAATTCTCCATCACAAAATTTTAGGTTACTTCATCACTAAGAAACTAAGTTAAAAGACTATTACTTAATGACACATATTCCATATACATTTGAAATAATTCAGATTATCTAATGAGTCTCGATAGTATATTTATCCACCATATTCATATTGTATTATGGTATAATAGATGTAAACAATTTCTATATTTTTCTTTTTCTCCATCACCAAATTTTAGGTTACTTTATCACTAAGAAACTAAGTTAAAAGACTATAACTTAATGACACATATTCCATATACATTTGAAATAATTCAGATTATCTAATGAGTCTCGATAGTATATTTATCCACCATATTCATATTGTATTATGGTATAATAGATGTAAAAAATTTCAATATTTTTCTTTTTCTCCATCACCAAATTTTAGGTTACTTCATCACTAAGAAACTAAGTTAAAAGACTATTAGTTAATGACACATATTCCATATACATTTGAAATTATTCAAATTATCTAATGAGTCTCGATAGTATATTTATTCACCATATTCATATTGTATTATGGTATAAAAGATGTAAACAATTTCAGTGTTTTCTAATTCTCCATCACAAAATTTTAGGTTACTTCATAACTAAGAAAATAAGTTAAAAGACTATTACTTAATGACACATATTCCATATACATTTGAAATAATTCAAATTATCTAATGAGTCTCGATAGTATATTTATTCACAATATTCATATTGTATTATGGTATAATAGATGTAAACAATTTCAGTATTTTTTAACTTCTCCATCACCAAATTATAGGTTACTTCTTCACTAAGAAACTAAGTTAAAAGACTATTACTTAATGACACATATTCCATATACATTTGAAATGATTCAAATTATCTATTGAGTCTCTATAGTATATTTATCCACCATATTCATATTTTATTATGGTATAATAGATGTAAACAGTTTTAGTATTTTCTAATTCTCCATCACCAAATCTTAGGTTACTTCATCACTAAGAAACTAAGTTAAAATACTATTACTTAATGATACATATTCCATATACATTTGAAATAATTAAAATTATCTAATGAGTCTCGATAGTATATTTATTAACCATATTTATACTGTACTATGGTATAATAGATGTAAACAGTTTCAGTATTTTCTAATTCTCCATCACCAAATCTTAGGTTACTTCATCACTAAGAAACTAAGTTAAAAGACTATTACTTAATGACACATATTCCATATACATTTGAAATAATTCAAATTATCTAATGAGTCTCGATAGTATATTTATCCACCCTATTCATATTATATTATGGTATAATAGATGTAAACAATTACAATATTTTTCTTCTTCTCCATTAGTAAATTTTAGGTTACTTCATCACTAAGAAACTAAGTTAAAAGACTATTGTTTAATGACACATATTCCATATACATATGAAATAATTCAAATTGTCTAATGAGTCTTGAAAGTATATTTATCCACCATATTTATATTGTATTATGGTATAATAGATGTAAACAGTTTCAGTGTTTTCTAATTCTCCATCACAAAATTTTAGGTTACTTCATCACTAAGAAACTAAGTTAAAAAACTATTACTTAATGACACATATTCCATATACATTTGAAATAATTCAAATTATCTATTGAATCTCGGTAGTATATTTATCCACCATATTCATATTGTATTATGGTATAATAGATGTAAACAGTTTCAGTATTTTCTAATTCTCCATCACCAAATCTTAGGTTACTTCATCACTAAGAAACTAAGGTAAAAGACTATTACTTAATGACACATATTCCATATACATTAGAAATAATTCAAATTATCTATTGAGTCTCTATAGTATATTTATCCACCATATTCATATTTTATTATGGTATAATAGATGTAAACAGTTTTAGTATTTTCTAATTCTCCATCACCAAATCTTAGGTTACTTCATCACTAAGAAACTAAGTTAAAATACTATTACTTAATGATACATATTCCATATACATTTGAAATAATTAAAATTATCTAATGAGTCTCGATAGTATATTTATTAACCATATTTATACTGTACTATGGTATAATAGATGTAAACAGTTTCAGTATTTTCTAATTCTCCATCACCAAATCTTAGGTTACTTCATCACTAAGAAACTAAGTTAAAAGACTATTACTTAATGACACATATTCCATATACATTTGAAATAATTCAAATTATCTAATGAGTCTCGATAGTATATTTATCCACCCTATTCATATTATATTATGGTATAATAGATGTAAACAATTACAATATTTTTCTTCTTCTCCATTAGTAAATTTTAGGTTACTTCATCACTAAGAAACTAAGTTAAAAGACTATTGTTTAATGACACATATTCCATATACATATGAAATAATTCAAATTGTCTAATGAGTCTTGAAAGTATATTTATCCACCATATTTATATTGTATTATGGTATAATAGATGTAAACAGTTTCAGTGTTTTCTAATTCTCCATCACAAAATTTTAGGTTACTTCATCACTAAGAAACTAAGTTAAAAAACTATTACTTAATGACACATATTCCATATACATTTGAAAAAATTCAGATTATCTAATGAGTCTCGATATTATATTTAACCACCATATTCATATTTTATTATGGTATAATAGATGTAAACAATTTCAATATTTTTCTTTTTCTCCATCACCAAATTTTAGGTTACTTCATCACTAAGAAACTAAGTTAAAAGACCATTACTTAATGACACATATTCCATATACATTTGAAATGATTCAAATTATCTAATGAGTCTCGATAGTATATTTATTCAACATATTCATATTGTATTATGGTATAATAGATGTAAACAGTTTCAGTATTTTCTAATTCTCCATCACCAAGTCTTAGGTTACTTCATAACTAAGAAACTAAGTTAAAATACTATTACTTAATGACACATATTCCATATTCATTTGAAATAATTCAAATTATCTAATGAGTCTCTATAGTATATTTATTCACAATATTCATATTGTATTATGGTATAATAGATGTAAACAATTTCAGTATTTTCTATCTTCTCCATCACCAAATTTTAGGTTACTTCTTCACTAAGAAACTAAGTTAAAAGACTATTACTTAATGACACATATTCCATATACATTTGAAATAATTCAAATTATCTAATGAGTCTCGATAGTATATTTATTCACGATATTCATATTGTATTATGGTATAATAGATGTAAACAGTTTCAGTATTTTCTAATTCTCCATCACCAAATCTTAGGTTACTTCATCACTAAGAAACTAAGTTAAAAAACTATTACTTAATGACACATATTCCATATACATTTGAAATAATTCAAATTATCTATTGAGTCTCGATAGTATATTTATCCACCATATTCATATTGTATTATGGTATAATAGATGTAAACAGATTCAGTATTTTCTAATTCTCCATCACCAAATCTTAGATTACTTCATCACTAAGAAACTAAGTTAAAAAACTATTACTTAATGACACATATTCCATATACATTTGAAATAATTCAAATTATCTATTGAGTCTCGATAGTATATTTATCCACCATATTCATATTGTATTATGGTATAATAGATGTAAACAGTTTCAGTATTTTCTAATTCTCCATCACTAAATCTTAGGTTACTTCATCACTAAGAAACTAAGTTAAAAGACTATTACTTAATGACACATATTCCATATATATTTGAAATGATTCAAATTATCTAATGAGTCTCGATAGTATATTTATTCACGATATTCATATTGTATTATGGTATAATAGATGTAAACAGTTTCAGTATCTCCATCACCAAATCTTAGGTTACTTCATAACTAAGAAACCAATTTAAAAGACTATTACTTAATGACACATATTCCATATACATTTGAAATAATTCAAATTATCTAATGAGTCTCGATAGTATATTTATTCACAATATTCATATTGTATTATGGTATAATAGATGTAAACAATTTCAGTATTTTCTATCTTCTCCATCACCAAATCTTAGGTTACTTCATCACTAAGAAACTAAGTTAAAAAATTATTACTTAATGACACATATTCCATATACATTTGAAATAATTCAAATTATCTATTGAGTCTCTATAGTATATTTATCCACCATATTCATATTTTATTATGGTATAATAGATGTAAACAGTTTTAGTATTTTCTAATTCTCCATCACCAAATCTTAGGTTACTTCATCACTAAGAAACTAAGTTAAAAGACTATTACTTAATGAGACATATTCCATATACATTTGAAATAATTCAAATTATCTAATGAGTCTCGATAGTATATTTATTCACCATATTCATATTGTATTATGGTATAATAGATGTAAACAGTTTCAGTGTTTTCTAATTCTCCATCACAAAATTTTAGGTTACTTCATCACTAAGAAACTAAGTTAAAAGACTATTACTTAATGACACATATTCCATATACATTTGAAATAATTCAGATTATCTAATGAGTCTCGATAGTATATTTATCCACCATATTCATATTGTATTATGGTATAATAGTTGTAAACAATTTCTATATTTTTCTTTTTCTCCATCACCAAATTTTAGGTTACTTCATCACTAAGAAACTAAGTTAAAAGACTATTACTTAATGAATCATATTCCATATACATTTGAAATAATTCAGATTATCTAATGAGTCTCGATATTATATTTGTCCACCATATTCATATTGTATTATGGTATAATAGATGTAAACAATTTCAATATTTTTCTTTTTCTCCATCACCAAATTTTAGGTTACTTCATCACTAAGAAACTAAGTTAAAACACTATTACTTAATGACACATATTCCATATACATTTGAAATTATTCAAATTATCTAATGAGTCTTGAAAGTATATTTATCCACCATATTTATATTGTATTATGGTATAATAGATGTAAACAGTTTCAGTGTTTTCTAATTCTCCATCACAAAATTTTAGGTTACTTCATCACTAAGAAACTAAGTTAAAAGACTATTACTTAATGACACATATTCCATATACATTTGAAATAATTCAGATTATCTAATGAGTCTCGATAGTATATTTAACCACCATATTCATATTGTATTATGGTATAATAGTTGTAAACAATTTCTATATTTTTCTTTTTCTCCATCACCAAATTTTAGGTTACTTCATAACTAAGAAACTAAGTTAAAAGACTATTACTTAATGACACATATTCCATATACATTTGAAATAATTCAGATTATCTAATGAGTCTCGATAGTATATTTGTCCACCATATTCATATTGTATTATGGTATAATAGATGTAAACAATTTCAATATTTTTCTTTTTCTCCATCACCAAATTTTAGGTTACTTCATCACTAAGAAACTAAGTTAAAAGACTATTACTTAATGACACATATTCCATATACATTTGAAATGATTCAAATTATCTAATGAGTCTCGATAGTATATTTATTCAACATATTCATATTGTATTATGGTATAATAGATGTAAACAGTTTCAGTATTTTCTAATTCTCCATCACCAAGTCTTAGGTTACTTCATAACTAAGAAACTAAGTTAAAAGACTATTACTTAATGACACATATTCCATATTCATTTGAAATAATTCAAATTATCTAATGAGTCTCTATAGTATATTTATTCACAATATTCATATTGTATTATGGTATAATAGATGTAAACAATTTCAGTATTTTCTATCTTCTCCATCACCAAATTTTAGGTTACTTCTTCACTAAGAAACTAAGTTAAAAGACTATTACTTAATGACACATATTCCATATACATTTGAAATAATTCAAATTATATAATGAGTCTCGATAGTATATTTATTCACGATATTAATATTGTATTATGGTATAATAGATGTAAACAGTTTCAGTATTTTCTAATTCTCCATCACCAAATCTTAGGTTACTTCATCATTAAGAAACTAAGTTAAAAAACTATTACTTAATGACACATATTCCATATAAATTTGAAATAATTCAAATTATCTATTGAATCTCGGTAGTATATTTATCCACCATATTCATATTGTATTATGGTATAATAGATGTAAACAGTTTCAGTATTTTCTAATTCTCCATCACCAAATCTTAGGTTACTTCATCACTAAGAAACTAAGGTAAAAGACTATTACTTAATGACACATATTCCATATACATTAGAAATAATTCAAATTATCTATTGAGTCTCTATAGTATATTTATCCACCATATTCATATTTTATTATGGTATAATAGATGTAAACAGTTTTAGTATTTTCTAATTCTCCATCACCAAATCTTAGGTTACTTCATCACTAAGAAACTAAGTTAAAAGACTATTACCTAATGACACATATTCCATATATATTTGAAATGATTCAAATTATCTAATGAGTCTCGATAGTATATTTATTCACGATATTCATATTGTATTATGGTATAATAGATGTAAACAGTTTCAGTATCTCCATCACCAAATCTTAGGTTACTTCATAACTAAGAAACCAAGTTAAAAGACTATTACTTAATGACACATATTCCATATACATTTGAAATAATTCAAATTATCTAATGAGTCTCGATAGTATATTTATTCACAATATTCATATTGTATTATGGTATAATAGATGTAAACAATTTCAGTATTTTCTATCTTCTCCATCACCAAATCTTAGGTTACTTCATCACTAAGAAACTAAGTTAAAAAATTATTACTTAATGACACATATTCCATATACATTTGAAATAATTCAAATTATCTATTGAGTCTCTATAGTATATTTATCCACCATATTCATATTTTATTATGGTATAATAGATGTAAACAGTTTTAGTATTTTCTAATTCTCCATCACCAAATCTTAGGTTACTTCATCACTAAGAAACTAAGTTAAAAGACTATTACTTAATGAGACATATTCCATATACATTTGAAATAATTCAAATTATCTAATGAGTCTCGATAGTATATTTATTCACCATATTCATATTGTATTATGGTATAATAGATGTAAACAGTTTCAGTGTTTTCTAATTCTCCATCACAAAATTTTAGGTTACTTCATCACTAAGAAACTAAGTTAAAAGACTATTACTTAATGACACATATTCCATATACATTTGAAATAATTCAGATTATCTAATGAGTCTCGATAGTATATTTATCCACCATATTCATATTGTATTATGGTATAATAGTTGTAAACAATTTCTATATTTTTCTTTTTCTCCATCACCAAATTTTAGGTTACTTCATCACTAAGAAACTAAGTTAAAAGACTATTACTTAATGAATCATATTCCATATACATTTGAAATAATTCAGATTATCTAATGAGTCTCGATATTATATTTGTCCACCATATTCATATTGTATTATGGTATAATAGATGTAAACAATTTCAATATTTTTCTTTTTCTCCATCACCAAATTTTAGGTTACTTCATCACTAAGAAACTAAGTTAAAACACTATTACTTAATGACACATATTCCATATACATTTGAAATTATTCAAATTATCTAATGAGTCTTGAAAGTATATTTATCCACCATATTTATATTGTATTATGGTATAATAGATGTAAACAGTTTCAGTGTTTTCTAATTCTCCATCACAAAATTTTAGGTTACTTCATCACTAAGAAACTAAGTTAAAAGACTATTACTTAATGACACATATTCCATATACATTTGAAATAATTCAGATTATCTAATGAGTCTCGATAGTATATTTAACCACCATATTCATATTGTATTATGGTATAATAGTTGTAAACAATTTCTATATTTTTCTTTTTCTCCATCACCAAATTTTAGGTTACTTCATAACTAAGAAACTAAGTTAAAAGACTATTACTTAATGACACATATTCCATATACATTTGAAATAATTCAGATTATCTAATGAGTCTCGATAGTATATTTGTCCACCATATTCATATTGTATTATGGTATAATAGATGTAAACAATTTCAATATTTTTCTTTTTCTCCATCACCAAATTTTAGGTTACTTCATCACTAAGAAACTAAGTTAAAAGACTATTACTTAATGACACATATTCCATATACATTTGAAATGATTCAAATTATCTAATGAGTCTCGATAGTATATTTATTCAACATATTCATATTGTATTATGGTATAATAGATGTAAACAGTTTCAGTATTTTCTAATTCTCCATCACCAAGTCTTAGGTTACTTCATAACTAAGAAACTAAGTTAAAAGACTATTACTTAATGACACATATTCCATATTCATTTGAAATAATTCAAATTATCTAATGAGTCTCTATAGTATATTTATTCACAATATTCATATTGTATTATGGTATAATAGATGTAAACAATTTCAGTATTTTCTATCTTCTCCATCACCAAATTTTAGGTTACTTCTTCACTAAGAAACTAAGTTAAAAGACTATTACTTAATGACACATATTCCATATACATTTGAAATAATTCAAATTATATAATGAGTCTCGATAGTATATTTATTCACGATATTAATATTGTATTATGGTATAATAGATGTAAACAGTTTCAGTATTTTCTAATTCTCCATCACCAAATCTTAGGTTACTTCATCACTAAGAAACTAAGTTAAAAGACTATTACTTAATGACACATATTCCATATACATTTGAAATAATTCAAATTATCTATTGAGTCTCGATAGTATATTTATCCACCATATTCATATTGTATTATGGTATAATAGATGTAAACAGTTTCAGTATTTTCTAATTCTCCATCACCAAATCTTAGGTTACTTCATCACTAAGAAACTAAGTTAAAAGACTATTACTTAATGACACATATTCCATATATATTTGAAATGATTCAAATTATCTAATGAGTCTCGATAGTATATTTATTCACGATATTCATATTGTATTATGGTATAATAGATGTAAACAGTTTCAGTATCTCCATCACCAAATCTTAGGTTACTTCATAACTAAGAAACCAAGTTAAAAGACTATTACTTAATGACACATATTCCATATACATTTGAAATAATTCAAATTATCTAATGAGTCTCGATAGTATATTTATTCACAATATTCATATTGTATTATGGTATAATAGATGTAAATAATTTCAGTATTTTCTATCTTCGCCATCACCAAAATTTAGGTTACTTCTTCACTAAGAAACTAAGTTAAAAGACTATTACTTAATGACACATATTCCATATACATTTGAAATAATTCAAATTATCTAATGAGTCTCGATAGTATATTTATTCACGATATTCATATTGTATTATGGTATAATAGATGTAAATAGTTTCAGTATTTTCTAATTCTCCATCACCAAATCTTAGGTTACTTCATCACTAAGAAACTAAGTTAAAAAACTATTACTTAATGACACATATTCCTTATACATTTGAAATAATTCAAATTATCTATTGAGTCTCGATAGTATATTTATCCATCATATTCATATTGTATTATGGTATAATAGATGTAAACAGTTTCAGTATTTTCTAATTCTCCATCACCAAATCTTAGGTTACTTCATCACTAAGAAACTAAGTTAAAAGACTATTACTTAATGACACATATTCCATATACATTTGAAATAATTCAAATTATCTATTGAGTCTGTATAGTATATTTATCCACCATATTCATATTTTATTATGGTATAATAGATGTAAACAGTTTTAGTATTTTCTAATTCTCCATCACCAAATCTTAGGTTACTTCATCACTAAGAAACTAAGTTAAAAGACTATTACTTAATGACACATATTCCATATACATTTGAAATAATTCAAATTATCTAATGAGTCTCGATAGTATATTTATTCACCATATTCATATTGTATTATGGTATAATAGATGTAAACAGTTTCAGTGTTTTCTAATTCTCCATCACAAAATTTTAGGTTACTTCATCACTAAGAAACTAAGTTAAAAGACTATTACTTAATGACACATATTTCATATACATTTGAAATAATTCAGATTATCTAATGAGTCTCGATAGTATATTTATCCACCATATTCATATTGTATTATGGTATAATAGATGTAAACAATTTCTATATTTTTCTTTTTCTCCATCACCAAATTTTAGGTTACTTTATCACTAAGAAACTAAGTTAAAAGACTATAACTTAATGACACATATTCCATATACATTTGAAATAATTCAGATTATCTAATGAGTCTCGATAGTATATTTATCCACCATATTCATATTGTATTATGGTATAATAGATGTAAAAAATTTCAATATTTTTCTTTTTCTCCATCACCAAATTTTAGGTTACTTCATCACTAAGAAACTAAGTTAAAAGACTATTAGTTAATGACACATATTCCATATACATTTGAAATTATTCAAATTATCTAATGAGTCTCGATAGTATATTTATTCACCATATTCATATTGTATTATGGTATAAAAGATGTAAACAATTTCAGTGTTTTCTAATTCTCCATCACAAAATTTTAGGTTACTTCATAACTAAGAAAATAAGTTAAAAGACTATTACTTAATGACACATATTCCATATACATTTGAAATAATTCAAATTATCTAATGAGTCTCGATAGTATATTTATTCACAATATTCATATTGTATTATGGTATAATAGATGTAAACAATTTCAGTATTTTTTAACTTCTCCATCACCAAATTTTAGGTTACTTCTTCACTAAGAAACTAAGTTAAAAGACTATTACTTAATGACACATATTCCATATACATTTGAAATGATTCAAATTATCTATTGAGTCTCGATAGTATATTTATCCACCATTTTCATATTGTATTATGGTATAATAGATGTAAACAGTTTCAGTATTTTCTAATTCTCCATCACCAAATCTTAGGTTACTTCATCACTAAGAAACTAAGTTAAAAAACTATTACTTAATGACACATATTCCATATACATTTGAAATAATTCAAATTATCTATTGAAACTCGGTAGTATATTTATCCACCATATTCATATTGTATTATGGTATAATAGATGTAAACAGTTTCAGTATTTTCTAATTCTACATCACCAAATCTTAGGTTACTTCATCACTAAGAAACTAAGTTAAAAGACTATTACTTAATGACACATATTCCATATACATTAGAAATAATTCAAATTATCTATTGAGTCTCTATAGTATATTTATCCACCATATTCATATTTTATTATGGTATAATAGATGTAAACAGTTTTAGTATTTTCTAATTCTCCATCACCAAATCTTAGGTTACTTCATCACTAAGAAACTAAGTTAAAAGACTATTACTTAATGACACATATTCCATATACATTTGAAATAATTCAAATTATCTAATGAGTCTCGATAGTATATTTATTCACCATATTCATATTGTATTATGGTATAATAGATGTAAACAGTTTCAGTGTTTTCTAATTCTCCATCACAAAATTTTAGGTTAATTCATCACTAAGAAACTAAGTTAAAAGACTATTACTTAATGACACATATTCCATATACATTTGAAATAATTCAGATTATCTAATGAGTCTTGATAGTATATTTATCCACCATATTCATATTGTATTATGGTATAATAGATGTAAACAATTTCTATATTTTTCTTTTTCTCCATCACCAAATTTTAGGTTACTTCATCACTAAGAAACTAAGTTAAAAGACTATTACTTAATGACACATATTCCATATACATTTGAAATAATTCAGATTATCTAATGAGTCTCGATAGTATATTTATCCACCATATTCATATTGTATTATGGTATAATAGATGTAAAAAATTTCAATATTTTTCTTTTTCTCCATCACCAAATTTTAGGTTACTTCATCACTAAGAAACTAAGTTAAAAGACTATTAGTTAATGACACATATTCCATATACATTTGAAATTATTCAAATTATCTAATGAGTCTCGATAGTATATTTATTCACCATATTCATATTGTATTATGGTATAAAAGATGTAAACAATTTCAGTGTTTTCTAATTCTCCATCACAAAATTTTAGGTTACTTCATAACTAAGAAAATAAGTTAAAAGACTATTACTTAATGACACATATTCCACATACATTTGAAATAATTCAAATTATCTAATGAGTCTCGATAGTATATTTATTCACAATATTCATATTGTATTATGGTATAATAGATGTAAACAATTTCAGTATTTTTTAACTTCTCCATCACCAAATTTTAGGTTACTTCTTCACTAAGAAACTAAGTTAAAAAACTATTACTTAATGACACATATTCCATATACATTTGAAATAATTCAAATTATCTATTGAATCTCGGTAGTATATTTATCCACCATATTCATATTGTATTATGGTATAATAGATGTAAACAGTTTCAGTATTTTCTAATTCTCCATCACCAAATCTTAGGTTACTTCATCACTAAGAAACTAAGTTAAAAGACTATTACTTAATGACACATATTCCATATACATTTGAAATAATTCAAATTATCTATTGAGTCTGTATAGTATATTTATCCACCATATTCATATTTTATTATGGTATAATAGATGTAAACAGTTTTAGTATTTTCTAATTCTCCATCACCAAATCTTAGGTTACTTCATCACTAAGAAACTAAGTTAAAAGACTATTACTTAATGACACATATTCCATATACATTTGAAATAATTCAAATTATCTAATGAGTCTCGATAGTATATTTATTCACCATATTCATATTGTATTATGGTATAATAGATGTAAACAGTTTCAGTGTTTTCTAATTCTCCATCACAAAATTTTAGGTTACTTCATCACTAAGAAACTAAGTTAAAAGACTATTACTTAATGACACATATTTCATATACATTTGAAATAATTCAGATTATCTAATGAGTCTCGATAGTATATTTATCCACCATATTCATATTGTATTATGGTATAATAGATGTAAACAATTTCTATATTTTTCTTTTTCTCCATCACCAAATTTTAGGTTACTTTATCACTAAGAAACTAAGTTAAAAGACTATAACTTAATGACACATATTCCATATACATTTGAAATAATTCAGATTATCTAATGAGTCTCGATAGTATATTTATCCACCATATTCATATTGTATTATGGTATAATAGATGTAAAAAATTTCAATATTTTTCTTTTTCTCCATCACCAAATTTTAGGTTACTTCATCACTAAGAAACTAAGTTAAAAGACTATTAGTTAATGACACATATTCCATATACATTTGAAATTATTCAAATTATCTAATGAGTCTCGATAGTATATTTATTCACCATATTCATATTGTATTATGGTATAAAAGATGTAAACAATTTCAGTGTTTTCTAATTCTCCATCACAAAATTTTAGGTTACTTCATAACTAAGAAAATAAGTTAAAAGACTATTACTTAATGACACATATTCCATATACATTTGAAATAATTCAAATTATCTAATGAGTCTCGATAGTATATTTATTCACAATATTCATATTGTATTATGGTATAATAGATGTAAACAATTTCAGTATTTTTTAACTTCTCCATCACCAAATTTTAGGTTACTTCTTCACTAAGAAACTAAGTTAAAAGACTATTACTTAATGACACATATTCCATATACATTTGAAATGATTCAAATTATCTATTGAGTCTCGATAGTATATTTATCCACCATTTTCATATTGTATTATGGTATAATAGATGTAAACAGTTTCAGTATTTTCTAATTCTCCATCACCAAATCTTAGGTTACTTCATCACTAAGAAACTAAGTTAAAAAACTATTACTTAATGACACATATTCCATATACATTTGAAATAATTCAAATTATCTATTGAAACTCGGTAGTATATTTATCCACCATATTCATATTGTATTATGGTATAATAGATGTAAACAGTTTCAGTATTTTCTAATTCTACATCACCAAATCTTAGGTTACTTCATCACTAAGAAACTAAGTTAAAAGACTATTACTTAATGACACATATTCCATATACATTAGAAATAATTCAAATTATCTATTGAGTCTCTATAGTATATTTATCCACCATATTCATATTTTATTATGGTATAATAGATGTAAACAGTTTTAGTATTTTCTAATTCTCCATCACCAAATCTTAGGTTACTTCATCACTAAGAAACTAAGTTAAAAGACTATTACTTAATGACACATATTCCATATACATTTGAAATAATTCAAATTATCTAATGAGTCTCGATAGTATATTTATTCACCATATTCATATTGTATTATGGTATAATAGATGTAAACAGTTTCAGTGTTTTCTAATTCTCCATCACAAAATTTTAGGTTAATTCATCACTAAGAAACTAAGTTAAAAGACTATTACTTAATGACACATATTCCATATACATTTGAAATAATTCAGATTATCTAATGAGTCTTGATAGTATATTTATCCACCATATTCATATTGTATTATGGTATAATAGATGTAAACAATTTCTATATTTTTCTTTTTCTCCATCACCAAATTTTAGGTTACTTCATCACTAAGAAACTAAGTTAAAAGACTATTACTTAATGACACATATTCCATATACATTTGAAATAATTCAGATTATCTAATGAGTCTCGATAGTATATTTATCCACCATATTCATATTGTATTATGGTATAATAGATGTAAAAAATTTCAATATTTTTCTTTTTCTCCATCACCAAATTTTAGGTTACTTCATCACTAAGAAACTAAGTTAAAAGACTATTAGTTAATGACACATATTCCATATACATTTGAAATTATTCAAATTATCTAATGAGTCTCGATAGTATATTTATTCACCATATTCATATTGTATTATGGTATAAAACATGTAAACAATTTCAGTGTTTTCTAATTCTCCATCACAAAATTTTAGGTTACTTCATAACTAAGAAAATAAGTTAAAAGACTATTACTTAATGACACATATTCCACATACATTTGAAATAATTCAAATTATCTAATGAGTCTCGATAGTATATTTATTCACAATATTCATATTGTATTATGGTATAATAGATGTAAACAATTTCAGTATTTTTTAACTTCTCCATCACCAAATTTTAGGTTACTTCTTCACTAAGAAACTAAGTTAAAAAACTATTACTTAATGACACATATTCCATATACATTTGAAATAATTCAAATTATCTATTGAATCTCGGTAGTATATTTATCCACCATATTCATATTGTATTATGGTATAATAGATGTAAACAGTTTCAGTATTTTCTAATTCTCCATCACCAAATCTTAGGTTACTTCATCACTAAGAAACTAAGTTAAAAGACTATTACTTAATGACACATATTCCATATACATTTGAAATAATTCAAATTATCTAATGAGTCTCGATAGTATATTTATTCACCATATTCATATTGTATTATGGTATAAAAGATGTAAACAGTTTCAGTGTTTTCTAATTCTCAATCAAAAAATTTTAAGTTACTTCATAACTAAGAAACTAAGTTAAAAGACTATTACTTAATGACACATATTCCATATACATTTAAAATAATTCAAATTATCTAATGAGTCTCGATAGTATATTTATTCACAATATTCATATTGTATTATGGTATAATAGATGTAAACAATTTCAGTATATTCTATCTTCTCCATCACCAAATTTTAGGTTACTTCTTCACTAAGAAACTAAGTTAAAGGACTATTACTTAATGACACATATTCCATATACATTTGAAATGATTCAAATTATCTAATGAGTCTCGATAGTATATTTATTCACGATAATTATATTGTATTATGGTATAATAGATGTAAACAGTTTCAGTATCTCCATCACCAAATCTTAGGTTACTTCATAACTAAGAAACCAAGTTAAAAGACTATTACTTAATGACACATATTCCATATACATTTGAAATAATTCAAATAATCTAATAAGTCTCGATAGTATATTTATTCACAATATTCATATTGTATTATGGTATAATAGATGTAAACAATTTCAGTATTTTCTATCTTCGCCATCACCAAATTTTAGGTTACTTCTTCACTAAGAAACTAAGTTAAAAGAGTATTACTTAATGACACATATTCCATATACATTTGAAATAATTCAAATTATCTAATGAGTCTCGATAGTATATTTATTCACGATATTCATATTGTATTATGGTATAATAGATGTAAATAGTTTCAGTATTTTCTAATTCTCCATCAACAAATCTTAGGTTACTTCATCACTAAGAAACTAAGTTAAAAAATTATTACTTAATGACACATATTCCATATACATTTGAAATAATTCAAATTATCTATTGAGTCTCTATAGTATATTTATCCACCATATTCATATTTTATTATGGTATAATAGATGTAAACAGTTTTAGTATTTTCTAATTCTCCATCACCAAATCTTAGGTTACTTCATCACTAAGAAACTAAGTTAAAAGACTATTACTTAATGACACATATTCCATATACATTTGAAATAATTCAAATTATCTAATGAGTCTCGATAGTATATTTATTCACCATATTCATATTGTATTATGGTATAATAGATGTAAACAGTTTCAGTGTTTTCTAATTCTCCGTCACAAAATTTTAGGTTACTTCATCACTAAGAAACAAAGTTAAAAGACTATTACTTAATGACACATATTCCATATACATTTGAAATAATTCAGATTATCTAATGTGTCTCGATAGTATATTTATCCACCATATTCATATTGTATTATGGTATAATAGATGTAAACAATTTCTATATTTTTCTTTTTCTCCATCACCAAATTTTAGGTTACTTCATCACTAAGAAACTAAGTTAAAAGACTATTACTTAATGACACATATTCCATATACATTTGAAATAATTCAGATTATCTAATGAGTCTCGATAGTATATTTATCCACCATATTCATATTGTATTATGGTATAATAGATGTAAAAAATTTCAATATTTTTCTTTTTCTCCATCACCAAATTTTAGGTTACTTCATAACTAAGAAACTAAGTTAAAAGACTATTACTTAATGACACATATTCCATATACATTTGAAATGATTCAAATTATCTAATGAGTCTCGATAGTATATTTATTCACGATATTCATATTGTATTATGGTGTAATAGATGTAAACAGTTTCAGTATCTCCATCACCAAATCTTAGGCTACTTCATAACTAAGAAACCAAGTTAAAAGACTATTACTTAATGATACATATTCCATATACATTTGAAATAATTCAAATCCATCACCAAATCTTAGGTTACTTCATCACTAAGAAACTAAGTAAAAAAACTATTACTTAATGACACATATTCCATATACATTTGAAATAATTCAAATTATCTATTGAGTCTCGATAGTATATTTATCCACCATATTCATATTGTATTATGGTATAATAGATGTAAAAAGTTTCAGTATTTTCTAATTCTCCATCACCAAATCTTAGGTTACTTCATCACTAAGAAACTAAGTTAAAAGACTATTACTTAATGACACATATTCCATATACATTTGAAATAATTCAAATTATCTAATGAATCTCGATAGTATATTTATTCACCATATTCATATCGTATTATGGTATAATAGATGTAAACAGTTTCAGTGTTTTCTAATTCTCCATCACAAAATTTTAGGTTACTTCATCACTAAGAAACTAAGTTAAAAGACTATTACTTAATGACACATATTCCATATACATTTGAAATTATTCAAATTATCTAATGAGTCTCGATAGTATATTTATTCACCATATTCATATTGTATTATGGTATAAAAGATGTGAACAATTTCAGTGTTTTCTAATTCTCCATCACAAAATTTTAGGTTACTTCATAACTAAGAAAATAAGTTAAAAGACTATTACTTAATGACACATATTCCATATACATTTGAAATAATTCAAATTATCTAATGAGTCTCGATAGTATATTTATTCACAATATTCATATTTTATTATGGTATAATAGATGTAAACAATTTCAGTATTTTTTAACTTCTCCATCACCAAATTTTAGGTTACTTCATCACTAAGAAACTAAGTTAAAAAACTATTACTTAATGACACATATTCCATATACATTTGAAATAATTCAAATTATCTATTGAATCTCGGTAGTATATTTATCCACCATATTCATATTGTATTATGGTATAATAGATGTAAACAGTTTCAGTATTTTCTAATTCTCCATCACCAAATCTTAGGTTACTTCATCACTAAGAAACTAAGTTAAAAGACTATTACTTAATGACACATATTCCATATACATTTGAAATAATTCAAATTATCTAATGAGTCTCGATAGTATATTTATTCACAATATTCATATTGTATTATGGTATAAAAGATGTAAACAGTTTCAGTGTTTTCTAATTCTCAATCAAAAAATTTTAAGTTACTTCATAACTAAGAAACTAAGTTAAAAGACTATTACTTAATGACACATATTCCATATACATTTAAAATAATTCAAATTATCTAATGAGTCTCGATAGTATATTTATTCACAATATTCATATTGTATTATGGTATAATAGATGTAAACAATTTCAGTATATTCTATCTTCTCCATCACCAAATTTTAGGTTACTTCTTCACTAAGAAACTAAGTTAAAAGACTATTACTTAATGACACATATTCCATATACATTTGAAATGATTCAAATTATCTAATGAGTCTCGATAGTATATTTATTCACGATATTCATATTGTATTATGGTATAATAGATGTAAACAGTTTCAGTATCTCCATCACCAAATCTTAGGTTACTTCATAACTAAGAAACCAAGTTAAAAGACTATTACTTAATGACACATATTCCATATACATTTGAAATAATTCTAATTATCTAATGAGTCTCGATAGTATATTTATTCACAATATTCATATTGTATTATGGTATAATAGATGTAAACAATTTCAGTATTTTCTATCTTCGCCATCACCAAATTTTAGGTTACTTCTTCACTAAGAAACTAAGTTAAAAGAGTATTACTTAATGACACATATTCCATATACATTTGAAATAATTCAAATTATCTAATGAGTCTCGATAGTATATTTATTCACGATATTCATATTGTATTATGGTATAATAGATGTAAATAGTTTTAGTATTTTCTAATTCTCCATCACCAAATCTTAGGTTACTTCATCACTAAGAAACTAAGTTAAAAAATTATTACTTAATGACACATATTCCATATACATTTGAAATAATTCAAATTATCTATTGAGTCTCTATAGTATATTTATCCACCATATTCATATTTTATTATGGTATAATAGATGTAAACAGTTTTAGTATTTTCTAATTCTCCATCACCAAATCTTAGGTTACTTCATCACTAAGAAACTAAGTTAAAAGACTATTACTTAATGACACATATTCCATATACATTTGAAATAATTCAAATTATCTAATGAGTCTCGATAGTATATTTATTCACCATATTCATATTGTATTATGGTATAATAGATGTAAACAGTTTCAGTGTTTTCTAATTCTCCGTCACAAAATTTTAGGTTACTTCATCACTAAGAAACAAAGTTAAAAGACTATTACTTAATGACACATATTCCATATACATTTGAAATAATTCAGATTATCTAATGTGTCTCGATAGTATATTTATCCACCATATTCATATTGTATTATGGTATAATAGATGTAAACAATTTCTATATTTTTCTTTTTCTCCATCACCAAATTTTAGGTTACTTCATCACTAAGAAACTAAGTTAAAAGACTATTACTTAATGACACATATTCCATATACATTTGAAATAATTCAGATTATCTAATGAGTCTCGATAGTATATTTATCCACCATATTCATATTGTATTATGGTATAATAGATGTAAAAAATTTCAATATTTTTCTTTTTCTCCATCACCAAATTTTAGGTTACTTCATAACTAAGAAACTAAGTTAAAAGACTATTACTTAATGACACATATTCCATATACATTTGAAATGATTCAAATTATTTAATGAGTCTCGATAGTATATTTATTCACGATATTCATATTGTATTATGGTATAATAGATGTAAACAGTTTCAGTATCTCCATCACCAAATCTTAGGCTACTTCATAACTAAGAAACCAAGTTAAAAGACTATTACTTAATGATACATATTCCATATACATTTGAAATAATTCAAATCCATCACCAAATCTTAGGTTACTTCATCACTAAGAAACTAAGTAAAAAAACTATTACTTAATGACACATATTCCATATACATTTGAAATAATTCAAATTATCTATTGATTCTCGATAGTATATTTATCCACCATATTCATATTGTATTATGATATAATAGATGTAAAAAGTTTCAGTATTTTCTAATTCTCCATCACCAAATCTTAGGTTACTTCATCACTAAGAAACTAAGTTAAAAGACTATTACTTAATGACACATATTCCATATACATTTGAAATGATTCAAATTATCTAATGAATCTCGATAGTATATTTATTCACCATATTCATATTGTATTATGGTATAATAGATGTAAACAGTTTCAGTGTTTTCTAATTCTCCATCAAAAAATTTTAGGTTACTTTATCACTAAGAAACTAAGTTAAAAGACTATTACTTAATGACACATATTCCATATACATTTGAAATAATTCAGATTATCTAATGAGTCTCGATAGTATATTTATCCACCATATTCATATTATATTATGGTATAATTGATGTAAACAATTTCGATATTTTTCTTTTTCTCCATCACCAAATTTTAGGTTACTTCATCACTAAGAAACTAGGTTAAAAGACTACTACTTAATGACACATATTCCATATACATTTGAAATAATTCAGATTATCTAATGAGTCTCGATAGTATATTTATCCACCATATTCATATTGTATTATGGTATAATAGATGTAAACAATTTCAATATTTTTCTTTTTCTCCATCACCAAATTTTAGGTTACTTCATCACGAAGAAACTAAGTTAAAAGACTATTACTTAATGACATATATTCCATATACATTTGAAATTATTCAAATTATCTAATGAGTCTCGATAGTATATTTATTCACCATATTCATATTGTATTATGGTACAATAGATATAAACAGTTTCAGTATTTTCTAATTCTCCATCACCAAATCTTAGGTTACTTCATCACTAAGAAACTAAGTTAAAAGACTATTACTTAATGACACATATTCCATATACATTTGAATTAATTCAAATTATCTAATGAGTCTCGATAGTCTATTTATTAACCATATTCATATTGTATTATGGTATAATAGATGTAAACAGTTTCAGTGTTTTCTAATTCTCTAACACAAAATTTTAGGTTACTTTATCACTAAGAAACTAAGTTAAAAGACTATTACTTAATGACACATATTCCATATACATTTGAAATAATTCAGATTATCTAATGAGTCTCGATAGTATATTTAACCACCATATTCATATTGTATTATGGTATAATAGATGTAAACAATTTCAATATTTTTCTTTTTCTCCATCACCAAATTTTAGGTTACTTCATCACTAAGAAACTAAGTTAAAAGACTATTACTTAATGACACATATTCCATATACATTTGAAATGATTCAAATTATCTAATGATTCTCGATAGTATATTTATTCACCATATTCATATTGTATTATGGTATAATAGATGCAAACAGTTTCAATATTTTCTAATTCTCCATCACCAAATCTTAGGTTACTTCATAACTAAGAAACTAAGTTAAAAGACTATTACTTAATGACACATATTCCATATATATTTGAAATAATTCAAATTATCTAATGAGTCTCGATAGTATATTTATTCACGATATTCATATTGTATTATGGTATAAATGATGTAAACAGTTTCAGTATTTCCTAATTCTCCATCACCAAATCTTAGGTTACTTCATCACTAAGAAACTGAGTTAAAAAACTATTACTTAATGACACATATTCCATATACATTTGAAATAATTCAAATTATCTATTGAGTCTCGATAGTATATTTATCCACCATATTCATATTGTATTATGGTATAATAGATGTATACAGTTTCAGTATTTTCTAATTCTCCATCACCAAATCTTAGGTTACTTCATCACTAAGAAACTAAGTTAAAAATTATTACTTAATGACACATATTCCATATACCTTTGAAATAATTCAAATTATCTAATGAGTCTCGATAGTATATTTATTCACCATATTCATATTGTATTATGGTATAATAGATGTAAACAGTTTCAGTGTTTTCTAATTCTTCATCACAAAATTTTAGGTTACTTCATCACTAAGAAACAAAGTTAAAAGACTATTACTTAATGACACATATTCCATATACATTTGAAATAATTCATATTATCTAATGAGTCTCGATAGTATATTTATCCACCATATTCATATTGTATTATGGTATAATAGATGTAAAAAATTTCAATATTTTTCTTTTTCTCCATCACCAAATTTTAGGTTACTTCATCACTAAGAAACTAAGTTAAAAGACTATTACTTAATGACACATATTCCATATACATTTGAAATAATTCAGATTATCTAATGAGTCTCGATAGTATATTTAACCACCATATTCATATTGTATTATGGTATAATAGATGTAAACAATTTCAATATTTTTCTTTTTCTCCATCACCAAATTTTAGGTTACTTCATCACTAAGAAACTAAGTTAAAAGACTATTACTTAATGACACATATTCCATATACATTTGAAATTATTCAAATTATCTAATGAGTCTCGATAGTATATTTATTCACCATATTCATATTGTATTATGGTACAATAGATATAAACAGTTTCAGTATTTTCTAATTCTCCATCACCAAATCTTAGGTTACTTCATCACTTAGAAACTAAGTTAAAAGACTATTACTAAATGACACATATTCCATATACATTTGAAATAATTCAAATTATCTAATGAGTCTCGATAGTATATTTATTCACCATATTCATATTGTATTATGGTATAATAGATGTAAGCAAATTCAGTATTTTCTAATTCTCCATCACAAAAGTTTAGGTTACTTCATCACTAAGAAACTAAGTTAAAAGACTATTACTTAATGACACATATTCCATATACATTTGAAATAATTCAGATTATCTAATGAGTCTCGATAGTATATTTATCCACCATATTCATATTGTATTATGGTATAATAGATGTAAACAATTTCAATATTTTTCTTTTTCTCCATCACCAAATTTTATGTTACTTCATCACTAAGAAACTAAGTTAAAAGACTATTACTTAATGACACATATTCCATATACATTTGAAATAATTCAAATTATCTAATGAGTCTCGATAATATATTTATTCACAATATTCATATTGTATTATGGTATAATAGATGTAAACAATTTCAATATTTTCCTTCTTCTCCGTCACCAAATTTTAGGTTACTTCATCACTAAGAAACTAAGTTAAAAGACTATTACTTAATGACACATATTCCATATACATTTGAAATAATTCAGATTATCTAATGAGTCTCGATAGTATATTTATCCACCATATTCATATTGTATTATGGTATAATAGATGTAAAAAATTTCAATATTTTTCTTTTTCTCCATCACCAAATCTTAGGTTACTTCATCACTAAGAAACTAAGTTAAAAGACTATTGCTTAATGACACATATTCCATATACATTTGAATTAATTCAAATTATCTAATGAGTCTCGATAGTCTATTTATTAACCATATTCATATTGTATTATGGTATAATAGATGTAAATAGTTTCAGTGTTTTCTAATTCTCTAACACAAAATTTTAGGTTACTTCATCACTAAGAAACTAAGTTAAAAGACTATTACTTAATGACACATATTCCATATACATTTGAAATAATTCAGATTATCTAATGAGTCTCGATAGTATATTTAACCACCATATTCATATTGTATTATGGTATAATAGATGTAAATAATTTCAATATTTTTCTTTTTCTCCATCACCAAATTTTAGGTTACTTCATCACTAAGAAACTAAGTTAAAAGACTATTACTTAATGACACATATTCCATATATATTTGAAATGATTCAAATTATCTAATGATTCTCGATAGTATATTTATTCACCATATTCATATTGTATTGTGGTATAATAGATGCAAACAGTTTCAATATTTTCTAATTCAATCACCAAATCTTAGGTTACTTCATAACTAAGAAACTAAGTTAAAAGACTATTACTTAATGACACATATTCCATATATATTTGAAATAATTAAATTATCTAATGAGTCTCGATAGTATATTTATTCACGATATTCATATTGTATTATGGTATAAATGATGTAAACAGTTTCAGTATTTTCTAATTCTCCATCACCAAATCTTATGTTACTTCATCACTAAGAAACTGAGTTAAAAAACTATTACTTAATGACACATATTCCATATACATTTGAAATAATTCAAATTATCTATTGAGTCTCGATAGTATATTTATCCACCATATTCATATTTTATTATGGTATAATAGATGTATACAGTTTCAGTATTTTCTAATTCTCCATCACCAAATCTTAGGTTACTTCATCACTAAAAAACTAAGTTAAAAAATTATTACTTAATGACACATATTCCATATACATTTGAAATAATTCAAATTATCTAATGAGTCTTGATAGTATATTTATTCACCATATTCATATTGTATTATGGTATAATAGATGTAAACAGTTTCAGTGTTTTCTAATTCTCCATCACAAAATTTTAGGATACTTCATCACTAAGAAACAAAGTTAAAAGACTATTACTTAATGACACATATTCCATATACATTTGAAATAATTCAGATTATCTAATGAGTCTCGATAGTATATTTATCCACCATATTCATATTGTATTATGGTATAATAGATGTAAAAAATTTCAATATTTTTCTTTTTCTCCATCACCAAATTTTAGGTTACTTCATCACTAAGAAACTAAGTTAAAAGACTATTACTTAATGACACATATTCCATATACATTTGAAATAATTCAGATTATCTAATGAGTCTCGATAGTATATTTAACCACCATATTCATATTGTATTATGGTATAATAGATGTAAACAATTTCAATATTTTTCTTTTTCTCCATCACCAAATTTTAGGTTACTTCATCACTAAGAAACTAAGTTAAAAGACTATTACTTAATGATACATATTCTATATACATTTGAAATTATTCAAATTATCTAATGAGTCTCGATAGTATATTTATTCACCATATTCATATTGTATTATGGTACAATAGATATAAACAGTTTCAGTATTTTCTAATTCTCCATCACCAAATCTTAGGTTACTTCATCACTTAGAAACTAAGTTAAAAGACTATTACTAAATGACACATATTCCATATACATTTGAAATAATTCAAATTATCTAATGAGTCTCGATAGTATATTTATTCACCATATTCATATTGTATTATGGTATAATAGATGTAAGCAGTTTCAGTATTTTCTAATTCTCCATCACAAAAGTTTAGGTTACTTCATCACTAAGAAACTAAGTTAAAAGACTATTACTTAATGACACATATTCCATATACATTTGAAATAATTCATATTATCTAATGAGTCTCGATAGTATATTTATCCACCATATTCATATTGTATTATGGTATAATAGATGTAAACAATTTCAATATTTTTCTTTTTCTCCATCACCAAATTTTAGGTTACTTCATCACTAAGAAACTAAGTTAAAAGACTATTACTTAATGACACATATTCCATATACATTTGAAATAATTCAGATTATCTAATGAGTCTCGATAGTATATTCAACCACCATATTCATATTGTATTATGGTATAATAGATGTAAACAATTTCAATATTTTTCTTTTTCTCCATCACCAAATTTTAGGTTACTTCATCACTAAGAAACTAAGTTAAAAGACTATTACTTAATGACACATATTCCATATACATTTGAAATTATTCAAATTATCTAATGAGTCTCGATAGTATATTTATTCACCATATTCATATTGTATTATGGTACAATAGATATAAACAGTTTCAGTATTTTCTAATTCTCCATCACCAAATCTTAGGTTACTTCATCACTTAGAAACTAAGTTAAAAGACTATTACTAAATGACACATATTCCATATACATTTGAAATAATTCAAATTATCTAATGAGTCTCGATAGTATATTTATTCACCATATTCATATTGTATTATGGTATAATAGATGTAAACAGTTTCAGTGTTTTCTAATTCTCCATCACAAAATTTTAGGATACTTCATCACTAAGAAACAAAGTTAAAAGACTATTACTTAATGACAAATTTTCCATATACATTTGAAATAATTCAGATTATCTAATGAGTCTCGATAGTATATTTATCCACCATATTCATATTGTATTATGGTATAATAGATGTAAAAAATTTCAATATTTTTCTTTTTCTCCATCACCAAATTTTAGGTTACTTCATCACTAAGAAACTAAGTTAAAAGACTATTACTTAATGACACATATTCCATATACATTTGAAATAATTCAGATTATCTAATGAGTCTCGATAGTATATTTAACCACCATATTCATATTGTATTATGGTACAATAGATATAAACAGTTTCAGTATTTTCTAATTCTCCATCACCAAACCTTAGGTTACTTCAACACTAAGAAACTAAGTTTAAAAACTATTACTTAATGACACATATTCCATATTCATTTGAAATAATTCAGATTATCTAACGAGTCTCGATAGTATATTTATCCACCATATTCATATTGTATTATGGTATAATAGATGTAAAAAATTTCAATATTTTTCTTTTTCTCCATCACCAAATTTTAGGTTACTTCATCACTAAGAAACTAAGTTAAAAGATTATTAATTAATGACACATATTCCATATACATTTGAAATAATTCAAATTATCTAATGAGTCTCGATAGTATATTTATTCACCATATTCATATTGTATTATGGTATAATAGATGTAAACAGTTTCAGTGTTTTCTAATTCTCCATCACAAAATTTTAGGTTACTTCATCACTAAGAGACTAAGTTAAAAGACTATTACTTAATGACACGTATTCCATATACATTTGAAATAATTCAGATTATCTAATGAGTCTCGATAGTATATTTATCCACCATATTCATATTGTATTATGGTATAATAGATGTAAAAAATTTCAATATTTTTCTTTTTCTCCATCACCAAATTTTAGGTTACTTCATCACTAAGAAACTAAGTTAAAAGACTATTACTTAATGACACATATTCCATATACATTTGAAATTATTCAAATTATCTAATGAGTCTCGATAGTATATTTATTCACCATATTCATATTGTATTATGGTACAATAGATATAAATAGTTTCAGTATTTTTTAACTTCTCCATCACCAAATCTTAGGTTACTTCATCACTTAGAAACTAAGTTAAAAGACTATTACTAAATGACACATATTCCATATACATTTGAAATAATTCAAATTATCTAATGAGTCTCGATAGTATATTTATTCACCATATTCATATTGTATTATGGTATAATAGATGTAAGCAGTTTCAATATTTTCTAATTCTCCATCACAAAAGTTTAGGTTACTTCATCACTAAGAAACTAAGTTAAAAGACTATTACTTAATGACACATATTCCATATACATTTGAAATAATTCAGATTATCTAATGAGTCTCGATAGTATATTTATCCACCATATTCATATTGTATTATGGTATAATAGATGTAAACAATTTCAATATTTTTCTTTTTCTCCATCACCAAATTTTATGTTACTTCATTACTAAGAAACTAAGTTAAAAGACTATTACTTAATGACACATATTCCATATACATTTGAAATAATTCAAATTATCTAATGAGTCTCGATAATATATTTATTCACAATATTCATATTGTATTATGGTATAATAGATGTAAACAATTTCAATATTTTCCTTCTTCTCCGTCACCAAATTTTAGGTTACTTCTTCACAAAGAAACTAAGTTAAAAGACTATTAATTAATGACACATATTCAATATACATTAGAAATAATTCAAATTATATAATGAGTCTCGATAGTATATTTATTCACCATATTCATATTGTATTATGGTATAATAGATGTAAACAGTTTCAGTGTTTTCTAATTCTCCATCACAAAATTTTAGGTTACTTCATCACTAAGAAACTAAGTTAAAACACTATTACTTAATGACACATATTCCATATACATTTGAAATAATTCAGATTATCTAATGAGTCTCGATAGTATATTTATCCACCATATTCATATTGTATTATGGTATAATAGATGTAAAAAATTTCAATATTTTTCTTTTTCTCCATCACCAAATTTTAGGTTACTTCATCACTAAGAAACTAAGTTAAAAGACTATTACTTAATGACACATATTCCATATACATTTGAAATTATTCAAATTATCTAATGAGTCTCGATAGTAGATTTATTCACCATATTCATATTGTATTATGGTACAATAGATATAAACAGTTTCAGTATTTTTTAATTCTCCATCACCAAACCTTAGGTTACTTCAACACTAAGAAACTAAGTTAAAAAACTATTACTTAATGACACATATTCCATATTCATTTGAAATAATTCAGATTATCTAATGAGTCTCGATAGTATATTTATCCACCATATTCATATTGTATTATGGTATAATAGATGTAAAAAATTTCAATATTTTTCTTTTTATCCATCACCAAATTTTAGATTACTTCATCACTAAGAAACTAAGTTAAAAGACTATTACTTAATGACACATATTCCATATACATTTGAAATTATTCAAATTATCTAATGAGTCTCGATAGTATATTTATTCACCATATTCATATTGTATTATGGTACAATAGATATAAACAGTTTAAGTATTTTCTAATTCTCCATCACCAAATCTTAGGTTACTTCATCACAAAGAAACAAAGTTAAAAGACTATTAATTAATGACACATATTCAATATACATTAGAAATAATTCAAATTATATAATGAGTCTCGATAGTATATTTATTCACCATATTCATATTGTATTATGGTATAATAGATGTAAACAGTTTCAGTGTTTTCTAATTCTCCATCACAAAATTTTAGGTTACTTCATCACTAAGAAACTAAGTTAAAAGACTATTACTTAATGACATATATTCCATATTTATTTGAAATAATTCAGATTATCTAATGAGTCTCGATAGTATATTTATCCACCATATTCATATTGTATTATGGTATAATAGATGTAAAAAATTTCAATATTTTTCTTTTTCTCCATCACCAAATTTTAGGTTACTTCATCACTAAGAAACTAAGTTAAAAGACTATTACTTAATGACACATATTCCATATACATTTGAAATTATTCAAATTATCTAATGAGTCTCGATAGTAGATTTATTCACCATATTCATATTGTATTATGGTACAATAGATATAAACAGTTTCAGTATTTTTTAATTCTCCATCACCAAACCTTAGGTTACTTCAACACTAAGAAACTAAGTTAAAAAACTAATACTTAATGACACATATTCCATATTCATTTGAAATAATTCAGATTATCTAATGAGTCTCGATAGTATATTTATCCACCATATTCATATTGTATTATGGTATATTAGATGTAAAAAATTTCAATATTTTTCTTTTTATCCATCACCAAATTTTAGGTTACTTCATCACTAAGAAACTAAGTTAAAAGACTATTACTTAATGACACGTATTCCATATACATTTGAAATAATTCAGATTATCTAATGAGTCTCGATAGTATATTTATCCACCATATTCATATTGTATTATGGTATAATAGATGTAAAAAATTTCAATATTTTTCTTTTTCTCCATCACCAAATTTTAGGTTACTTCATCACTAAGAAACTAAGTTAAAAGACTATTACTTAATGACACATATTCCATATACATTTGAAATAATTCAGATTATCTAATGAGTCTCGATAGTATATTTAACCACCATATTCATATTGTATTATGGTACAATAGATATAAACAGTTTCAGTATTTTCTAATTCTCCATCACCAAACCTTAGGTTACTTCAACACTAAGAAACTAAGTTTAAAAACTATTACTTAATGACACATATTCCATATTCATTTGAAATAATTCAGATTATCTAACGAGTCTCGATAGTATATTTATCCACCATATTCATATTGTATTATGGTATAATAGATGTAAAAAATTTCAATATTTTTCTTTTTCTCCATCACCAAATTTTAGGTTACTTCATCACTAAGAAACTAAGTTAAAAGATTATTAATTAATGACACATATTCCATATACATTTGAAATAATTCAAATTATCTAATGAGTCTCGATAGTATATTTATTCACCATATTCATATTGTATTATGGTATAATAGATGTAAACAGTTTCAGTGTTTTCTAATTCTCCATCACAAAATTTTAGGTTACTTCATCACTAAGAGACTAAGTTAAAAGACTATTACTTAATGACACGTATTCCATATACATTTGAAATAATTCAGATTATCTAATGAGTCTCGATAGTATATTTATCCACCATATTCATATTGTATTATGGTATAATAGATGTAAAAAATTTCAATATTTTTCTTTTTCTCCATCACCAAATTTTAGGTTACTTCATCACTAAGAAACTAAGTTAAAAGACTATTACTTAATGACACATATTCCATATACATTTGAAATTATTCAAATTATCTAATGAGTCTCGATAGTATATTTATTCACCATATTCATATTGTATTATGGTACAATAGATATAAATAGTTTCAGTATTTTCTAATTCTCCATCACCAAATCTTAGGTTACTTCATCACTTAGAAACTAAGTTAAAAGACTATTACTAAATGACACATATTCCATATACATTTGAAATAATTCAAATTATCTAATGAGTCTCGATAGTATATTTATTCACCATATTCATATTGTATTATGGTATAATAGATGTAAGCAGTTTCAATATTTTCTAATTCTCCATCACAAAAGTTTAGGTTACTTCATCACTAAGAAACTAAGTTAAAAGACTATTACTTAATGACACATATTCCATATACATTTGAAATAATTCAGATTATCTAATGAGTCTCGATAGTATATTTATCCACCATATTCATATTGTATTATGGTATAATAGATGTAAACAATTTCAATATTTTTCTTTTTCTCCATCACCAAATTTTATGTTACTTCATTACTAAGAAACTAAGTTAAAAGACTATTACTTAATGACACATATTCCATATACATTTGAAATAATTCAAATTATCTAATGAGTCTCGATAATATATTTATTCACAATATTCATATTGTATTATGGTATAATAGATGTAAACAATTTCAATATTTTCCTTCTTCTCCGTCACCAAATTTTAGGTTACTTCTTCACAAAGAAACTAAGTTAAAAGACTATTAATTAATGACACATATTCAATATACATTAGAAATAATTCAAATTATATAATGAGTCTCGATAGTATATTTATTCACCATATTCATATTGTATTATGGTATAATAGATGTAAACAGTTTCAGTGTTTTCTAATTCTCCATCACAAAATTTTAGGTTACTTCATCACTAAGAAACTAAGTTAAAACACTATTACTTAATGACACATATTCCATATACATTTGAAATAATTCAGATTATCTAATGAGTCTCGATAGTATATTTATCCACCATATTCATATTGTATTATGGTATAATAGATGTAAAAAATTTCAATATTTTTCTTTTTCTCCATCACCAAATTTTAGGTTACTTCATCACTAAGAAACTAAGTTAAAAGACTATTACTTAATGACACATATTCCATATACATTTGAAATTATTCAAATTATCTAATGAGTCTCGATAGTAGATTTATTCACCATATTCATATTGTATTATGGTACAATAGATATAAACAGTTTCAGTATTTTTTAATTCTCCATCACCAAACCTTAGGTTACTTCAACACTAAGAAACTAAGTTAAAAAACTATTACTTAATGACACATATTCCATATTCATTTGAAATAATTCAGATTATCTAATGAGTCTCGATAGTATATTTATCCACCATATTCATATTGTATTATGGTATAATAGATGTAAAAAATTTCAATATTTTTCTTTTTATCCATCACCAAATTTTAGGTTACTTCATCACTAAGAAACTAAGTTAAAAGACTATTACTTAATGACACATATTCCATATACATTTGAAATTATTCAAATTATCTAATGAGTCTCGATAGTATATTTATTCACCATATTCATATTGTATTATGGTACAATAGATATAAACAGTTTAAGTATTTTCTAATTCTCCATCACCAAATCTTAGGTTACTTCATCACAAAGAAACTAAGTTAAAAGACTATTAATTAATGACACATATTCAATATACATTAGAAATAATTCAAATTATATAATGAGTCTCGATAGTATATTTATTCACCATATTCATATTGTATTATGGTATAATAGATGTAAACAGTTTCAGTGTTTTCTAATTCTCCATCACAAAATTTTAGGTTACTTCATCACTAAGAAACTAAGTTAAAAGACTATTACTTAATGACATATATTCCATATTTATTTGAAATAATTCAGATTATCTAATGAGTCTCGATAGTATATTTATCCACCATATTCATATTGTATTATGGTATAATAGATGTAAAAAATTTCAATATTTTTCTTTTTCTCCATCACCAAATTTTAGGTTACTTCATCACTAAGAAACTAAGTTAAAAGACTATTACTTAATGACACATATTCCATATACATTTGAAATTATTCAAATTATCTAATGAGTCTCGATAGTAGATTTATTCACCATATTCATATTGTATTATGGTACAATAGATATAAACAGTTTCAGTATTTTTTAATTCTCCATCACCAAACCTTAGGTTACTTCAACACTAAGAAACTAAGTTAAAAAACTATTACTTAATGACACATATTCCATATTCATTTGAAATAATTCAGATTATCTAATGAGTCTCGATAGTATATTTATCCACCATATTCATATTGTATTATGGTATAATAGATGTAAAAAATTTCAATATTTTTCTTTTTATCCATCACCAAATTTTAGGTTACTTCATCACTAAGAAACTAAGTTAAAAGACTATTACTTAATGACACATATTCCATATACATTTGAAATTATTCAAATTATATAATGAGTCTCGATAGTATATTTATTCACCATATTCATATTGTATTATGGTACAATAGATATAAACAGTTTAAGTATTTTCTAATTCTCCATCACCAAATCTTAGGTTACTTCATCACAAAGAAACTAAGTTAAAAGACTATTAATTAATGACACATATTCAATATACATTAGAAATAATTCAAATTATATAATGAGTCTCGATAGTATATTTATTCACCATATTCATATTGTATTATGGTATAATAGATGTAAACAGTTTCAGTGTTTTCTAATTCTCCATCACAAAATTTTAGGTTACTTCATCACTAAGAAACTAAGTTAAAAGACTATTACTTAATGACATATATTCCATATTTATTTGAAATAATTCAGATTAACTAATGAGTCTCGATAGTATATTTATCCACCATATTCATATTGTATTATGGTATAATAGATGTAAAAAATTTCAATATTTTTCTTTTTCTCAATCACCACATTTTAGGTTACTTCATCACTAAGAAACTAAGTTAAAAGACTATTACTTAATGACACATATTCCATATACATTTGAAATTATTCAAATTATCTAATGAGTCTCGATAGTATATTTATTCACCATATTCATATTGTATTATGGTACAATAGATATAAACAGTTTAAGTATTTTCTAATTCTCCATCACCAAATCTTAGGTTACTTCATCACTAAGAAACTAAGTTAAAAGACTATTACTTAATGACACATATTCCATATACATTTGAAATAATTCAAATTATCTAATGAGTCTCGATATTATATTTATTCACCATATTCATATTGTATTATGGTATAATAGATGTAAACAGTTTCAGCGTTTTCTAATTCTCCATCACAAAATTTTAGGTTACTTCATCACTAAGAAACTAAGTTAAAAGACTATTACTTAATGACACATATTCCATATACATTTGAAATAATTCAGATTATCTAATGAGTCTCGATAGTATATTTATCCACCATAATCATATTGTATTATGGTATAATAGATGTAAACAATTTCGATATTTTTCTTTTTCTCCATCATCAAATTTTAGGTTACTTCATCACTAAGAAACTAAGTTAAAAGACTATTACTTAATGACACATATTCCATATACATTTGAAATAATTCAGATTATCTAATGAGTCTCGATAGTATATTTATCAACCATATTCATATTGTATTATGGTATAATAGATGTAAACAATTTCAATATTTTTCTTTTTCTCCATCAACAAATTTTAGGTTACTTCATCATTAAGAAACTAAGTTAAAAGACTATTACTTAATGACACATATTCCATATACATTTGAAATTATTCAAATTATCTAATGAGTCTCGATAGTATATTTATTGACCATATTCATATTGTATTATGGTACAATAGATATAAACAGTTTCAGTATATTCTAATTCTCCATAACCAAATCTTAGGTTACTTCATCACTAAGAAACTAAGTTAAAAGACTATTACTTAATGACACATATTCCATGTACATTTGAAATAATTCAAATTATCTAATGAGTCTCGATAGTCTATTTATTCACCATATTCATATTGTATTATGGTATAATAGTTGTAAACAGTTTCAGTGTTTTCTAATTCTCTATCACAAAATTTTAGGTTACTTCATCACTAAGAAACTAAGTTAAAAGACTAATACTTATTGACACATATTCCATATACATTTGAAATAATTCAGATTATCTAATGAGTCTCGATAGTATATTTATCCACCATAATCATATTGTATTATGGTATAATAGATGTAAACAATTTCGATATTTTTCTTTTTCTCCATCATCAAATTTTAGGTTACTTCATCACTAAGAAACTAAGTTAAAAGACTATTACTTAATGACACATATTCCATATACATTTGAAATAATTCAGATTATCTAATGAGTCTCGATAGTATATTTATCAACCATATTCATATAGTATTATGGTATAATAGATGTAAACAATTTCAATATTTTTCTTTTTCTCCATCAACAAATTTTAGGTTACTTCATCATTAAGAAACTAAGTTAAAAGACTATTACTTAATGACACATATTCCATATACATTTGAAATTATTCAAATTATCTAATGAGTCTCGATAGTATATTTATTGACCATATTCATATTGTATTATGGTACAATAGATATAAACAGTTTCAGTATTTTCTAATTCTCCATAACCAAATCTTAGGTTACTTCATCACTAAGAAACTAAGTTAAAAGACTATTACTTAATGACACATATTCCATATACATTTGAAATAATTCAAATTATCTAATGAGTCTCGATAGTCTATTTATTCACCATATTCATATTGTATTATGGTATAATAGTTGTAAACAGTTTCAGTGTTTTCTAATTTTCTATCACAAAATTTTAGGTTACTTCATCACTAAGAAACTAAGTTAAAAGACTAATACTTATTGACACATATTCCATATACATTTGAAATAATTCAGATTATCTAATGAGTCTCGATAGTATATTTAACCACCATATTCATATTGTATTATGGTATAATAGATGTAAACAATTTCGATATTTTTCTTTTTCTCCATCACAAAATTTTAGGTTACTTCATCACTAAGAAACTAAGTGAAAAGACTATTACTTAATGACACATATTCCATATACATTTGAAATGATTCAAATTATCTAATGATTCTCGATAGTATATTTATTCACCATATTCATATTGTATTATGGTATAATAGATGTAAACAGTTTCAATATTTTCTAATTCTCCATCACCAAATCTTAGGTTACTTCATAACTAAGAAACTAAGTTAAAAGACTATTACTTAATGACACATATTCCATATATATTTGAAATAATTCAAATTATCTAATGAGTCTCGATAGTATATTTATTCACGATATTCATATTGTATTATGGTATAATAGATGTAAACAGTTTCAGTATTTTCTAATTCTCCATCACCAAATCTTAGGTTACTTCATCAATAAGAAACTAAGTTAAAAAACTATTACTTAATGACACATATTCCATATACATTTGAAATAATTCAAATTATTTATTGAGTCTCGATAGTATATTTATCCACCATATTCATATTGTATTATGGTATAATAGATGTATACAGTTTCAGTATTTTCTAATTCTCCATCACCAAATCTTAGGTTACTTCATCACTAAGAAACTAAGTTAAAAACTATTACTTAATGACACATATTCCATATACATTTGAAATAATTCAAATTATCTAATGAGTCTCGATAGTATATTTATTCACCATATTCATATTGTATTATGGTACAATAGATATAAACAGTTTCAGTATTTTCTAATTCTCCATCACCAAACCTTAGGTTACTTCAACACTAAGAAACTAAGTTAAAAGACTATTACTTAATGACACATATTCCATATATATTTGAAATAATTCAAATCATCTAATGAGTCTCGATAGTATATTTATTCACCATATTCATATTGTATTATGGTATAATAGATGTAAACAGTTTCAGTGTTTTCTAATTCTCCATCACAAAATTTTAGGTTACTTCATCACTAAGAAATTAAGTTAAAAGACTATTACTTAATGACACATATTCCATATACATTTGAAATAATTCAGATTATCTAATGAGTCTCGATAGTATATTTATCCACCATATTCATATTGTATTATGGTATAATAGATGTAAAAAATTTCAATATTTTTCTTTTTCTCCATCACCAAATTTTAGGTTACTTCATCACTAAGAAACTAAGTTAAAATACTATTACTTAATGACACATATTCCATATACATTTGAAATTATTCAAATTATCTAATGAGTCTCGATAGTATATTTATTCACCATATTCATATTGTATTATGGTACAATAGATATAAACAGTTTAAGTATTTTCTAATTCTCCATCACCAAATCTTAGGTTACTTCATAACAAAGAAACTAAGTTAAAAGACTATTAATTAATGACACATATTCAATATACATTAGAAATAATTCAAATTATATAATGAGTCTCGATAGTATATTTATTCACCATATTCATATTGTATTATGGTATAATAGATGTAAACAGTTTCAGTGTTTTCTAATTCTCCATCACAAAATTTTAGGTTAATTCATCACTAAGAAACTAAGTTAAAAGACTATTACTTAATGACATATATTCCATATTTATTTGAAATAATTCAGATTATCTAATGAGTCTCGATAGTATATTTATCCACCATATTCATATTGTATTATGGTATAATAGATGTAAAAAATTTCAATATTTTTCTTTTTCTCAATCACCACATTTTAGGTTACTTCATCACTAAGAAACTAAGTTAAAAGACTATTACTTAATGACACATATTCCATATACATTTGAAATTATTCAAATTATCTAATGAGTCTCGATAGTATATTTATTCACTATATTCATATTGTATTATGGTACAATAGATATAAACAGTTTAAGTATTTTCTAATTCTCCATCACCAAATCTTAGGTTACTTCATCACTAAGAAACTAAGTTAAAAGACTATTACTTAAAGACACATATTCCATATACATTTGAAATAATTCAAATTATCTAATGAGTCTCGATATTATATTTATTCACCATATTCATATTGTATTATGGTATAATAGATGTAAACAGTTTCAGCGTTTTCTAATTCTCCATCACAAAATTTTAGGTTACTTCATCACTAAGAAACTAAGTTAAAAGACTATTACTTAATGACACATATTCCATATACATTTGAAATAATTCAGATTATCTAATGAGTCTCGATAGTATATTTATCCACCATAATCATATTGTATTATGGTATAATAGATGTAAACAATTTCGATATTTTTCTTTTTCTCCATCATCAAATTTTAGGTTACTTCATCACTAAGAAACTAAGTTAAAAGACTATTACTTAATGACACATATTCCATATACATTTGAAATAATTCAGATTATCTAATGAGTCTCGATAGTATATTTATCAACCATATTCATATTGTATTATGGTATAATAGATGTAAACAATTTCAATATTTTTCTTTTTCTCCATCAACAAATTTTAGGTTACTTCATCATTAAGAAACTAAGTTAAAAGACTATTACTTAATGACACATATTCCATATACATTTGAAATTATTCAAATTATCTAATGAGTCTCGATAGTATATTTATTGACCATATTCATATTGTATTATGGTACAATAGATATAAACAGTTTCAGTATTTTCTAATTCTCCATAACCAAATCTTAGGTTACTTCATCACTAAGAAACTAAGTTAAAAGACTATTACTTAATGACACATATTCCATATACATTTGAAATAATTCAAATTATCTAATGAGTCTCGATAGTCTATTTATTCACCATATTCATATTGTATTATGGTATAATAGTTGTAAACAGTTTCAGTGTTTTCTAATTCTCTATCACAAAATTTTAGGTTACTTCATCACTAAGAAACTAAGTTAAAAGACTAATACTTATTGACACATATTCCATATACATTTGAAATAATTCAGATTATCTAATGAGTCTCGATTGTATATTTAACCACCATATTCATATTGTATTATGGTATAATAGATGTAAACAATTTCGATATTTTTCTTTTTCTCCATCACCAAATTTTAGGTTACTTCATCACTAAGAAACTAAGTGAAAAGACTATTACTTAATGACACATATTCCATATACATTTGAAATGATTCAAATTATCTAATGATTCTCGATAGTATATTTATTCACCATATTCATATTGTATTATGGTATAATAGATGTAAACAGTTTCAATATTTTCTAATTCTCCATCACCAAATCTTAGGTTACTTCATAACTAAGAAACTAAGTTAAAAGACTATTACTTAATGACACATATTCCATATATATTTGAAATAATTCAAATTATCTAATGAGTCTCGATAGTATATTTATTCACGATATTCATATTGTATTATGGTATAATAGATGTAAACAGTTTCAGTATTTTCTAATTCTCCATCACCAAATCTTAGGTTACTTCATCAATAAGAAACTAAGTTAAAAAACTATTACTTAATGACACATATTCCATATACATTTGAAATAATTCAAATTATTTATTGAGTTTCGATAGTATATTTATCCACCATATTCATATTGTATTATGGTATAATAGATGTATACAGTTTCAGTATTTTCTAATTCTCCATCACCAAATCTTAGGTTACTTCATCACTAAGAAACTAAGTTAAAAACTATTACTTAATGACACATATTCCATATACATTTGAAATAATTCAAATTATCTAATGAGTCTCGATAGTATATTTATTCACCATATTCATATTGTATTATGGTATAATAGATGTAAACAGTTTCAGTGTTTTCTAATTCTGCATCACAAAATTTTAGTTTACTTCATCACTAAGAAACTAAGTTAAAAGACTATTACTTAATGACACATATTCCATATACATTTGAAATAATTCAGATTATCTAATGAGTCTCGATAGTATATTTATCCACCATATTCATATTGTATTATGGTATAATAGATGTAAAAAATTTCAATATTTTCTTTTTCTCCATCACCAAATTTTAGGTTACTTCATCACTAAGAAACTAAGTTAAAAGACTATTACTTAATGACACATATTCCATATACATTTGAAATTATTCAAATTATCTAATGAGTCTCGATATTATATTTATTCACCATATTCATATTGTATTATGGTACAATAGATATAAACAGTTTCAGTATTTTCTAATTCTCCATCACCAAACCTTAGGTTACTTCAACACTAAGAAACTAAGTTAAAAGACTATTACTTAATGACACATATTCCATATATATTTGAAATAATTCAAATCATCTAATGAGTCTCGATAGTATATTTATTCACCATATTCATATTGTATTATGGTATAATAGATGTAAACAGTTTCAGTGTTTTCTAATTCTCCATCACAAAATTTTAGGTTACTTCATCACTAAGAAATTAAGTTAAAAGACTATTACTTAATGACACATATTCCATATACATTTGAAATAATTCAGATTATCTAATGAGTCTCGATAGTATATTTAACCACCATATTCATATTGTATTATGGTATAATAGATGTAAACAATTTCAATATTTTTCTTTTTCTCCATCACCAAATTTTAGGTTACTTCATCACTAAGAAACTAAGTTAAAAGACTATTACTTAATGACACATATTCCATATACATTTGAAATTACTCAAATTATCTAATGTGTCTCGATAGTATATTTATTCACCATATTCATATTGTATTATGGTATAATAGATATAAACAGTTTCAGTATTTTCTAATTCTCCATCACCAAATCTTAGGTTACTTCATCACTAAGAAACTAAGTTAAAAGACTATTACTTAATGACACATATTCCATATACATTTGAAATAATTCAAATTATCTAATGAGTCTCGATAGTATATTTATTCACCATATTCATATTGTATTATGGTATAATAGATGTAAGCAGTTTCAGTATTTTCTAATTCTCCATCACAAAATTTTAGGTTACTTCATCACTAAGAAACTAAGTTAAAAGACTATTACTTAATGACACATATTCCATATACATTTGAAATAATTCAGATTATCTAATGAGTCTCGGTAGTATATTTATCCACCATATTCATATTGTAATATGGTATAATAGATGTAAACAATTTCAATATTTTTCTTTTTCTCCATCACCAAATTTTAGGTTACTTCATCACTAAGAAACTAAGTTAAAAGACTATTACTTAATGACACATATTCGATATACAATTGAAATAATTCAAATTATCCAATGAGTCTCGATAGTCTATTTATTCACCATATTCATATTGTATTATGGTATAATAGATGTAAACAGTTTCAGTGTTTTCTAATTCTCTATCACAAAATTTTAGGTTACTTCATCACTAAGAAACTAAGTTAAAAGACTATTACTTAATTACACATTTCCATATACATTTGAAATTATTCAAATTATCTAATGAGTCTTGATAGTATATTTATTCACCATATTCATATTGTATTATGGTACAATAGATATAAACAGTTTAAGTATTTTCTAATTCTCCATCACCAAATCTTAGGTTACTTCATCACTAAGAAACCAAGTTAAAAGACTATTACTTAATGACACATATTCCATATACATTTGAAATAATTCAAATGATCTAATGAGTCTCGATAGTATATTTATTCACCATATTCATATTGTATTATAGTATAATAGATGTAAACAGTTTCAGTGTTTTCTAATTCTCCATCACAAAATTTTAGGTTACTTCATCACTAAGAAACTAAGTTAAAAGACTATTACTTAATGACACATATTCCATATACATTTTAAATAATTCAGATTATCTAATGAGTCTCGACAATATATTTAACCACCATATTCATATTGTATTATGGTATAATAGATGTAAACAATTTGAATATTTTTCTTTTTCTCCATCACCAAATTTTAGGTTACTTCATCACTAAGAAACTAAGTTAAAAGACTATTACTTAATGACACATATTCCATATACATTTGAAATTATTCAAATTATCTAATGAGTCTCGATAGTATATTTATTCACCATATTCATATTGTATTATGGTACAATAGATATAAACAGTTTTAGTATTTTCTAATTCTCCATCACCAAATCTTAGGTTACTTCATCACTAGGAAACTAAGTTAAAAGACTATTACTTAATGACACATATTCCATATACATTTGAAATAATTCAAATTATCTAATGAGTCTCGATAGTATATTTATTCACCAAGTTCATATTGTATTATGGTATAATAGATATAAGCAGTTTCAGTATTTTCTAATTCTCCATCACAAAATTTTAGGTTACTTCATCACTAAGAAACTAAGTTAAAAGACTATTACTTAATGACACATATTCCATATACATTTGAAATAATTCAGATTATCTAATGAGTCTCGATAGTATATTTATCCACCATATTCATATTGTATTATGGTATAATAGATGTAAACAATTTCAATATTTTTCTTTTTCTCCATCACCAAATTTTAGGTTACTTCATCACTAAGAAAATAAGTTAAAAGACTATTACTTAATGACACATATTCCATATACATTTGAAATAATTCAAATTATCTAATGAGTCTCGATAGTCTATTTATTCACCATATTCATAATGTATTATGGTATAATAGATGTAAATAGTTTCAGTGTTTTCTAATTCTCTATCACAAAATTTTAGGTTACTTCATCACTAAGAAACTAAGTTAAAAGACTATTACTTAATGACACATATTCCATATACATTTAAAATAATTCAAATTATCTAATGAGTCTCGATAGTATATTTATCCACCATATTCATATTGTATTATGGTACAATAGATATAAACAGTTTAAGTATTTTCTAATTCTCCATCACAAAATTTTAGGTTACTTCATCACTAACAAACTAAGTTAAAAGACTATTACTTAATGACACATATTCCATATACATTTGAAATAATTCAGATTATCTAATGAGTCTCGATAGTATATTTAACCACCATATTCATATTGTATTATGGTATAATAGATGTAAACAATTTCAGTATTTTCTTTTTCTCCATCACCAAATTTTAGGTTACCTCATCACTAAGAAACTAAGTTAAAAGACTATTACTTAATGACACATATTCCATATACATTTGAAATAATTCAGATTATCTAATGAGTCTCGATAGTATATTTAACCACCATATTCATATTGTATTATATTATAATAGATGTAAACAATTTCAATATTTTTCTTTTTCTCCATCACCAAATTTTAGGTTACTTCATCACTAAGAAACTAAGTTAAAAGACTATTACTTAATGACACATATTCCATATACATTTGAGATAATTCTAATTATCTAATGAGTCTCGATAGTATATTTATCCACCATATTCATATTGTATTATGGTCTAATAGATATAAACAGTTTCAGTATTTTCTAACTCTCCATCACCAAATCTTAGGTTACTTCATCACTAAGAAATCAAGTTAAAAGACTATTACTTAATGACACATATTCCATATACATTTGAAATAATTCAGATTATCTAATGAGTCTCGATAGTATATTTATTTACCATATTCATATTGTATTATGGTATAATAGATGTAAGCAGTTTCAGTATTTTCTAATTCTCCATCACAAAATTTTAGGTTACTTCATCACTAAGAAACTAAGTTAAAAGACTATTACTTAATGACACATATTCCATATACATTTGAAATAATTCAGATTATCTAATGAGTCTCGATAGTATATTTATCCACCATATTCATATTGTATTATGGTATAATAGATGTAAACAGTTTCAGTATTTTCTAATTCTCCATCACCAAATTTTAGGTTATTTCATCACTAAGAAACTAAGTTAAAAGACTATTACTTAATGACACATATTCCATATACATTTGAAATAATTCAAATTATCTAATGAGTCTCGATAGTATATTTATTCACCATATTCATATTGTATTATGGTATAATAGATGTAAGCAGTTTCAGTATTTTCTAATTCTCCATCACAAAATTTTAGGTTACTTCATCACTAAGAAACTAAGTTAAAAGACTATTACTTAATGACACATATTCCATATACATTTGAAATAATTCAGATTATCTAATGAGTCTCGATAGTATATTTATCCACCATATTCATATTGTATTATGGTATAATAGATGTAAACAATTTCAATATTTTTCTTTTTCTCCATCACCAAATTTTAGGTTACTTCATCACTAAGAAACTAAGTCAAAAGACTATTAATTAATGACACATATTCCATATACATTTGAAATTCTTCAAATTATCCAATGAGTCTCGATAGTATATTTATTCACCGTATTCATATTGTATTATGGTATAATAGATGTAAACAGTATCAGTGTTTTCTAATTCTCTATCACAAAATTTTAGGTTACTTCATCACTAAGAAACTAAGTTAAAAGACTATTACTTAATGACACATATTCCATATACATTTGAAATTATTCAAATTATCTAATGAGTCTCGATAGTATATTTATTCACCATATTCATATTGTATTATGGTACAATAAATATAAACAGTTTAAGTATTTTCTAATTCTCCATCACCAAATCTTAGGTTACTTCATCACTAAGAAACTAAGTTAAAAGACTATTACTTAATGACACATATTCCATATACATTTGATATTATTCAAATTATCTAATGAGTCTCGATAGTATATTTATTCACCATATTCATATTGTATTATAGTATAATAGATGTAAACAGTTTCAGTGTTTTCTAATTCTCCATCACAAAATTTTAGGTTACTTCATCACTAAGAAACTAAATTAAAAGACTATTACTTAATGACACATATTCCATATACATTTGAAATAATTCAGATTATCTAATGAGTCTCGATAGTATATTTAACCACCATATTCATATTGTATTATGGTATAATAGATGTAAACAATTTCAATATTTTTCTTTTTCTCCATCACCAAATTTTAGGTTACTTCATCACTAAGAAACTAAGTCAAAAGACTATTACTTAATGACACATATTCCATATACATTTGATATTATTCAAATTATCTAATGAGTCTCGATAGTATATTTATTCACCATATTCATATTGTATTATGGTACAATAGATATAAACAGTTTCAATATTTTTCTTTTTCTCCATCACCAAATTTTAGGTTACTTCATCACTAAGAAACTAAGTTAAAAGACTATTACTTAATGACACATATTCCATATACATTTGAAATAATTCAGATTATCTAATGAGTCTCGATAGTATATTTAACCACCATATTCATATTGTATTATGGTATAATAGATGTAAACAATTTCAATATTTTTCTTTTTCTCCATCACCAAATTTTAGGTTACTTCATCACTAAGAAACTAAGTTAAAAGACTATTACTTAATGACACATATTCCATATACATTTGAAATAATTCAGATTATCTAATGAGTCTCGATAGTATATTTATCCACCATATTCATATTGTATTATGGTATAATAGATGTAAACAATTTCAATATTTTTCTTTTTCTCCATCACCAAATTTTAGGTTACTTCATCACTAAGAAACTAAGTTAAAAGACTATTACTTAATGACACATATTCCATATACATTTGAAATTCTTCAAATTATCTAATGAGTCTCGATAGTATATTTTTCCACCATATTCATATTGTATTATGGTATAATAGATGTAAACAGTTTCAGTATTTTCTAATTCTCCATCACCAAATCTTAGGTTACTTCATCACTAAGAAACTAAGTTAAAAGACTATTACTTAATGACACATATTCCATATACATTTGAAATAATTCAAATTATCTAATGAGTCTCGATAGTATATTTATTCACCATATTCATATTGTATTATGGTATAATAGATGTAAGCAGTTTCAGTATTTTCTAATTCTCCATCACAAAATTTTAGGTTACTTCATCACTAAGAAACTAAGTTAAAAGACTATTACTTAATGACACATATTCCATATACATTTGAAATAATTCAGATTATCTAATGAGTCTCGATAGTATATTTAACCACCATATTCATATTGTATTATGGTATAATAGATGTAAACAATTTCAATATTTTTCTTTTTCTCCATCACCAAATTTTAGGTTACTTCATCACTAAGAAACTAAGTCAAAAGTCTATTAATTAATGACACATATTCCATATACATTTGAAATTCTTCAAATTATCTAATGAGTCTCGATAGTATATTTATTCACCATATTCATATTGTATTATGGTACAATAGATATAAACAGTTTCAGTATTTTCTAATTCTCCATCACCAAATCTTAGGTTACTTCATCACTAAGAAACTAAGTTAAAAGACTATTACTTAATGACACATATTCCATATACATTTGAAATAATTCAAATTATCTAATGAGTCTCGATAGTATATTTATTCACCATATTCATATTGTATTACGGTATAATAGATGTAAGCAGTTTCAGTATTTTCTAATTCTCCATCACAAAATTTTAGGTTACTTCATCACTAAGAAACTAAGTTAAAAGACTATTACTTAATGACACATATTCCATATACATTTGAAATAATTCAGATTATCTAATGAGTCTCGATAGTATATTTATCCACCATATTCATATTGTATTATGGTATAATAGATGTAAACAATTTCAATATTTTTCTTTTTCTCCATCACCAAATTTTAGGTTACTTCATCACTAAGAAATTAAGTCAAAAGACTATTAATTAATGACACATATTCCATATACATTTGAAATTCTTCAAATTATCCAATGAGTCTCGATAGTATATTTATTCACCGTATTCATATTGTATTATGGTATAATAGATGTAAACAGTATCAGTGTTTTCTAATTCTCTATCACAAAATTTTAGGTTACTTCATCACTAAGAAACTAAGTTAAAAGACTATTACTTAATGACACATATTCCATATACATTTGAAATTATTCAAATTATCTAATGAGTCTCGATAGTATATTTATTCACCATATTCATATTGTATTATGGTACAATAAATATAAACAGTTTAAGTATTTTCTAATTCTCCATCACCAAATCTTAGGTTACTTCATCACTAAGAAACTAAGTTAAAAGACTATTACTTAATGACACATATTCCATATACATTTGAAATAATTCAAATTATCTAATGAGTCTCGATAGTATATTTATTCACCATATTCATATTGTATTATAGTATAATAGATGTAAACAGTTTCAGTGTTTTCTAATTCTCCATCACAAAATTTTAGGTTACTTCATCACTAAGAAACTAAGTTAAAAGACTATTACTTAATGACACATATTCCATATACATTTGAAATAATTCAGATTATCTAATGAGTCTCGATAGTATATTTAACCACCATATTCATATTGTATTATGGTATAATAGATGTAAACAATTTCAATATTTTTCTTTTTCTCCATCACCAAATTTTAGGTTACTTCATCACTAAGAAACTAAGTCAAAAGACTATTACTTAATGACACATATTCCATATACATTTGATATTATTCAAATTATCTAATGAGTCTCGATAGTATATTTATTCACCATATTCATATTGTATTATGGTACAATAGATATAAACAGTTTCAATATTTTTCTTTTTCTCCATCACCAAATTTTAGGTTACTTCATCACTAAGAAACTAAGTTAAAAGACTATTACTTAATGACACATATTCCATATACATTTGAAATAATTCAGATTATCTAATGAGTCTCGATAGTATATTTAACCACCATATTCATATTATATTATGGTATAATAGATGTAAACAATTTCAATATTTTTCTTTTTCTCCATCACCAAATTTTAGGTTACTTCATCACTAAGAAACTAAGTTAAAAGACTATTACTTAATGACACATATTCCATATACATTTGAAATAATTCAGATTATCTAATGAGTCTCGATAGTATATTTATCCACCATATTCATATTGTATTATGGTATAATAGATGTAAACAATTTCAATATTTTTCTTTTTCTCCATCACCAAATTTTAGGTTACTTCATCACTAAGAAACTAAGTTAAAAGACTATTACTTAATGACACATATTCCATATACATTTGAAATTCTTCAAATTATCTAATGAGTCTCGATAGTATATTTTTCCACCATATTCATATTGTATTATGGTATAATAGATGTAAACAGTTTCAGTATTTTCTAATTCTCCATCACCAAATCTTAGGTTACTTCATCACTAAGAAACTAAGTTAAAAGACTATTACTTAATGACACATATTCCATATACATTTGAAATAATTCAAATTATCTAATGAGTCTCGATAGTATATTTATTCACCATATTCATATTGTATTATGGTATAATAGATGTAAGCAGTTTCAGTATTTTCTAATTCTCCATCACAAAATTTTAGGTTACTTCATCACTAAGAAACTAAGTTAAAAGACTATTACTTAATGACACATATTCCATATACATTTGAAATAATTCAGATTATCTAATGAGTCTCGATAGTATATTTAACCACCATATTCATATTGTATTATGGTATAATAGATGTAAACAATTTCAATATTTTTCTTTTTCTCCATCACCAAATTTTAGGTTACTTCATCACTAAGAAACTAAGTCAAAAGTCTATTAATTAATGACACATATTCCATATACATTTGAAATTCTTCAAATTATCTAATGAGTCTCGATAGTATATTTATTCACCATATTCATATTGTATTATGGTACAATAGATATAAACAGTTTCAGTATTTTCTAATTCTCCATCACCAAATCTTAGGTTACTTCATCACTAAGAAACTAAGTTAAAAGACTATTACTTAATGACACATATTCCATATACATTTGAAATAATTCAAATTATCTAATGAGTCTCGATAGTATATTTATTCACCATATTCATATTGTATTACGGTATAATAGATGTAAGCAGTTTCAGTATTTTCTAATTCTCCATCACAAAATTTTAGGTTACTTCATCACTAAGAAACTAAGTTAAAAGACTATTACTTAATGACACATATTCCATATACATTTGAAATAATTCAGATTATCTAATGAGTCTCGATAGTATATTTATCCACCATATTCATATTGTATTATGGTATAATAGATGTAAACAATTTCAATATTTTTCTTTTTCTCCATCACCAAATTTTAGGTTACTTCATCACTAAGAAATTAAGTCAAAAGACTATTAATTAATGACACATATTCCATATACATTTGAAATTCTTCAAATTATCCAATGAGTCTCGATAGTATATTTATTCACCGTATTCATATTGTATTATGGTATAATAGATGTAAACAGTATCAGTGTTTTCTAATTCTCTATCACAAAATTTTAGGTTACTTCATCACTAAGAAACTAAGTTAAAAGACTATTACTTAATGACACATATTCCATATACATTTGAAATTATTCAAATTATCTAATGAGTCTCGATAGTATATTTATTCACCATATTCATATTGTATTATGGTACAATAAATATAAACAGTTTAAGTATTTTCTAATTCTCCATCACCAAATCTTAGGTTACTTCATCACTAAGAAACTAAGTTAAAAGACTATTACTTAATGACACATATTCCATATACATTTGAAATAATTCAAATTATCTAATGAGTCTCGATAGTATATTTATTCACCATATTCATATTGTATTATAGTATAATAGATGTAAACAGTTTCAGTGTTTTCTAATTCTCCATCACAAAATTTTAGGTTACTTCATCACTAAGAAACTAAGTTAAAAGACTATTACTTAATGACACATATTCCATATACATTTGAAATAATTCAGATTATCTAATGAGTCTCGATAGTATATTTAACCACCATATTCATATTGTATTATGGTATAATAGATGTAAACAATTTCAATATTTTTCTTTTTCTCCATCACCAAATTTTAGGTTACTTCATCACTAAGAAACTAAGTCAAAAGACTATTACTTAATGACACATATTCCATATACATTTGATATTATTCAAATTATCTAATGAGTCTCGATAGTATATTTATTCACCATATTCATATTGTATTATGGTACAATAGATATAAACAGTTTCAATATTTTTCTTTTTCTCCATCACCAAATTTTAGGTTACTTCATCACTAAGAAACTAAGTTAAAAGACTATTACTTAATGACACATATTCCATATACATTTGAAATAATTCAGATTATCTAATGAGTCTCGATAGTATATTTAACCACCATATTCATATTATATTATGGTATAATAGATGTAAACAATTTCAATATTTTTCTTTTTCTCCATCACCAAATTTTAGGTTACTTCATCACTAAGAAACTAAGTTAAAAGACTATTACTTAATGACACATATTCCATATACATTTGAAATAATTCAGATTATCTAATGAGTCTCGATAGTATATTTATCCACCATATTCATATTGTATTATGGTATAATAGATGTAAACAATTTCAATATTTTTCTTTTTCTCCATCACCAAATTTTAGGTTACTTCATCACTAAGAAACTAAGTTAAAAGACTATTACTTAATGACACATATTCCATATACATTTGAAATTCTTCAAATTATCTAATGAGTCTCGATAGTATATTTATCCACCATATTCATATTGTATTATGGTATAATAGATGTAAACAGTTTCAGTATTTTCTAATTCTCCATCACCAAATCTTAGGTTACTTCATCACTAAGAAACTAAGTTAAAAGACTATTACTTAATGACACATATTCCATATACATTTGAAATAATTCAAATTATCTAATGAGTCTCGATAGTATATTTATTCACCATATTCATATTGTATTATGGTATAATAGATGTAAGCAGTTTCAGTATTTTCTAATTCTCCATCACAAAATTTTAGGTTACTTCATCACTAAGAAACTAAGTTAAAAGACTATTACTTAATGACACATATTCCATATACATTTGAAATAATTCAGATTATCTAATGAGTCTCGATAGTATATTTATCCACCATATTCATATTGTATTATGGTATAATAGATGTAAACAATTTCAATATTTTTCTTTTTCTCCATCACCAAATTTTAGGTTACTTCATCACTAAGAAACTAAGTCAAAAGACTATTAATTAATGACACATATTCCATATACATTTGAAATTCTTCAAATTATCTAATGAGTCTCGATAGTATATTTATTCACCATATTCATATTGTATTATGGTACAATAGATATAAACAGTTTCAGTATTTTCTAATTCTCCATCACCAAATCTTAGGTTACTTCATTACTAAGAAACTAAGTTAAAAGACTATTACTTAATGACACATATTCCATATACATTTGAAATAATTCAAATTATCTAATGAGTCTCGATAGTATATTTATTCACCATATTCATATTGTATTATGGTATAATAGATGTAAGCAGTTTCAGTATTTTCTAATTCTCCATCTCAAAATTTTAGGTTACTTCATCACTAAGAAACTAAGTTAAAAGACTATTACTTAATGACACATATTCCATATACATTTGAAATAATTCAGATTATCTAATGAGTCTCGATAGTATATTTATCCACCATATTCATATTGTATTATGGTATAATAGATGTAAACAATTTCAATATTTTTCTTTTTCTCCATCACCAAATTTTAGGTTACTTCATCACTAAGATTTGGTGAATAAATATACTATCAGGCCTCTTTTTATAATTTTAGTTATTAACAATGTATATGAAATATGTGTCATTAATTAATAGTCTTTTAACTTAGATTCTTAGTGATGAAGTAACCTAAAATTTGGTGATGGAAAAGAAGAAAAATATTGAAATTGTTTACATCTATTATACAATAATACAATATGAATATGGTTAATAAATATACTATAGGGCGCCATTATATAATTTGAATTATTTCTAATGTATATGGAATATGTGTCATTAAGTAATAGTGTTTTAACTTAGTTTCTTAGTGACGAAGTAACCCAAAATTTGGTGATGGAGAAGAAGAAAAATATTGAAATTGTTTACATCTATTATATCATAATACAATATGAATATGGTAAATAAATATACAATCGGGCCTCATTATATAAGTTTAATTATAACCAATGTATTTGAAATATGTGCCATTAATTGATTGTCTTTTAACTTAGTTTCTTAGTGATGAAGTAACCTAAAATTTGGTGATGGAGAAGAAGAAAAATATTGACATTGTTTACATCTATTATACCATAATACAATATGAATATGGTGAATAAATATACTATCGGGCCTCATTATATAATTTGAGTTATTAGCAATGTATATGGAATATGTGTCATTAATTAATAGTCTTTTAACTTAGTTTCTTGGTGAAGAAGTAACCTAAAATTTGGTGATGGAGAAGAAGAAAAATACTGAAATTGTTTACATCTATTATACCATAATACAATATGAATATGTTGAATAAATATAATATCGAGACTCATTATATAATTTGAATTATTTATAATGTATATGGAATATGTGTCATTAATTTATAGTATTTTAACTTAGTTTCTTTGTGAAGAAGTAACCTAAAATTTGGTGATGGAGAAGAAGGAAAATACTGAAATTATTTACGTGTATTATACCATAATACAATATGAATATGGTGATTAAATATACTATCGGGCTTCATTATATAATTTGAATATAACCAATATATTTAAAATATGTGCCATTAATTAAAAGTCTTATCACTTAGTTTCTTAGTGATGGAGTAACCTAAAATTTGGTGATGGAGAAGAAGAAAAATATTGACATTGTTTACATCTATTATATAATAATACAATATGAATATGGTGAATAAATATACTATCGGGCGTCATTATATAATTTGATTTATTATCAATGTATATGGAATACGTGTCATTAATTAATAGTCTTTTAACTTAGTTTCTTGGTGAAGAAGTAACCTAACATTTTGTGATGGAGAAGAAGAAAAATACTGAAATTATTTACATGTACTATACCATAATACAATATGAATATGGTGAATAAATATACTATCGAGACTCATTATATAATTTGAATTATTTCTAATGTATATGGAATATGTGTCATGAATTAATAGTCTTTTAACTTAGTTTCTAAGTGATGAAGTAACCTAAAATTTAGTGATCGAGAAGAAGAAAATACTGAAATTATTTACATCTATTATACCATAGTACACTATGAATATGGTGAATAAATATACAATCGAGGCTCATTAGATAATTTGAATTATTTAAAATGTATATGGAATATGTGTTATTAAGTAATAGTCTTTTAACTTAGTTTCTTAGAGATGAAGTAACCTAAAATTTGGTGGTGGAGAAGAAGAAAATACTGAAATTGTTTACATCTATTTTACAATAATACAATATGAATATGGTGAATAAATATACTATCGGGCCTCATTATATAATTTGGGTTATTACCAATGTATATGGAATATGTGTCATTAATTAATAGTCTTTTAACTTAGTTTCTTAGAGATGAAATAACCTAAAATTTGGTGATGGAGAAGAAGATAATACTGAAATTGTTTACATCTATTATACCATAATACAATATGAATATGGTAAATAAATATACTATCGAGACTCATTATATAATTTGAATTATTTCAAATGTATATGGAATATTTGTCATTAAGTAATAGTCTTTTAACTTAGTTTCTTTGTGATGAAGTAACCTATAATTTGGTTATGTAGAAGAAAAAAAATATTGAAATTGTTTAAATCTATTATATCAGAATACAATATGAATATGGTAAATAAATATACTATCGGGCCTCAATGTATAATTTGAATTATAACCAATGTATTTGAATTATGTGCCATTAATTAATAGTCTTTTAACTTAGTTTCTTAGTGATGAAGTAACCTAAAATTTGGTGATGGAAGAGAAGAAAAATATTGAAATTGTTTAAATCTGTTATACCATAATAGAATATGAATATGGTGAATAAATATACTATGAGGCTTCTTTTTATAATTTTAGTTATTAACAATGTATATGAAATATGTGTCATTAATTAATAGTCTTTTAACTTAGATTCTTATTGATGAAGTAACCAAAAATTTGTTGATGGAAAAGAAGAAAAATATTGAAATTGTTTACATCTATTATACAATAATACAATATGAATATGGTTAATAAATATACTATAGGGCGCCATTATATAATTTAAGTTATTAGTAATGTATATGGAATATGTGTCATTAATTAATAGTCTTTTAACTTAGTTTCTTGGTGAAGAAGTAACCTAAAATTTGGTGATGGAGAAGAAGAAAAATACTGAAATTGTTTACATTTATTATACCAAAATACAATATGAATATGGTGAATAAATATATTATCGAGACTCATTATATAATTTGAATTATTTCTAATGTATATGGAATATGTGTCATTAAGTAATAGTGTTTTAACTTAGTTTCTTAGTGATGAAGTAACCCAAAATTTGGTGATGGAGAAGAAGAAAAATATTGAAATTGTTTACATCTATTATATCATAATACAATATGAATATGGTAAATAAATATACTATCGGGCCTCATTATATAATTTTAATTATAACCAATGTATTTGAAATATGTGCCATTAATTGATAGTCTTTTAACTTAGTTTCTTAGTGATGGAGTAACCTAAAATTTTGTGATGGAGAAGAAGAAAAATATTGACATTGTTTACATCTATTATACCATAATACAATATGAATATGGTGAATAAATATACTATCGGGCCTCATTATATAATTTGAGTTATTAGCAATGTATATGGAATATGTGTCATTAATTAATAGTCTTTTAACTTAGTTTCTTGGTGAAGAAGTAACCTAAAATTTGGTGATGGAGAAGAAGAAAAATACTGAAATTGTTTACATCTATTATACCATAATACAATATGAATATGTTGAATAAATATAATATCGAGACTCATTATATAATTTGAATTATCTATAATGTATATGGAATATGTGTCATTAATTTATATTCTTTTAACTTAGTTTCTTTGTGAAGAAGTAACCTAAAATTTGGTGATGGAGAAGAAGGAAAATACTGAAATTATTTACGTCTATTATACCATAATACAATATGAATATGGTGATTAAATATACTATCGGGCCTCATTATATAATTTGAATTATAACCAATATATTTGAAATATGTGCCATTAATTAAAAGTCTTATCACTTAGTTTCTTAGTTATGGAGTAACCTAAAATTTGGTGATGGAGAAGAAGAAAAATATTGACATTGTTTACATCTATTATATCATAATACAATATGAATATGGTGAATAAATATGCTATCGGCCGTCATTATATAATTTGATTTATTAGCAATGTATATGGAATATGTGTCATTAATTAATAGTCTTTTAACTTAGTTTTTTGGTGAAGAAGTAACCTAACATTTTGTGATGGAGAAGAAGAAAAATACTGAAATTATTTACATCTATTATACCATAATACAATATGAATATGGTGAATAAATGTACTATCGAGACTCATTATATAATTTGAGTTATTTATAATGTATATGGAATATGTGTCATCAATTAATAGTCTTTTAACTCAGTTTCTTAGTGATGAAGTAACCTAAAATTTAGTGATGGAGAAGAAGAAAATACTAAAATTGTTTACATCTATTATACCATAATACAATATGAATATGGTGAATAAATATACAATCAAGGCTCATTAGATAATTTGAGTTATTTCAAATGTATATGGAATATGTGTCATTAAGTAATAGTCTTTTAACTTAGTTTCTTAGAGATGAAGTAACCTAAAATTTGGTGGTAGAGAAGAAGAAAATACTGAAATTGTTTACATCTATTTTACAATAATACAATATGAATATGGTGAATAAATATACTATCGGGCCTCATTATATAATTTGGGTTATTACCAATGTATATTGAATATGTGTCATTAATTAATAGTCTTTTAACTTAGTTTTTTAGAGATGAAGTAACCTAAAATTTGGTGATGGAGAAGAAGATAATACTGAAATTGTTTACATCTATTATACCATAATACAATATGAATATGGTAAATAAATATAGTATCGAGACTCATTATATAATTTGAATTATTTCAAATGTATATGGAATATGTGTCATTAAGTAATAGTCTTTTAACTTAGTTTCTTTGTGATGAAGTAACCTATAATATGGTGATGGAGAACAAAAAAAATATGAAATTGTTTACATCTATTATACCATAATACAATATGAATATGGTAAATAAATATATTATTGAGCCTCAATATATAATTTGAATTATAACCAATGTATTTGAATTATGTGCCATTAATTAATAGTCTTTTAACTTAGTTTCTTAGTGATGAAGTAACCTAAAATTTGGTGATAGAGAAGAAGAAAAATATTGAAATTGTTTAAATCTATTATACCATAATAGAATATGAATATGGTGAATAAATATACTATCAGGCCTCATTTTATAATTTTAGTTATTAACAATGTGTATGAAATATGTGTCATTAATTAATAGTCTTTTAACGTAGATTCTTAGTGATGAAGTAACCTAAAATTTGGTGATGGAAAAGAAGAAAAATATTGAAATTGTTTACATCTATTATACAATAATACAATATGAATATGGTTAATAAATATACTATAGGGCGCCATTATATAATTTAAGTTATTAGTAATGTATATGGAATATGTGTCATTAATTAATAGTCTTTTAACTTAGTTTCTTGGTGAAGAAGTAACCTAAAATTTGGTGATGGAGAAGAAGAAAAATACTGAAATTGTTTACATCTATTATACCAAAATACAATATGAATATGGTAAATAAATATATTATCGAGACTAATTATATAATTTGAATTATTTCTAATGTATATGGAATTTGTGTCATTAAGTAATAGTGTTTTAACTTAGTTTCTTAGTGATGAAGTAACCCAAAATTTGGTGATGGAGAAGAAGAAAAATATTGAAATTGTTTACATCTATTATATCATAATACTATATGAATATGGTAAATAAATATACTATCGGGCCTCATTATATAATTTTAATTATAACCAATGTATTTGAAATTGTGCCATTAATTGATAGTCTTTTAACTTAGTTTCTTAGTGATGAAGTAACCTAAAATTTGGTGATGGAGAAGAAGAAAAATATTGACATCGTTTACATCTATTATACCATAATACAATATGAATATGGTGAATAAATATACTATCGGGCCTCATTATATAATTTGAGTTATTAGCAATGTATATGGAATATGTGTCATTAATTAATAGTCTTTTAACTTAGTTTCTTGGTGAAGAAGTAACTTAAAATTTGGTGATGGAGAAGAAGAAAAATACTGAAATTGTTTACATCTATTATACCATAATACAATATGAATATGGTGAATAAATATAATATCGAGACTCATTATATAATTTGAATTATTTATAATGTATATGGAATATGTGTCATTAATTAATAGTCTTTTAACTTAGTTTCTTGGTGAAGAAGTAACCTAAAATTTGGTGATGGAGAAGAAGGAAAATACTGAAATTATTTACGTCTATTATACAATAATACAATATGAATATGGTGATTAAATATACTATCGGGCCTCATTATATAATTTGAATTATAACCAATATATTTGAAATATGTGCAATTAATTAAAAGTCTTATCAATTAGTTTCTTAGTGATGGAATAACCTAAAATTTGGTGATGGAGAAGAAGAAAAATATTGACATTGTTTACATCTATTATATCATAATACAATATGAATATGGTGAATAAATATACTATCGGGCGTCATTATATAATTTGACTTATTAGCAATTGTGATACGGTGGGAGAACTGACTTGAGGTTTTGCGTCTATTTTCGCAAATGTTTTAGTTGAGCAAGAGTCGCCACCGACTTTTTATTTTATCCTAAGGAAAGGTTAAAAAGTACAGCAAAAACCTTTGAGATGTTTTCTTGGGTTCGGGGAGTAGATTATAGAAAGGGAAGGTATTAGCACCCTTTCTATCCATGGTTATCCATGGGCTCTTAGTTAGTTGCTTAGATCAACTTGCCTTGATTTTCAATTGTTTGAAATGGTGCTTTGTGTGTGGGTTTGAAAACTGTTTTGAAAAAGAAGCCAATGTGGTGGCAACCTTTGTAATGATCCATGTTGGGATGTATACAAAGGTGTATGTCTTTTGAAAAGGTTTTCATTGTTTTTGAAAGTTGTTTTGAAAGTGTAGTGATGTGTGGTTTGAAAAAATAGGCAAGTGTTTTGTTTTGCAAGTTTGATTCAAGTAACTAAGAGGTTGTCTACTCCTAAATTTCTCAAAGATTTCTCCTATGTTTTTAACCCTTTTAACAATTTTGTTCCACCATTGAATTTGGTGGACAATCTTGTGTTAGGATGTGAAAGGGACGGGCGCGGGTCATCGTTTAGACCATAATTGCAATGGTGCCAAGTATCTTTGGGAAATTTTTCCTTGGGGGGACTTGATCATTTTTTAGGCAACTTTCGAAAGCGTCATCGAGGGACTATGATCATTTGAATTGTGTTTGTTTTGCCCAAAGAGACCTAACATGCAATATGGCCCATTATTGAAGGCAACAAGTGGAGTACCCTAGGGGTGCAAGTGTGATTAGTGTTGTCCATTTTCATGCTTGATTATATTTGAAATTAGGTCAAACTATTTTGGTTAATTGATTTGCAAACAAACCAATTCTAGCATGGTATAATTAGAAAGCATTAAAGTGCGAAAAATAAAATTCCTAAGTTATTACAACACAATATATGGGAAGGGGGGGTACAAATGTGCAAATGGGGGTATTTTGACAAGGAATTTAAACCTAGATTATTACATCAAATTGGGAATTATACAAATTATTTAATATACAGCAATTAAATAAAAATGGAATAAATATGCAAGATGCAAAAATGTTTTTTTTATGTATGTATGAAAAAAAGTGTTTTTTATATATCAATTAAACAAAATAAAAAAGTATTATTTTTGGAGTTTTTTCATGTTTAGGGCAAAACCCTAATTTATTAGATAAAAGGTATTAATTATTTAATATATACAATATTTAATAATTATGTACAAAAATAAAATAAAAATGAAGTATATTTGTCAAAAAGGTATTTTTAATGTTAAATATTAATAAAAATAAAAATGTATAAATTTTGTATTTTTGTCCTAAATATTCTAATAAATATATATGTATTTGTATTATTTACTAAATATATTGAATATATACAAAACAATAATATTTGATTTTTTTTTTTTTAAAAAAAGTATATTTTCATAAAATATTTTCAAAAGATAAAATAAAATAAAAATCAGAAAATAAAATGTATTGGTATTAATTTTAGTATTTTTTAATAAAGGATATTTATGTATTATTTATGTACAAACATATATTTAAACAAATAAATCCCTAATAAATACAAAAATGGTGTGAAAAATATTTTTTATATTTTTAATATTATTAGAAAAAATAAATAAGTCAGAAATAAAAAGAAAAGTCAAAAAAATGTCTCAAATAAGCATAATGGGCCAGGGGGGTGTCAAAGTAACAAAAGGGTGCAAAAAGAAAGTCAACTCAGGCCCAGCCCAAGAAGACTTTGTCTTCAACCTCAACCATCCACGCGCGTTTTCTATCTCCAGATTCCTTGATCTTTTGCCAAATCTTTCAACATGAAACCTGTAGAGCTTGAAGCCACGATTCTAGACATATAAAGAAATCAATCTAACTCTCAGAAATGAGAGAGAATTTCTTCTCCCCCAATTCCAGACCTAGTTTTTGTTCCATGTTCAGACATCAAATTCTCATAGCACACATAACATAAATGAAAACTAATTACATGGGCATGTTCAGGGCTATGAATGTGACATAATTTCTTCATAAACCTAAAGCTAACAATACCTGGATAGAGAGATACGAGTTTATGAACTTACCTGTTCAGTTGGAATCGTATCTGGTGATGGAGGTGTTTTCAATGCAAGGTGATGATTGGTACAGCTTCCTTGATGTCCAGGGATGCTATTCCAAGCTTTACTTTGTTTTGAAACTAGCTGAAACGAGTTATAGAACTCCACCTGTAAAACAGAAAAATGAAAATGGTGATGTTGATTGTGAGTGTTACAGGTCGTGTTTGAGGTTTGGAATAGTTTCAAGGGATGATGTGGGATATGTTTGAAGTGGTTTTAGCAAGAATGCATGAAAGGATTGAGCTATGGAACTCAATCTACAGCAGGTACTCTGTTTTGGCAGTTTGAGGGTGATTTTGTGTTTGAGAAGGTTATGGAGATGGTTGGATCGTGTTTTAGCTTAGGGTTGATGATTGGAAAGTGTTTGATAACTTTGCTTAAGCTCTGGTTTACAGGAATGAGAGTTGTGTATGGTTATGCTATGTTTCTTCAACTTTAAGCAATAAAATGTCCACTTGAGTTCTAGACTGATAGAGGCCCCCCTAATGTGCTGCTAACCTTCCCCTTGATCAGTGTGTTTTGTTCATAAACTTGTGCCAAAAGGATTTGCACTGTACTTGCTTGGATTGCTAATTGACATAAAGTTCTACTTTTGCAAAAATGGATATTATGCTTTTTCTACTTTGGGACTAAACCTTTATGTAATGCTTGAACACATAAAATATGGTCTTGGAACAATGAGTTAGAATTAAATTTATGAGTGTAAATTGGATATAGGGCCTGTAATCAAGAAATGCATGCTGAGTTCAAAATTGCCTAAGTGTATGGACATGTAATTTGGTCATAACAAAAGTGAGTTTTTCCCAATTTGCCAAATTCGATTCTCCCTAACCATGAGGTTGTTTGATGAGTTCTTGGACATTTTGGAAAGCTTGGAATGTGTAATACAATCCATCTTTGAAATGCAAATTGAAGTTCCAAGTGGAAGCATGTGAAAAAAGGTCTTGAAGTTAGGAAAAAATCCTGCCTAAATGGTTCAAAATTTCTCTAAGTTAAGAATGGTTTGGTACCCTTGTTCCAAAAATTATAACTTGAGATACAAGCTTATTTTGAGGAAACTTTGTGAATCAAAGTTGTAGATTTTGCAATGGACTAAAACTTTCATGTTTTGACTTTTGCTTGAATCCAAATGAATCTTGGTGAGAAAGTGGGACAAAGTTAGGAAAAAATTAGGGTTTTTCATAACTTAGAAAAATTCTAAGTTATGAAAAATCTTCATTTCAAACCCTAATTTGCAATTCTTGATTTCTTGATGAACAAGTTTCATTATTTGGCATGTTTTGATGAAAAATGAATCTTGACACTTGATTTTGACCAAAAAGTCAAAGTTTGACTTTTCAGTATACAGTCAAAATTGATCAATTAACTGGGAAATTAAAATGTCAATCTTGTGCATTTGGGATCTTTTGAACTTGTTGAGTATGTCAAGACAATTCCATGGGGTCCTTGAGTCCATATGTGAGTTTGGTTTGCCATTGGCTAGGTCAAACAGTCAAAAATTGCCTTTGTGCAGTCAAAACCCTAAAAATGACCATTTTGCCCTTTTGGTGATCTGATCAAGTTTCTTGTAGAATTGTGATCCAAACTTGATCAAATGGTCCATGTGAGTTCATAATGTTGATGTGGGTCAATTTTCATGAGATTTAACTGTCCATTGGCCACAGTTGACTTTTTCCCCAATACAGCTGATTTCTAGGTCAACTGTCCAATTGACTGGGCAAAGTTTGGGATCAAGGCTTGAAACATGGTATGGATAAACTTGGGAGTCCAACATGAAGCATGAAAGTCATCTTAGGCATTTTAGGTCAAAATATCTTTGTTCAAACATAAACCCTAATTTGGGTCAACAGTGTAAGGAGAAGTCTTGAGCAGAGGAAACCCTAACTGGATCTTGAGCTCCAAGGGTCTTGTGGTGAGAAAATGTTGAGAGAAATGGGAGGGCAAATTTTGGGGTACAACAGTTGCCCCTGTTCAATCTTCTTGAACCTGAAGAGTTAGATTGGCAAGTTTGCCTTTCGTGACTCGAGGGTAAAAGGAGATTGGACACTAGAGTGCCCGGAAATTTGCACTCGCATGTTGGAGTATCAGCAAATGTGATATCGGGAATAGGCTTATAGATGCCATTTGGAGAGATGGTGGATAGGGAGATGGGCTTATAGATGCCATTTGAAGGCGTGACAGAACCTTGTCGGGAATGGGCTTATAGATGCCATTTGGAAGTGTTGATCGCATAAGAGATTCCTTAGCGATAACTTGCGCACTTTGAGAAAGACAGATGTTTTCCTGGCTTGTTACAGGTGTTGATCTTCAATCTCTTCATGCAGACATGCCCTGGCTAGATACAGGTGTCGAATCTACAATCGGTTGCTCGCAGATATGCCCTGGCTGGATACAGGTATCGAATCTGGAATTAGTCGTCAACAGATATGCCCTGGCTGGATACAGGAATCAAATCTTCGAACTCTTCAGATGTGCCCTGGCTGGATACAGGAATCGAATATGGAAATAGTTGTCAACAGATATGCCCTGGCTGGATACAGGAATCGAATCTTCGAACTCTTCAGATGTGCCCTGGCAAGATACAGGAATCGAGTTTGGTAATGTAGTCGTCAACAGATACACCCTGGCTGGATACAGGAATCGAATCTTCAAACTCTTCAGATGTGCCCTGGCTGGATACAGGAATCAAATCTGGAAATAGTTGTCAACAGATATGCCCTGGCTGGATACAGGAATCGAATCTTCGAACTCTTCAGATGTTCCCTGGCTGGATACAGGAATCAAATCTGGAAACTGATCACTCACAGATGTGCCCTGGCTAGATACAGGAATCGAATCTGGAAACTATGACAGTTGAAGGTAGTTGTCTTTTGGATCGTCTTTTTCCCTGAAAAGGAAAAACATCAGTTGTATGCAATGTCATGATGTATGAAATGCATGATGTCATGATGTTCAAAATGAGATAGTGTTGTATGCACTTTATCATATATGTAAACAAGATGTATGAAATGTGAAATGTTTATGAATGTATTTTCGTCTAGGAAAATAAATCCTTGACGACCGGCCGGGGAATTAAATCCTGGGCTGACGTTGAAGAATAGAGCTCTTTGCTTCCGCTGGGGATGATGGTTGCAAGAATATACCGGTAGGAGAAGATGACTCCGTTGGGGAATAAACTTGTTGGAGAGATTACTCTGAGGGGAATTACTCTGTGGAAAGAGATACTTTGCTGAAGTTTTGATGAGAGCTCCGCTGGGGATAACAATGATAAACTCCGTTGGGGATTCTGTTGATAAGTTATGTTGGGGATAACAATGATAAACTCCGCTGGGGATTCTGTTGATAAGTTATGTTGGGGAACTTTGATGAACTCCGCTGGGGATTTGAAAGAAACTTCGTCGAGGGCGATCTTCCGTGGCAATTAGCTGAGGATAACCCAATTATAAGCCCTTGTGAGGAATAACTTTGAATAAAGCTCGAGAGAGACGTTCGTACTCTACAGGGGACGAGCTTCCAGAATCTACTGGGGATAAGCTTCAAGACCTGCTGGGGATATGAATTCCACTTTCCTGGGGAAACCTTCAGACTGTACTGGTAAATGGTTCCACTGGGGTGTCTGTATTCCGCCGGGGAACAATCTTAGATCAAGACTGTCGGGGATGCTTGCTGATGAATGCCTATACTCCGCTGGGGAATGTTGATATTTTCTAGGGCTACCCAACTTCCTTTAGGCTGACCGTAGACTAACTCTTCTAGAGGAGAGTATTGCTGACTTGCTAGGGGAACAGGGTGCCTATTGTAGGGCTGATGATAGACTAAATCTTCCCTGTGAGGGTATTGCTGATTCTTGTCTTACTCTATGGGGAGTTGGGATAACTTGGTCACATTCTTCAGTTGAATCTACCTTGGTACCCTGGCGGACGAAGCAACTAGACTGCCTGGACAACTCTATATTGCCCCTACTTCTGATGTCACCTGTAATTAGTCTTTTGTTTCATATGTAAATATTTATGAATTAGCAATTTAATGTCAAATGCATATATCAAAAATGAACATTGGACGTTCTTCGCAAGACAAAACAGACAAAAGGAAAAACAATTGGCAATTTGTTTGGAAAAGTGAACTTGTATTGATTTTGAAATTTGCCTGTAAATAGGCGTTTTTTGTACAAGAGGTCGACGTCCTAGTAAGAGAACGCCGCCGAATGACATAAAGTTTATACAATTTTGAAAAGGAAACAAAACAGCTATGTGCACAATATTCCCACTGGGTTCCAACTCTGCTATCGCCTTTATGTCTCCAAGCGTCTCATCACTTTGCTGCTTAGTTGAAGATGAAGCTGATTGATCGATGCCGAAGTCTGAGCCAGATAGTTGATGCTGAATTCTGGATGCAAGGTGATCCAATGAGACATAGTGTTACGCTTTATCCCTAACTTTTTCCTGGACCGCCCTTTCGGGTTTTCAGTCCACCGGGATACCCATTTTTGGCCAAGCCGCCTTTTCAGGTTTTCGACTTGCCGGGTGTACAGATTTTTTTCATTTCATCCCTTATTTTTGCCCGAACCCTTTTGGTTCGCCGGGAAGCCCTTATTTTTTCCTAGGTATGTCAACCTAGCGGGTCTTTGATTTATGCGTAGTATCTTTTTACTATGTCTGCATTGGCGGGGTGAGGAAGGTCGTCACCATCCATGGTGGTCAGAATCATGGCTCCTCATGAGAACACATGTTTAACCACAAATGGCCCTTCGTATGTAGGGGTCCATTTGCCCCGGGGATCACTTTGAGGAAGGATGATGCGTTTGATTACCAGGTCCCCAACTTGATACTCTTGTGGTCTGACTTTCTTGTGAAATGCCCTGATCATCCGTTTTTGATACGTTTGACCATGACAAATAGCATTGAGTCTCTTTTCGTCAATTAGGTTTAATTGATCAAGTCGAGTTTGAATCCAGTCATCTTCACTCAAGTCTGCATCCTTCATTATTCGGAGAGAGGGTATCTGGACTTCAATCGGCAAGACTGCCTCCATGCCATAGACCAAGGAAAAAGGAGTTGCCCCGGTTGACGTCCTTGCTGAGGTACGGTACCCATGAAGAGCAAATGGTAACATTTCGTGCCAATCTTTATAGGTCACTGTCATCTTCTGCACAATCTTTTTGATATTCTTATTAGCTGCTTCTACAGCCTCATTCATCTTCGGCCGATAAGGAGAAGAGTTGTGGTGCTGTATCTTGAATTGCTCGCAGAGCTCAGTGATCATCTTGTTGTTAAGATTGGTACCATTGTCTGTAATGATCCTTTCCGGGACGCCGTACCGACAGATCAGGTTATGCAGAATGAAACGGGCCACGACGCTCTTGGTTACCGTGGTGTAGGAAGCTGCCTCAACCCACTTTGTGAAGTAATCAATCGCTACCAAGATGAAGCGATGTCCGTTGGATGTCGTCGGTCGGATCTCACCGATCATATCAATGCCCCACATTGCAAAAGGCCAAGGTGCCGTCAGGACGTTCAGAGGAACCGGAGGGATGTGCACCTTATCAGCATAGATCTGGCATTTATGACAAGTTCGAGAATGTTGGTAACAGTCGGCTTCCATTGTGGACCAGAAATATCCTGCCCTAAGGATTTTCTTTACCATGGTATGTCCACTGGAATGTGTTCCGAATGTACCTTCATGCAGCTCTGCCATGATCTTTTCTGCTTCAGTCTTATCCACACAACGCAGTAGAGTTGAATCATGATTTCGTTTGTAGAGAATGCCGTTGCTAAGGAAGAATTTCGCCGCGAACCTTCTCAGAAACTTCTTATCGTTGACATACGCACCTTCAGGGTACTCCTGAGCTTCCAAGTATCTCTTCACCTCATGATACCAGGGTTTTTCAGTCACCTTTTCGGCCTCAAGATTGCAGCAGTATGCGGGTTCGTCCAACTTCCAGATAATGATCCGGGGAGCCTCATTGTCCCATTTGACTTTGAACATTGAAGACATCGTAGCTAGTGCGTCTGCTAACTGATTCTCCTCTCTTGGGAAATGCTCAAAAGTTATCTCTTCAAAGTGGGGAAGCAAAGTCAACACATACTCCTTGTAAGGAATAATATTTGGGTGTTTCGTATCCCACTCGCCTTTGATCTGATTGATCACGAGAGCGGAATCTCCGAAGACACTCAGAAACTTGATCCTTAAGTCGATTGCAGCTTGAAGACCCATGATACATGCCTCATATTCTGCCATGTTGTTGGTGCAGTTGAAGCACAGCCGGGCGGTGAGTGGAGTATGAGTACCTTTGGGGGATATGATTAAAGCACCGACTCCATTACCCAAAGCGTTCGAGGCTCCGTCAAAATGCATAGACCATCGGGATCCTTTCTCAGGTCCTTCATCCGGTCCAGGTACTTCACAATCGGTTACTACCATGATATCTTCATCCAGAAATTCAAAGTTCAATGATTGGTAATCGTCCACAGGTTGGTGTGCCAAATGATCTGCCAATACACTTCCCTTGATTGCTTTCTGAGTCGTGTACTGGATATCATATTCTATCAAGATCATTTGCCATCTTGCTATTCTTCCAGACAGAGATGGCTTTTCGAATATGTACTTGATGGGATCCATCTTTGAAATCAACAGAGTAGTGTGAGTCAACATATAATGTCTCAGCCGGCGAGCAGCCCATACCAGAGCGCATCAAGTTTTCTCGAGCAGTGAGTACCGAGACTCACAGTCGGTAAACTTTTTGCTCAGGTAATAAATGGCGTGCTCTTTTTGGCCAGACTCGTCATGCTGCCCCAGCACACACCCCATTGAGTTATCAACTACTGTCAAGTATAGTATTAGAGGTCTCCCTTCAACCGGTGGCATAAGAATGGGTGGTTATTAGAGATACTCCTTTATCTTTTCAAAAGCAGCCTGACATTCATCGTTCCAACGTACTACTTGATCTTTCTTCAGTAATTTGAAGATTGGCTCACAGGTAGCAGTTAGATGTGAGATGAATCGGGCAATGTAATTCAGTCGTCCCAGAAAGCCTCTGACTTCTTTCTCTGTCTTGGGAGTCGGCATCTCTTGTATGGCTTTCACCTTGGCAGGGTCCACTTGAATACCTTTATCGCTTACAATGAAACCTAGCAATTTTCCAGACCTCACCCCAAAGGTGCATTTGTTTGGGTTCAACCTCAGCTTGTACAACTTCAGTCGATCAAACAGCTTCCGCATATGGTCAAGGTGTTCCTCCTCAGTTTGGGATCTTGCAATCATATCATCGACATACACTTCAATCTCATGGTGGATCATATCATGAAATAAAGCAACCATGGCACGTTGGTAGGTTGCCCCAGCATTTTTCAACCCGAATGGCATGACCTTGTAGCAGAAGGTGCCCCACTGAGTGACAAAGGTAGTCTTTTCCATATCTTCAGGAGCCATCTTGATCTGATTATACCCTGAAAAACCATCCATGAAGGAGAACACCTTGTGTTGAGCAGTATTGTCAACAAGAACGTCGATGTGAGGTAGGGGGAAGTCATCCTTGGGGCTTGCCCTGTTCAAATCCCTGTAGTCGACACACATTCTGACCTTACCGTCCTTCTTCGGCACTGGCACTACGTTGGCAACCCATTGAGGATAAGAAGTCACTGCTAGAAACCCGGCATCGAATTGCTTCATAACCTCAGCTTTGATCTTTTCGGACATCTCTGGACGCAAACGGCGGACCTTTTGCTTCACCGGAGGGCAGTCTTCCTTGGTCGGCAGGTGATGAACTACAATGTCGGCATCCAAACCAGGCATGTCTTCGTAAGACCAAGCAAAGATTTCCATGTAATCATGCAGCATCTGGATCAATTGTTGCTTCACGCTGAGCTCTAGATTGGCATCAATCTTGACTTCTTTTCTATCTGTCTCAGTACCCAGGTTCACTGTTTCCACCGGCTCTTCATGCGGCTGAATTGCCCTTTCTTCCTGAAGTAGCAGTCTTGCGAGCTCACCAGGAACTTCGCAATCATCTTCACCTTTGTCTTCGGCCAAGTTGATCGGATTTTCGAAGTCATAACTGGCAGTAGCAGAGCTGTTACCAGTGAGATCCAGAGTGGATTGAAACCTGTATAAGTGAGTGTGTGTAAATATAGCTGTTTTGCAATATATAACACAGAAAGAAAAAGAGCACAAGATTTGAAATGCAACAAACGTCCAATGTTTTGATTAATGATATATGGAAATATCATACAAAAAGCCCTCACAAATGGAGCCACGGTGCCCCGGGTAGGACACTGAGCCAATAAAAGTTTCAACATATTGTTTGTTACAAATTGAACACAAAAGAGTTAATTACTGTGTGACAAATGTAATAGGTGTAAAATCCTTTGCCGTCCAGTTGCTTGGTCCGTTGTTGGTGGTTGGATAGATCCAACTGTCAAACTCTGCTTCCTCTACGTCCTCCTCGATAGAATTCACCCTTGGGTTGGTGATGAACACCGGAGCCTTTCTGATCCTTTCTTTGCGCACAGCCCTCTGAGCCTCTGCAGTGAAGCCCAGCCCAAACTTGTCGGTCTTTTGAGTGAAGTCAGGAAGCTGAACCCAGTTTGCGCATTTGCCTTTCTCGATTACAGCCCGGGCATCCTTCAAGGAAGCCATCTTCAAAGGAAAGTCTTCTTCAACCACTGTCTCAGCTGATGCCAACGTTGGAGGAACCTCCTCAAAATGTTGAAAGGGGGTTTCAATAAACTCCCCGTCCATCTCGATATACCGGAATGAATTCAGATGACTTACCATGTATTCCTCCTCACCCTGCACAGTAACAATCTTCCCTTTGACAGGGTATTTGAGCTTTTGGTGTAGAGTGGATGTTACTGCCCCAGCCTTGTGAATCCAGGGTCGACCCAACAAGCAGGAATAAGATGGACGAATATCCATTACGTAGAACGTTGAGTCGAAGACTTGGGAACCCACACGAATAGGAATGTCTACCTCACCGTGCACCATCCTCTTAGAACCGTCGAAGGCTCTAACAATGATGTTACTAGGTTTCAATTCCAGGCCCTCATAATCCAACCAATCTAAGGCCTTCTTGGGCAAAACATTCAGGGAAGAACCGGTGTCCAGCAACACGTGTGCGAGAGTAGTGCCCCTGCACTCTATAGAGACGTGCAGGGCATCATTGTGATTCTTCCCTTTGGCGGTAAGGTCAGCATCCGAGAACCCCAAACCATTGTCAGCTATCAAATTAGCCACACAGTCAGTGAATTGATCTGCAGATGTCTCTTGCGGAACATGGGCCGTTTTCAGAAATGAAATCAGGGCCTTGGCGTGGGCCTCTGAGCATAGCAGCAATGATAGCATAGAGATTTTGGAGGGGGTATGCCCCAGTTGTTCAACAACATTGAAGTCACTCTTTTTAATGATTTTAAGTATTTCCTCCATCTCTTGTTGGGAGGCTTCAACAGCAGTCTTTTTTGGTGCCTCCGTCCGGGCAGGCAAATCGGTAGCAACTTCTTTTCCCCGAGCATCAGAGGACTCGGCGGCAGTAGTAGACACAGGAACTTGATTTGAAACATGCACACTTGCAGGTGTGATGATAAGAGGTTTTCGGATAACTGGCGGTGCAATGTCAGGTGAGAAGAGCCTGCCACTGCGGGTAATCTTGGCGGGACCAGTGATGTTACTGATACTGGTACCGGTGTTGAACTCCTGCTTCACTCCAAGCACATACACGTCTGCCCCATAGTGCCATGGGACAGCCTTGTCAGATTCATAGGGGAGAGGCCCCGGAATAGTAATCGTAATGGGTTCAACAGACATAATTTGGACTGGCTTCCTCGGGGGAGCCTTGGTAGGATTGTTGAAAATTGTGACGACAGATACTTCTTCAGCGGAAACAAACGGAACAGCAGTTTTCTTGAACATAATTTCTTTTCTATCCATCAGGCTTTGGATGCCTGATTTCAGCAGCAGACAACCGGTAGGGATAACAGCACACAGGAGGCAACCCTTTCTACAACCCGGAAATAAACCGGCTAGTAGTAGGTTCCTCTTAACAGTCAATAGAGGGGTAGCAACATCATTCACCGAAACAACATACAAATCTTCCTCGACGGCATTTACTCTATGCTGGGGCATAGGAGCAGTTACAACATTTGGCCTCTCAGGCGCTTCAAACTGAATTTCCTTCGCATCGATAAGGTCTTGAACCTTATTTCTCAGGGCCCAACAATCATCAGTAGTATGCCCGGGGCTATCAGAATGATAAGCACAACGGGCATTTGGGTTATACTTAGGAGAGGCAGTATTCACGACCTTCAGAGCCTCTTTGATGGTCACCAAGTTGGTTGATAATAGTTGTGGTAAGATTTGTGACAAGGTCATACTCAGCCGAGTGTATTGCCTCTTGGGCCTTTCACCTCTTTGTTGATTGTACTACTGAGGAGCAGCAACAGGTTTTGAAATTACCAAGGCATTGACGGCTTGGCGGCTTTCTGGCTTGACTTGTCTTATAGGACCATAGACGGCACTAGATTCCTTCTTGAAAGGCCTCTTCTCAGTACTTGCGGAGGCAGCTTTCCGTATCTTTCCTAACCTGATGCCAACTTCTATCCTTTCACCCGTCAGGATCAAATCCGTAAACCCAGCGGAGGAATTACCAACCAGATGATTGAAGAACGGACCAGACAAGGTCCCTAGAAACATGTCAACCAGCTCACGGTCGGTTAATGAAGGCTGCACCCTGCCAGCCAAATCTCTCCATTTTTGCGCATATTCTTTGAACCCTTCGCCCGTTCCTAGAGACATACCCTGAAGTTGGGTACGCGTAGGAGCGAGGTCAGAATTGTATTGATATTGTCTATAAAATGCGGTCGCCAAATCTTCCCAATGTCGGATACTGGTTCCATCTAGCTAATAGAACCACTCGAGCTGTGACCCCGAAAGGCTATCTTGGAAGAAGTGGATCCAAAGATTTTTGTCTGCCGTGTAAGGTTGGATCTTCCTTACGTACGACCTGAGATGCAGCTTTGGACAGGAGGCCCCGTCATATTTGGCAAAGGCAGGCGCCTTGAACTTGTGTGGGATTACCACCCCAGAAGATAACCCTAAATCTCTGAAATCCAGCCCCGGCACATTCTGAATCTCTATGGCACTCAAGCGGTCTTCTAATTGCTTGTATCTGTCAGCAGTGGGAGGGTATTGTTCGTCGTTATAATCTGTCTCGTTGTTAGAGACTGCAGGACTAGGAGCTCCTCCCCCTTGGGGACTATCTTTCTCTGCAGAGGAAGTAGTTGGATCAGCCTCGTTATGGAGTGTGTTCCCAAACCTGCGTCCAGTGTTGAATAACACAGTCCTCTTCTTCTTCTTCTTCTTTAAGAGCAAAGCCTTCAACTCTTGCTGACCTTGGGCCAGGCTCATGACCATTTCTTGAAACTGTGCATTCTGGGCCTGGAGGGCCTTGATTGCTTGCTCACTGGATGATTCTGGATTCATGATGACTGTTCAAAATAAACAGCGAATAAGATTAAGCAACCTGTAGAAAAAGGGGTACCTGTTATGCACATGATGCATGAGATGCTGTCTATGCAATGCATTCAAGGGTTTTAGAAATTCACAATTGTTGTAGACAAAAATAACGCACGTCATATTAATAAGAAGCAATTTGTTAGTACATAAGTGCCCCATGGGCCAAATATTACAAAAACAACTTCTCAAGGTAAAAAGACGTTGCGCATCCTCTTTGGCGAAATGTAGGTGTTGAGGGCCTCTTGCTCATGGAGTCGGCGGGTGAGCTCTAGAACCTTCTTCTCGCTGGCGTAGAAGCTGGCTTCAAAAGTGTTCCGTTCCTCCTTGAGCTGGATCCAACTCTTCTGCATCTCCTCCCACGATGTAGGCATGTCAGGATGTAGGATGGTGTAGGGAACCTCTCCTTCCTTGACGGGCTCTTTAATCACAGGGAGAACATGAGGATAAGGCATCATTATACTCTGGGCTCGGGCTCGTACCCACTTGAGATAAGGTTCAAGAGGGATGGAGTTCTTGTGCCCCAGTGTCTTGCTGTCAACCTTGTTGGGCCTCCCCCAAGCTCTGATGAATCTTTGGCGAAGTCCTTGCGCATCATTGTCGAAGTCAAAAACTAGGTCAGGAATCAACATGTCGTGAGGGCCATCTCTTCATGCATATCCAAATTGCCTCAAATCTAGGCAAGGGTTGTAGGTGATACCTCCTCTGATTCCAAGTAAAGGAACATTAGGAAACTCCCCACAACGATCGACGATGATGACATTTTCTCTGGACCGAGAACACCAATGTACATCAGAGTGAGTAAGAGTCATCAATCGTTGGGACCACCTTGATCCTTGGTCATTCTTCAAGACAGATTGTGGAAGGTGCGAAATAAACCACCTTGCAAGGAGAGGAGTACAGCACATGAGAACACCCCTCTTTCTCATTGTTCGTGTGTAAAATGAGTGAAGGATGTCCCCAAGCAGTGTTGGTATTGGATTTCTGGACAAGAAGATCTTGACGGCGTTGACCTCTACAAGCTGGTCAGGATTTGGGAACAAGACCAACCCATAGATAAGGAGTGCCACAATTTCTTCAAAGGCTTGTAGGTCCAATGAATTCCAACATTCTTGTGCCTTCTCAAACAAGAATTTTGCTAAGAAGCCTTTGACGCCGCTTCTAGTTTCCCAATGCCCCTTGATGTCAGAAGGCTGTAGATGTAATGCTCGAGCAACATCTTCAATCTTTGGTTCCTTTTCCGTACCGTTGAAAGGTAGTTGATTAAGGATAGGAATTCTCAGGAGTTGAGAAAATTCCTCCAAAATGGGTACCAACTGGTAGTCGGGGAAAGTGAAACAGTGGTGAAGAGGGTCAAAGAACTGGAATAGCACTTTCATCATATCCTCTTCAATGTTGGTGTTGACTAAGCTGAGCAGTCTACCATGTCTTTCACTAAAGGATGAGCTTTCCGGAATCCTTGAGGTGAGCTCCTTGAGTTGAGGAGAGATTCTCACAAGGTTGACTTGGATGGTTTTTCTGCGAGGAATTTCCATGACCTACAAAACAAGAACAAAGATGAAGATCTAAACCCTTGAAGTGGTTAGTAAATGCATATGATGCTTAATGATGTTTATGATGTATGCACAAACATATGTACAAGCAATTCACACCAAACCCTAGTTTCAGGCTTGCATGGGGTTTCATAGGTAAGTACCCTCTTGAGTGTAGTTGGCTTAAAAACCTGTCCTATAAATAGTAACCGGGTTCTAAGGAGCTCAATATCACTGGATTATTTTCATTGTTCATTGTTTTGGTTTAGCCACTCAACTAGCGACCAAAATATTCCAAGAAAACAACCCTCAATGAGTGTAGTATCGAGTATCTACCAACTTCGGACTGCACCAAAGTCGGTCATCTCACTACCCCTAATAAAAGGCCAAGATGGTCAAGTAAGGTTCTAGGTCATTAGTGCTTAGTGACATCACTCAGCGGCCCCGTACTCTCCTTGATTGAACTCAAGGGTTACCGGTACTCACAAATATGTCGCACTAATATAGCTATTGCTTCAACCGTGTCGGTATACCCCGCACAGTTTCCACAACGTATTGCTATCTATGAATGTTTCCCAAAATCAAGGTGTAGGATTGCAAACCCAAACAAGAGAGGCAAGATATAAAGCAATCAAGTCAAACAATTAATCATGCAAGAGGGTGATCTAAGCCCTAAGGTTACTCCACTTTTAATTATCCCCAGCAGAGTCGCCAGTTCTGTGATACGGTGGGAGAACTGACTTGAGGTTTTGCGTCTGTTTTCGCAAATGTTTCGGTTGAGCAAGAGTTGCCACCGACTTTTTATTTTATCCTAAGGAAAGGTTAAAAAGCACAGCAAAAACCTTTGAGATGTTTTCTTGGGTTCGAGGAGTAGATTATAGAAAGGGAAGGTATTAGCACCCTTTCTATCCATGGTTATCCATGGGCTCTTAGTTACTTGCTTAGATCAACTTGCCTTGATTTTCAATTGTTTGAAATGGTGCTTTGTGTGTGGGTTTGAAAAATGTTTTGAAAAAGAAGCCAATGTGGTGGCAACCTTTGTAATGATCCATGTTGGGATGTATACAAAGGTGTATGTCTTTTGAAAAGGTTTTCATTGTTTTTGAAAGTTGTTTTGAAAGTGTAGTGATGTGTGGTTTGAAAAAATAGGCAAGTGTTTTGTTTTGCAAGTTTGATTCAAGTAACTAAGAGGTTGTCTAGTCCTAAATTTCTCAAAGATTTCTCCTATGTTTTTAACCCTTTTAACAATTTTGTTCCACCATTGCATTTGGTGGACAATCTTGTGTTAGGATGTGAAAGGGACGGGCGCGGGTCATCGTTTAGACCATAATTGCAATGGTGCCAAGTATCTTTGGGCAATTTTTCCTTGGGGGGACTTGATCATTTTTTAGGCAACTTTCGAAAGCGTCATCGAGGGACTATGATCATTTGAATTGTGTTTGTTTTTCCCAAAGAGACCTAACATGCAATATGGCCCATTATTGAAGGCAACAAGTGGAGTACCCTAGGGGTGCAAGTGTGATTAGTGTTGTCCATTTTCATGCTTGATTATCTTTGAAATTAGGTCAAACTATTTTGGTTAATTGATTTGCATACAAACAATTTCTAGCATGGTATAATTAGAAAGCATTAAAGTGCGAAAAATAGAATTCCTAAGTTATTACAACACAATATATGGGAAGGGGGGTACAAATGTGCAAATGGGGGTATTTTGACAAGGAATTTAAACCTAGACTATTACATCAAATTGGGAATTATACAAATTATTTAATATACAGCAATTAAATAAAAATGGAATAAATATGCAAGATGCAAAAATGTTTTTTTTATGTATGTATGAAAAAAAAGTGTTTTTTATATGTCAAATAAACAAAATAAAAACAGTATTATTTTTGGAGTTTTTTCATGTTTAGGGCAAAACCCTAATTTATTAGATAAAAGGTATTAATTATTTAATATATACAATATTTAATAATTATGTACAAAAATAAAATAAAAATGAAGTATATTTGTCAAAAAGGTATTTTTAATGTTAAATATTAATAAAAATAAAAATGTATATATTTTGTATTTTTGTCCTAAATATTCTAATAAATATATATGTATTTGTATTATTTACTAAATATATTGAATATATACAAAATAATAATATTTGTTTTAATTTTTTTTTTAAAAAGTATATTTTCATAAAATATTTTCAAAAGATAAAATAAAATAAAAATCAGAAAATAAAATGTATTGGTATTAATTTTAGTATTTTTTAATAAAGGATATTTATGTATTATTTATGTACAAACATATATTTAAACAAATAAATCCCTAATAAATACAAAAATGGTGTGAAAAATATTTTTTATATTTTTAATATTATTAGAAAAAATAAATAAGTCAGAAATAAAAAGAAAAGTCAAAAAAATGTCTCAAATAAGCATAATGGGCCAGGGGGGTGTCAAAGTAACAAAAGGGTGCAAAACGAAAGTCAACTCAGGCCCAGCCCAAGAAGACTTTGTCTTCAACCTCAGAACATGTTTGAACAACAATCCACGCGCGTTTTCTATCTCCAGATTCCTTGATCTTTTGCCAAATCTTTCAACATGAAACCTGTAGAGCTTGAAGCCACGATTCTAGACATATAAAGAAATCAATCTAACTCTCAGAAATGAGAGAGAATTTCTTCTCCCCCAATTCCTGACCTAGTTTTTGTTCCATGTTCAGACATCAAATTCTCATAGCACACATAACATAAATGAAAACTAATTACATGGGCATGTTCAGGGCTATGAATGTGACATAATTTCTTCACAAACCTAAAGCTAACAATACCTGGATAGAGAGATACGAGTTTATGAACTTACCTGTTCAGTTGGAATCGTATCTGGTGATGGAGGTGTTTTCAATGCAAGGTGATGATTGGTACAGCTTCCTTGATGTCCAGGGATGCTATTCCAAGCTTTACTTTGTTTTGAAACTAGCTGAAACGAGTTATAGAACTCCACCTGTAAAACAGAAAAATGAAAATGGTGATGTTGATTGTGAGTGTTACAGGTCGTGTTTGAGGTTTGGAATAGTTTCAAGGGATGATGTGGGATATGTTTGAAGTGGTTTTAGCAAGAATGCATGAAAGGATTGAGCTATGGAACTCAATCTGCAGCAGGTACTCTGTTTTGGCAGTTTGAGGGTGATTTTGTGTTTGAGAAGGTTATGGAGATGGTTGGCTCGTGTTTTAGCTTAGGGTTGATGATTGGAAAGTGTTTGATAACTTTGCTTAAGCTCTGGTTTACAGGAATGAGAGTTGTGTATGGTTATGCTATGTTTCTTCAACTTTAAGCAACAAAATGTCCACTTGAGTTCTAGACTGATAGAGGCCCCCCTAATGTGCTGCTAACCTTCCCCTTGATCAGTGTGTTTTGTTCATAAACTTGTGCCAAAAGGATTTGCACTGTACTTGCTTGGATTGCTAATTGACATAAAGTTCTACTTTTGCAAAAATGGACATTATGCTTTTTCTACTTTGGGACTAAACCTTTATGTAATGCTTGAACACATAAAATATGGTCTTGGCACAATGAGTTAGCATTAAATTTATGAGTCTAAATGGGATATAGGGCCTGTAATCAAGAAATGCATGCTGAGTTCAAAATTGCCTAAGTGTATGGACATGTAATTTGGTCATAACAAAAGTGAGTTTTTCCCAATTTGACAAATTCGATTCTCTCTAACTATGAGGTTGTTTGATGATTTCTTGGACATTTTGGAAATCTTGGAATGTGTACTACAATCCATCTTTGAAATGCAAATTGAAATTCCAAGTGGAAGCATGTAAAAAAAGGTCTTGAAGTTAGGCAAAAATCCTGCCTAAATTGTTCAAAATTTCTCTAAGTTAAGAATGGTTTGGTACCCTTCTTCCAAAAATTATAACTTGAGATACAAGCTTCTTTTGAGGAAACTTTGTGAATCAAAGTTGTAGATTTTGAAATGGACTACAACTTTCATGTTTTGACTTTTGCTTGAATCCAAATGAATCTTGGTGAGAAAGTGGGACAAAGTTCGGAAAAAATTAGGGTTTTTCATAACTTAGAAAAATTCTAAGTTATGAAAAATCTTCATTTCAAACCCTAATTTGCAATTCTTGATTTCTTGATGAAAAAGTTTCATGATTTGGCATGTTTTGATGAAAAATGAATCTTGACACTTGATTTTGACCAAAAAGTCAAAGTTTGACTTTTCAGTATACAGTCAAAATTGATCAATTGATTGGGAAATTCAACTGTCAATCTTGTGCATTTGGGATCTTTTGAACTTTTTGAGTATGTCAAGACAATTCCATGGGGTCCTTGAGTCCATATGTGAGTTTGGTTTGCCATTGGCTAGATCAAACAGTCAAAAATTGCCTTTGTGCAGTCAAAACCCTAAAAATGACCATTTTGCCCTTTTGGTGATCTGATCAAGTTTTTTGTGGAATTGTGATCCAAACTTGATCAAATGGTCCATGTGAGTTCATAATGTTGATGTGGGTCAATTTTCATGAGATTTGACTGTCCATTGGCCACAGTTGACTTTTTCCCCAATACAGCTGATTTCTAGGTCAACTGTCCAATTGACTGGGCAAAGTTTGGGATCAAGGCTTGAAACTTGGTATGGATAAACTTGGGAGTCCAACATGAAGCATGAAAGTAATCTTAGGCATTTTAGGTCAAAATATCTTTGTTCAAACATAAACCCTAATTTGGGTCAACAGTGTAAGGAGAAGTCTTGAGTAGAGGAAACCCTAACTGGATCTTGAGCTCCAAGGGTCTTGTGGTGAGAAAATGTTGAAAGAAATGGGAGGGAAAATTTTGGAATACAACAGAAATGTATATGGAATATGTGTCATTAATTAATAGTCTTTTAACTTAGTTTCTTGGTGAAGAAGTAACCTAACATTTTGTGATGGAGAAGAAGAAAAATACTGAAATTATTTACATCTATTATACCATAATACAATATGAATATGGTGATTAAATATACTATCGAGACTCATTATATAATTTGAGTTATTTCTAATGTATATGGAATATGTGTCATCAATTAATAGTCTTTTAACTTAGTTTCTTAGTGATGAAGTAACCTAAAATTTAGTGATGGGGAAGAAGAAAATACTGAAATTGTTTACATCTATTATACCATAATACAATATGAATATGGTGAATAAATATACAATCGAGGCTCATTAGATAATTTGAATTATTTCAAATGTATATGGAATATGTGTCATTAAGTAATAGTCTTTTAACTTAGTTTCTTAGAGATGAAGTAACCCAAAATTTGGTGGTGGAGAAGAAGAAAATACTGAAATTGTTTACATCTATTTTATAATAATACAATATGAATATGGTGAATAAATATACTATCGGGCCTCATTATATAATTTGGGTTATTACCAATGTATATGGAATATGTGTCATTAATTAATAGTCTTTTAACTTAGTTTCTTAGAGATGAAGTAACCTAAAATTTGGTGATGGAGAAGAAGATAATACTGAAATTGTTTACATCTATTAAACCATAATACAATATGAATATGGTAAATAAATATACTATCGAGACTCATTATATAATTTGAATTATTTCAAATATATATGGAATATGTGTCATTAAGTAATAGTCTTTTAACTTAGTTTCTTTGTGAAAAAGTAACCTATAATTTGGTGATGGAGAAGAAAAAAATATTGAAATTGTTTACATCTATTATACCATAATACAATATGAATATGGTAAATAAATATTGTTTAATGACACATATTCCATATACTTATGAAATAATTCAAATTGTCTAATGAGTCTCGATAGTATATTTATCCACCATATTTATATTGTATTATGGTATAATAGATGTAAACAATTTCAGTATTTTCCTTCTTCTCCGTCATCAAATTTTAGGTTACTTCTTCACCAAAAACTAAATTAAAAGACTATTAATTAATTACAAATATTCCATATACATTAGAAATAATTCAAATTATATAATGAGTCTCGATAGTATATTTTTTCACCATATTCATATTGTATTATGGTATAATAGATGTAAACAATTTCAGTATTTTCCTTCTTCTCCATCACCAAATTTTAGGTTACTTTTTCACCTAGAAACTAAGTAAAAAGACTATTAATTAATGACACATATTCCATATACATTAGAAATAATTCAAATTATATAATGAGTCTCGATAGTATATTTATTCACCATATTCATATTGAATTATGGTATAATAGATGTAAACAGTTTTAATACTTTTCTTCTTCTCCACCACCAAATCTTAGGTTACTTCATCACTAAGAAACTAAGTTAAAAGACTATTACTTAATGACACATATTCCATATACATTTGAAATAATTCAAATTATCTAATGAGTCTCGATAGTATATTTATTCACCATATTCATATTGTATTATGGTATAATAGATGTATACAGTTTCAGTATTTTATAATTCTCCATCCCCAATTCTTAGGTTACTTCATCACTAAGAAACTAACTTAAAAGACTATTACTTAATGACACATATTCCATATACATTTGGAATAATTCAAATTATCTAATGAGTCTCGATAGTATATTTATCCACCATATTCATATTGTATTATGGTATAATAGATGTAAACAATTTCAGTATTTTCTTCTTCTCCATCATAAAATTTTAGGTTACTTCATCACTAAGAAACTAAGGTAAAAGACTATTAATTGATGACACATATTCTATATACATTAGAAATAATTCAAATTATATAATGAGTCCCGAATGTATATTTATTCACCATATTCATATTGTATTATGGTATAATAGATGTAAACAATTTCAGTATTTTCCTTCTTCTCCGTCATAAAATATAGGTTAATTCTTCACCAAACACTAAGTTAAAAGACTATTAATTAATTACACATATTCCATATACATTAGAAATAATTCAAATTATATAATGAGTCTCAATAGTATATTTATTCACCATATTCATATTGTATTATGGTATAATAGATGTAAACAATTTCAGTATTTTTCTTCTTCTCCATCAACAAATTTTAGGTTACTTCATCACTAAGAAACTAAGTTAAAACACTATTGTTTAATGACACATATTCATTATACCTATGAAATAATTCAAATTGTCTAATGAGTCTCGATAGTATATTTATCCATCATATTTATATAGTATTATGGTATAATAGATGTAAACAATTTTAGTATTTTCCTTCTTCTCCGTCATCAAATTTTAGGTTACTTCTTCACCAAAAACTAAGTTAAAAGACTATTAATTAATTACATATATTCCATATACATTAGAAATAATTCAAATTATATAATGAGTCTCGATAGTATATTTATTCACCATATTCATATTGTATTATGGTATAATAGATGTAAACAATTTCAGTATTTTCTTCTTCTCCATCATAAAATTTTAGGTTACTTCATCACTAATAAACAAAGTTAAAAGACTATTAATTGATGACACATATTCTAAATACATTGGAAATAATTCAATTTATATAATGAGTCCCAATAGTATATTTATTCACCATATTCATATTGTATTATGGTATAATAGATGTAAAAAATTTGAATATTTTTCTTCTTCTCCATCACCAAATTTTAGGTTACTTCATCACTAAGAAACTAAGTTAAAAGACTATTACTTAATGACACATATTCCATATACATTTGAAATAATTCAAATTATCTAATGAGTCTCGATAATATATTTATTCACCATATTCATATTGTATTATTGTATAATAGATGTAAACAGTTTCAGTATTTTCTAATTCTCCATCACCAAATTTTAAGTTACTTCATCACTAAGAAACTAAGTTACAAGACTATTACTTAATGACACATATTCCACATACCTTTGAAATAATTCAAATTATCTAATGAGTCTCGATAATATATTTATCCACCATATTCATATTGTATTATGGTATAATAGATGTAAACAATTTCAATATTTTTCTTCTTCTCCATCACCAAATTTTAGGTTACTTCATCACTAAGAAACTAAGTTAAAAGGCTATTACTTAATGACACATATTCCATATACATTTGAAATAATTCAAATTATCTAATGAGTCTCGATAGTATATTTATTCACCATTTTCATATTGTATTATGGTATAATAGATGTAAACAATTTCAATATTTTTCTTCTTCTCCATCACCAAATTTTAGGTTACTTCATCACTAAGAAACTAAGTTAAAAGGCTATTACTTAATGACACATATTCCATATACATTTGAAATAATTCAAATTATCTAATGAGTCTCCATAGTATATTTATTCACCATATTCATATTGTATTATGGTATAATAGATGTAAACAGTTTCAGTATTTTTCTTCTTCTCCATCACCAAATTTTAGGTTACTTCATCACTAAGAAACTAAGTTAAAAGACTATTGTTTAATGACACATATTCCATATACATATGAAATAATTCAATTTGTCTAATGAGTCTCGATAGTATATTTATCCATCATATTTATATAGTATTATGGTATAATAGATGTAAACAATTTCAGTATTTTCCTTTTTCTCCGTCATCAAATTTTAGGTTACTTCTTCACCAAAAACTAAGTTAAAAGACTATTAATTAATTACAAATATTACATATACATTAGAAATAATTCAAATTATATAATGAGTCTCGATAGTATATTTATTCACCATATTCATATTGTATTATGGTATAATTGATGTAAACAATTTCAGTATTTTCTTCTTCTCCATCATAAAATTTTAGGTTACTTCATCACTAATAAACAAAGTTAAAAGACTATTAATTGATGACACATATTCTAAATACATTGGAAATAATTCAAATTATATAATGAGTCCTGATAGTATATATATTCACCATATTCATATTGTATTATGGTATAATAGATGTAAACAATTTGAATATTTTTCTTCTTCTCCATCACCAAATTTTAGGTTACTTCATCACTAAGAAACTAAGTTAAAAGGCTATTACTTAATGACACATATTCCATATACATTTGAAATAATTCAAATTATCTAATGAGTCTCGATAGTATATTTATTCACCATATTCATATTGTATTATGGTATAATAGATGTAAACAGTTTCAGTATTTTCTAATTCTCCATCACCAAATTTTAAGTTACTTCATCACTAAGAAACTAAGTTAAAAGACTATTACTTAATGACACATATTCCACATACATTTGAAATAATTCAAATTATCTAATGAGTCTCGATAATATATTTATCCACCATATTCATATTGTATTATGGTATAATAGATGTAAACAATTTCAATATTTTTCTTCTTCTCCATCACCAAATTTTAGGTTACTATATCACTAAGAAAATAAGTTAAAAGGCTATTACTTAATGACACATATTCCATATACATTTGAAATAATTCAAATCATCTAATGAGTCTCGATAGTATATTTATTCACCATATTCATATTGTATTATGGTATAATAGATGTAAACAGTTTCAGTATTTTCTAATTCTCCATCACCAAATCTTAGGTTACTTCATCACTAAGAAACTAAGTTAAAAGACTATTACTTAATGACACATATGCCATATACATTTGAAATAATCAAATTATCTAATGAGTATCGATAGTATATTTATCCACCATATTCATATTGTATTATGGTATAATAGATGTACACAATTTCAATATTTTTCTTCTTCTCCATCACCAAATTTTAGGTTACTTCATCACTAAGAGACTAAGTTAAAAGACTATTACTCAATGACACATATTCTATATACATTTGAAATAATTCAAATTGTCTAATGAGTCTCGATAGTATATTTATCCATCATATTCATATTGTATTATGGTATAATAGATGTAAACAATTTCAGTATTTTCCTTCTTCTCCGTCACCAATTTCAGTATTTTCCTTCTTCTCCGTCAACAAATTTTAGGTTACTTCTTCACCAAGAAACTAAGTTAAAAGACTATTAATTAATGACACATATTCCATATACATTAGAAATAATTTAAATTATATAATGAGTCTCGATAATATATTTATTCACCATATTCATATTGTATTATGGTATAATAGATGTAAACAATTTCAGTATTTTCTTCTTCTCCATCACCAAATTTTAGGTTACTTCATCACTAAGAAACTAAGTTAAAAGACTATTAATTGATGACACATATTCTATATACATTGGAAATAATTCAACTTATATAATGAGTCCCGATAGTATATTTATTCACCATATTAATATTGTATTATGGTATAATAGATGTAAACAATTTCAGTATTTTCCTTCTTCTACGTCATCAAATTTTAGGTTACTTCATCAATAAGAAACTAAGTTAAAAGACTATTACTTAATGACACATATTCCATATACATTTGAAATAATTCAACTTATCTAATGAGTCTCGATAGTATATTTATCCACCATATTCATATTGTATTATGGTATAATAGATGTAAACAATTTCAATATTTTTCTTCTTCTCCATCACCAAATTTTAGGTTACTTCATCACTAAGAAACTAAGTTAAAAGAATATTACTTAATGACACATATTTCATATACATTTTAAATAATTCAAATTATCTAATGAGTCTCGATAGTATATTTATCCAACATATTCATATTGTATTATGGTATAATAGATGTAAACAATTTCAGTATTTTCCTTCTTCTCCATCACCAAATTTTAGGTTACTTTTTCACCAAGAAACTAAGTTAAAAGACTATTAACTAATGACACATATTCCATATACATTATAATTAATTCAAATTATATAATGAGTCTCGATAGTATATTTATTCACCATGTTCATATTGTATTATGGTATAATAGATGTAAACAATTTTAATATGTTTCTTCTTCTCCATCACCAAATTTTAGGTTACTTCATCACTAAGGAACTAAGTTAAAAGCCTATTACTTAATGACACATATTCCATATACATTTGAAATAATTAAAATTATCCAATGAGTCTCGATAGTATATTTATTCACCATATTCGTACTGTATTATGGTATAATAGATGTAAATAGTTTCAGTATTTTCTAATTCTCCATCACCAAATCTTAGGTTACTTCATCACTAAGAAACTAAGTTAAAAGTCTATCACTTAATGACACATATGCCATATACATTTGAAATAATCAAATTATCTAATGAGTCTCGATAGTATATTTATCCACCATATTCATATTGTATTATGGTATAATAGATGTACACAATTTCAATAGTTTGCTTCTTCTCCATCACCAAATTTTAGGTTACTTTATCACTAAGAAACTAAGTTAAAAGACTATTACTGAATGACACATATTCCATATACATTTGAAATAATTCAAATTATCTAATGAGTCTTGATAGTATATTTATCCACAATATTCATATTGTATTATGATATAATAGATGTAAACAATTTCAGTATTTTCCTTCTTCTCCGTCACCAAATTTTAGGTTACTTCTTCACCAAGAAACTAAGTTAAAAGACTATAAATTAATGACATATATTCCATATACATTACAAATAATTCAAATTATATAATGAGTCTCGATAGTATATATATTCACCATATTCATATTGTTTTATGGTATAATAGATGTAAACAATTTCAGTATTTTCTTATTCTCTATCACCAAATTTTAGGTTATTTCAATACTAAGAAACTAAGTTAAAAGACTATTAATTGATGACACATATTTTATATATATTGGAAATAATTCAAATTATATAATGAGTCTCGATAGTATATTTATTCACCATATTCATATTGTATTATGGTATAATAGATGTAAACAATTTCAATATTTTTCTTCTTAAACATTACCAAATTTTAGGTTACTTCATCACTAAGAAACTAAGTTAAAAGACTATTACTTAATGACACATATTCCATATACATTTGAAATAATTCAAATTATCTAATGAGTCTCGATAGTATATTTATTCACCATATTCATATTGTATTATGGTATAATAGATGTAAACAGTTTCAGTATTTTCTAATTCTCCATCACCAAATTTTAAGTTACTTCATCACTAAGAAACTAAGTTACAAGACTATTACTTAATGACACATATTCCACATACCTTTGAAATAATTCAAATTATCTAATGAGTCTCGATAATATATTTATCCACCATATTCATATTGTATTATGGTATAATAGATGTAAACAATTTCAATATTTTTCTTCTTTTCCATCACCAAATTTTAGGTTACTTCATCACTAAGAAACTAAGTTAAAAGGCTATTACTTAATGACACATATTCCATATACATTTGAAATAATTCAAATTATCTAATGAGTCTCGATAGTATATTTATTCACCATATTCATATTGTATTATGGTATAATAGATGTAAACAGTTTCAGTATTTTCTAATTCTCCATCACCAAATTTTAAGTTACTTCATCACTAAGAAACTAAGTTAAAAGACTATTACTTAATGACACATATTCCACATACATTTGAAATAATTCAAATTATCTAATGAGTCTCGATAATATATTTATCCACCATATTCATATTGTATTATGGTATAATAGATGTAAACAATTTCAATATTTTTCTTCTTCTCCATCACCAAATTTTAGGTTACTATATCACTAAGAAAATAAGTTAAAAGGCTATTACTTAATGACACATATTCCATATACATTTGAAATAATTCAAATCATCTAATGAGTCTCGATAGTATATTTATTCACCATATTCATATTGTATTATGGTATAATAGATGTAAACAGTTTCAGTATTTTCTAATTCTCCATCACCAAATCTTAGGTTACTTCATCACTAAGAAACTAAGTTAAAAGACTATTACTTAATGACACATATGCCATATACATTTGAAATAATCAAATTATCTAATGAGTATCGATAGTATATTTATCCACCATATTCATATTGTATTATGGTATAATAGATGTACACAATTTCAATATTTTTCTTCTTCTCCATCACCAAATTTTAGGTTACTTCATCACTAAGAAACTAAGTTAAAAGACTATTACTCAATGATACATATTCCATATACATTTGAAATAATTCAAATTGTCTAATGAGTCTCGATAGTATATTTATCCATCATATTCATATTGTATTATGGTATAATAGATGTAAACAATTTCAGTATTTTCCTTCTTCTCCGTCACCAATTTCAGTATTTTCCTTCTTCTCCGTCAACAAATTTTAGGTTACTTCTTCACCAAGAAACTAAGTTAAAAGACTATTAATTAATGACACATATTCCATATACATTAGAAATAATTTAAATTATATAATGAGTCTCGATAGTATATTTATTCACCATATTCATATTGTATTATGGTATAATAGATGTAAACAATTTCAGTATTTTCTTCTTCTCCATCACCAAATTTTAGGTTACTTCATCACTAAGAAACTAAGTTAAAAGACTATTAATTGATGACACATATTCTATATACATTGGAAATAATTCAACTTATATAATGAGTCCCGATAGTATATTTATTCACCATATTAATATTGTATTATGGTATAATAGATGTAAACAATTTCAGTATTTTCCTTCTTCCACGTCATCAAATTTTAGGTTACTTCATCAATAAGAAACTAAGTTAAAAGACTATTACTTAATGACACATATTCCATATACATTTGAAATAATTCAACTTATCTAATGAGTCTCGATAGTATATTTATCCACCATATTCATATTGTATTATGGTATAATAGATGTAAACAATTTCAATATTTTTCTTCTTCTCCATCACCAAATTTTAGGTTACTTCATCACTAAGAAACTAAGTTAAAAGAATATTACTTAATGACACATATTTCATATACATTTTAAATAATTCAAATTATCTAATGAGTCTCGATAGTATATTTATCCAACATATTCATATTGTATTATGGTATAATAGATGTAAACAATTTCAGTATTTTCCTTCTTCTCCATCACCAAATTTTAGGTTACTTTTTCACCAAGAAACTAAGTTAAAAGACTATTAACTAATGACACATATTCCATATACATTATAATTAATTCAAATTATATAATGAGTCTCGATAGTATATTTATTCACCATGTTCATATTGTATTATGGTATAATAGATGTAAACAATTTTAATATGTTTCTTCTTCTCCATCACCAAATTTTAGGTTACTTCATCACTAAGGAACTAAGTTAAAAGCCTATTACTTAATGACACATATTCCATATACATTTGAAATAATTAAAATTATCCAATGAGTCTCGATAGTATATTTATTCACCATATTCGTATTGTATTATGGTATAATAGATGTAAATAGTTTCAGTATTTTCTAATTCTCCATCACCAAATCTTAGGTTACTTCATCACTAAGAAACTAAGTTAAAAGTCTATCACTTAATGACACATATGCCATATACATTTGAAATAATCAAATTATCTAATGAGTCTCGATAGTATATTTATCCACCATATTCATATTGTATTATGGTATAATAGATGTACACAATTTCAATAGTTTGCTTCTTCTCCATCACCAAATTTTAGGTTACTTTATCACTAAGAAACTAAGTTAAAAGACTATTACTGAATGACACATATTCCATATACATTTGAAAAATTCAAATTATCTAATGAGTCTTGATAGTATATTTATCCATAATATTCATATTGTATTATGATATAATAGATGTAAACAATTTCAGTATTTTCCTTCTTCTCCGTCACCAAATTTTAGGTTACTTCTTCACCAAGAAACTAAGTTAAAAGACTATAAATTAATGACATATATTCCATATACATTACAAATAATTCAAATTATATAATGAGTCTCGATAGTATATATATTCACCATATTCATATTGTTTTATGGTATAATAGATGTAAACAATTTCAGTATTTTCTTATTCTCTATCACCAAATTTTAGGTTATTTCAATACTAAGAAACTAAGTTAAAAGACTATTAATTGATGACACATATTTTATATATATTGGAAATAATTCAAATTATATAATGAGTCTCGATAGTATATTTATTCACCATATTCATATTGTATTATGGTATAATAGATGTAAACAATTTCAATATTTTTCTTCTTAAACATTACCAAATTTTAGGTTACTTCATCACTAAGAAACTAAGTTAAAAGACTATTACTTAATGACACATATTCCATATACATTTGAAATAATTCAAATTATCTAATGAGTCTCGATAGTATATTTATTCACCATATTCATATTGTATTATGGTATAATAGATGTAAACAGTTTCAGTATTTTCTAATTCTCCATCACCAAATTATAAGTTACTTCATCACTAAGAAACTAAGTTACAAGACTATTACTTAATGACACATATTCCACATACCTTTGAAATAATTCAAATTATCTAATGAGTCTCGATAATATATTTATCCACCATATTCATATTGTATTATGGTATAATAGATGTAAACAATTTCAATATTTTTCTTCTTCTCCATCACCAAATTTTAGGTTACTTCATCACTAAGAAACTAAGTTAAAAGGCTATTACTTAATGACACATATTCCATATACATTTGAAATAATTCAAATTATCTAATGAGTCTCGATAGTATATTTATTCACCATATTCATATTGTATTATGGTATAATAGATGTAAACAGTTTCAGTATTTTCTAATTCTCCATCACCAAATTTTAAGTTACTTCATCACTAAGAAACTAAGTTAAAAGACTATTACTTAATGACACATATTCCACATACATTTGAAATAATTCAAATTATCTAATGAGTCTCGATAATATATTTATCCACCATATTCATATTATATTATGGTATAATAGATGTAAACAATTTCAATATTTTTCTTCTTCTCCATCACCAAATTTTAGGTTACTATATCACTAAGAAAATAAGTTAAAAGGCTATTACTTAATGACACATATTCCATATACATTTGAAATAATTCAAATCATCTAATGAGTCTCGATAGTATATTTATTCACCATATTCATAATGTATTATGGTATAATAGATGTAAACAGTTTCAGTATTTTCTAATTCTCCATCACCAAATCTTAGGTTACTTCATCACTAAGAAACTAAGTTAAAAGACTATTACTTAATGACACATATGCCATATACATTTGAAATAATCAAATTATCTAATGAGTATCGATAGTATATTTATCCACCATATTCATATTGTATTATGGTATAATAGATGTACACAATTTCAATATTTTTCTTCTTCTCCATCACCAAATTTTAGGTTACTTCATCACTAAGAAACTAAGTTAAAAGACTATTACTCAATGACACATATTCCATATACATTTGAAATAATTCAAATTGTCTAATGAGTCTCGATAGTATATTTATCCATCATATTCATATTGTATTATGGTATAATAGATGTCAACAATTTCAGTATTTTCCTTCTTCTCCGTCACCAATTTCAGTATTTTCCTTCTTCTCCGTCAACAAATTTTAGGTTACTTCTTCACCAAGAAACTAAGTTAAATGACTATTAATTAATGACACATATTCCATATACATTAGAAATAATTTAAATTATATAATGAGTCTCGATAGTATATTTATTCACCATATTCATATTGTATTATGGTATAATAAATGTAAACAATTTCAGTATTTTCTTCTTCTCCATCACCAAATTTTAGGTTACTTCATCACTAAGAAACTAAGTTAAAAGACTATTAATTGATGACACATATTCTATATACATTGGAAATAATTCAAATTATATAATGAGTCCCGATAGTATATTTATTCACCATATTAATATTGTATTATGGTATAATAGATGTAAACAATTTCAGTATTTTCCTTCTTCTCCGTCATCAAATTTTAGGTTACTTCATCAATAAGAAACTAAGTTAAAAGACTATTACTTAATGACACATATTCCATATACATTTGAAATAATTCAACTTATCTAATGAGTCTCGATAGTATATTTATCCACCATATTCATATTGTATTATGGTATAATAGATGTAAACAATTTCAATATTTTTCTTCTTCTCCATCACCAAATTTTAGGTTACTTCATCACTAAGAAACTAAGTTAAAAGAATATTACTTAATGACACATATTTCATATACATTTTAAATAATTCAAATTATCTAATGAGTCTCGATAGTATATTTATCCAACATATTCATATTGTATTATGGTATAATAGATGTAAACAATTTCAGTATTTTCCTTCTTCTCCATCACCAAATTTTAGGTTACTTTTTCACCAAGAAACTAAGTTAAAAGACTATTAACTAATGACACATATTCCATATACATTATAATTAATTCAAATTATATAATGAGTCTCGATAGTATATTTATTCACCATGTTCATATTGTATTATGGTATAATAGATGTAAACAATTTTAATATGTTTCTTCTTCTCCATCACCAAATTTTAGGTTACTTCATCACTAAGGAACTAAGTTAAAAGCCTATTACTTAATGACACATATTCCATATACATTTGAAATAATTAAAATTATCTAATGAGTCTCGATAGTATATTTATTCACCATATTCATACTGTATTATGGTATAATAGATGTAAACAGTTTCAGTATTTTCTAATTCTCCATCACCAAATCTTAGGTTACTTCATCACTAAGAAACTAAGTTAAAAGTCTATCACTTAATGACACATATGCCATATACATTTGAAATAATCAAATTATCTAATGAGTCTCGATAGTATATTTATCCACCATATTCATATTGTATTATGGTATAATAGATGTACACAATTTCAATAGTTTTCTTCTTCTCCATCACCAAATTTTAGGTTACTTTATCACTAAGAAACTAAGTTAAAAGACTATTACTCAATGACACATATTGCACATACATTTGAAATAATTCAAATTATCTAATGATTCTCGATAATATATTTATCCACCATATTCATATTGTATTATGGTATAGTAGATGTAAACAATTACAATATTTTTCTTCTTCTCCATCACCAAATTTTAGGTTACTTCGTCACTAAGAAACTAAGTTAAAAGACTATTACTTAATGACACATATTCCATATACATTTGAAATAATTCAAATTATCTAATGAGTCTCGATAGTATATTTATCCACCATATTCATATTGTATTATGGTGTAATAGATGTAAACATTTTAAGTATTTTCCTTCTTCTCCATCACCAAATTTTAGGTTACTTTTTCACCAAGAAACTAAGTTAAAAGACTATTAACTAATGACACATATTCTGTAACACCCTCTAAAACCCTGAACAAAATTTCGCAAATAATTAAAATCATAATTTCAGAGTACATGTATTAACGAGGATGTCACAATTCTCTTTTAATAAAAACAAGTTCCTGTCATGCATAACATAGAAGCAACTCATACATGTTTACACAGCGGAATAATTTAATTAACAAAACCAATGTTATAATATTTTCAAAATCATCAGGGATTAACACCTGGAAAATATCAACATCATATTATAACAAACATAAGGAAATAAACGAGTCTGACTAAAGCAGCTCAACAAACAAACGTTCCCGGAGTTACAACTACCAGAGCATGACCCGGACAATACTTAAACGGAAATAAACTAGAAACAACAAGCCTTCGCCAAGCACCTCAACGAAGCTCCTCAATCTGAAATATTCAACAGTAAGGGTGAGCATCTCAACTATACATTTGATTATACGTTCATAACAATAAATTCAGAAAACCATAAGCCTCACCCAAACAGTTAGCATGTTTCATAGTTTACGAAAACCTTTACAATTCATATATTCATAATATATCACTTTTCATACTTATAATTAACATCAAACATCATTAACAATTTAGCAGCAATACATGCATACAATCAATTCAATACAACATTGGAAAATCATCCATTCATGTTATATTCAATATAATGCAACACACCCATGCATGTGGTACCATTTTACCGCCCCATTAAATCTCGGGTCACGGATAACTCACCGTTCCATTATATCGCGGACACGGCTACCACCTCAACGTTCCATTAAATCGCGGACACGTATATTGGCCACCATGTTAATTCCACACAATGGGAATTAACAATGCAACATGATATGTACAGTATGTAACACTCAGCATACTATTAACATCAATAAACCATATCATGTAACATCGACAATATCAAATACAACATGATATGAATAGCATGTAATCACTCAGCATACTATTAAACATCAACCAATCATATCAAGTTATATCATAATTCATGCTTGATAACATTATCTAAAAGCATGACAATAAAATCCACATAGTGTTGGTATCATAACATACAATCGTTATTTGATACAAGCATCAATCAACACTAGGAAATCAATAAACAGCATATTCAAAACATATCAAACACTGCACATCAAAACAGGATCAATCCCGTACATAACAGCATGCACAGAAAACAAAATTCAGAAACCAACACAGGAGGTTCAACACGGGTGCCCGTGTAAATCAACACTGCCCGTGTGGAAATGTGTCCAGAAACACGTTATTTTGCCAATACAGGGAATCAACACGGGTGCCCGTGTGAATCAACACGGCCCGTGTTGATGAGCGCGTACCAAAAATTTCCTGTACCTGCAGCAGCTCAGAACAGCAGCCAAACACGAAAAATACCAGCCAAAACGTGCATTTCGGTACATAACAACAGCAATTATGCATAACTCAAAGCAACACATCAATTGGAAACACAATTCCCTTCTACGTTAGTCAATTTCCAATCTTAAGGACAACATTATTTCACTTAGGGTCTCATTTTCCAAAATCAATCAAAACTCAGAATTTTCATTTTTAAAACATCCTATTTTATCAACAATTCTTTCATCAACAACAAGTTTTATTAAAATTGACCTTAAGTTACATATTACCCGTCCTTTAGGGAAATCCTAACAACATTGAGGTTATCCCTAGAACACCTAAGGTAAACTCACGATCATACAATTTCGATCTAAATCAACAACAGGGATCAATTTCTTAATCGATTCACAACCTTTAGGGAACCTAATCTTTTCTAACGAAATTCGACCCTAAAGTTATCGATCACTAAGAACATCAGAGAAAATGGGGTTATCCTACGATTACCCAACTAATTGCATCTAAACCCATAAGCAAATATAAACTGAGTAGTAGCCCCCCTTACCTTATCAAATTGCAGCTTCGAACTCTTGAGCGATTGTTCGTCGTTCTTCAGAGCTCCAATCCCAAATATCTCCAAACACTTCACTAAAATACATAACAACCAAATTCACTTATAAACATAAACACTTTCTCAAATAATCACTTATTAAAATAAGCTCTTAAAGCTACTTAATTCCTCATAATCATATAGAAAATTTCACTAGCTTTCCAACGCATCAAACGGCGCCTAAATCGGAGTTACGGTTCAAAAGTTATGGCCGAAACGATTTTTGGGAAAAACCTACCCGAGCATCAACACAGAAGATCAACACGGGTGCCCGTGTGCATCAACACGGCCCGTGTTGATGACTCTGCAACACTATATTTCACGTTTTTATGCTTCCCAAAATCACCCCAACCCATTCCTAATCATCCCCAAACATCCTAAAACCATCAAAATCGAATTCCTACCATATAGCAATGATCTAAGGCATACAATAGGATCAATACCACATCAATAATCAAAACACACCAAACATAGGGCAATTCGATAAATCCCATCCTACATATCATCTATCATGCATCCGATTATAGAATCAGAACTCCACCCTTACCTGGGATTGACGGTTCTTCGATTCTCTAATCGCAATCGCCTCTTCGATGGCTTTTCCGCCGTCTTCAACCTTGCCTCTTTGCACCGTTTTCACGTAACTTCTGTTTTCTCTCCAAAAACCTTATTTTCTCTGCTGACTTATCTTTAATTAATTTTTCCTCCAAATAATAATAATAATAGTATCAATATTATTCCAACAATTAATTAATCCAAATGGGCCTACTATCCACACCCCTCCAATTAACTGCATTTTAATGCTACTTGGCTCAACTCAATTAAATTACACCAATAAATAAATAATATTATTCTTAATATTATTTTTGCGATTAAACCGACAAAATCCAATAATTAAATTCTTAAATAATTTAATTAACCAATTAGTTAAATTCGGGCGTTACAACTCTCCCCCACTTAGGATATTTTCGTCCTCGAAAATCCAATCGACACAACCACTCTCAACACCAATTCTGGACATACCAAACACTCAACGTATTATCAACCAAAAACTGTTGCACTCAGGCACACAACGTCGTCTTTTCGTCTTAACAATATTACATGATCAACTTAGCGACCATATCGACACCAAAACATACACAACTAATCATAACGATATACCCGATATTAGCTCATCGACACCCTCAACACCATCTTGATACATCGCTTATGAAGTAATAACATCCGCAAACTACTTATACTTGAACATACAACCATCATATTATCATCTTGACAACATTCTTAATACAAACTCACGCGCCAATTCATTCCTTAATATACGAATTCCAATTATCAACCAAACACTTACAACTTGATTACTCTCGTCATATCACTCTTATAGTGACATCCACATAACCGACCAAATCACCTTTAACACAATCTGAAATATTACCATTCCTTTCAGTAATCAACACTGACATCACAACAACGAAAACAAAATTCTCATAACATCTGCTTACGGGTCTTAATCCAAAAATTATATACAACTCTCCATAAACCAACAACCACATTAATATCCTTATTAAATCAACTGACATTTATAATAGACCAACATACTCTGGCACATCACGCTTCAGATGCGCAACTCCGATTACTTATAAAGTATCAACTCTACCAAGTTTACTCCAATTGCCACTCTTGGATGAAACATTCATATACTTCCATGAATTCCCAATTGTCATAAAACATAACTACGACTTTATCATCTTTTTAGTAACATAATCCTCAAAAATCGTCTTAAAAACATAACCACATTACAACCACATACAGTACATGGGTCCAATTAATTCCAACAAGATGACTCATCTTCTTCCAACCAAACTCGCACTTTAATAAACAAACTTATAATTTCACTTCTTTTAAATAGCAATAAGAAACAAAAATAACAACATATTCTTCAGAATGCACTATACTAGTCGACACAACACATCTATCCATCAACTATGATTCCGTCTACTATCAACAATAGATTAAGGGTGATCAGTTCCTCAATTTGCCAATAGATAGACGAAAACCATAACGGAGCATAAACCATCGTTACCAAACTATAATAGTGTTCCTTCCGAACTTTTTCTCAAATCATTCACAACATCATAATCCAACAATTACCAATCATCATAAGATCCACCTCTGACACTTTCGCATCCTTCCATGCAGAACAACATGTCTCTCAACTCATTTCCAAACAACATTTTACGATTGAACTCGTCTCAACAACTGCAATAACAACCTACTACAACACATCTTACGACAACATCGGAATAAAATTTCTTTATCCATACTTTACATCCTTCTTCACTCTTTCAATTTTTCAACAAGAAACACCCAACGTCCAACACAATTATTTCCTTCGATACATGCCTCCCAAGCATAAAATTATATTCTATAATGAAGGTAATTACTTGTAGATTCTATAACTTCATGAATCGCTCAAATCCGAGTTACGAGTAAAAAGTTATCATCTTTGCAATGGGACTGGTTCATAATTCCCGCATGCAGAATTTTCCAAAATTCAGCATCAGACCCAAATATTAAAATGCATTTTTCTCCTTCTTCACGAACTTTCCGAAGACAAATCTTATATGCAAACTATATGGAATTTCGTAAGCTTTCCAAAAAGTCAATAACCGCTTTGATCGGAATCACGAGTAAAAAGTTATACCACTTTTACTAACAGCTGCTCCAAAATTACAAAAATCTGAATTTGAGATTGATGAACATAAGTTCCATCTTTCTCTCTTTCTTCCAAAATTCACCCACATCCTTTCTTTTTATCCAACTACGAAAATCATCCGATATTAATCCAACTATACTAAAGACATACGATCCGACGAGTTAATCCCTTCAACTTATCATTTTCTTTGGAATAGACTTTATTCTCAATTGTCTTAAATTCACCGTCTAAAAACCTACCCACATTTTCAACTTGACCGATACAGATTCATGAGTCTATACTCTCGCCGGTTCGCAACAACAGCGACTCAATGACCTTTGCACTCTTCCAATCAACGTCGCCTTCAACAACTTCATGATACTTGATGAAATAGTGTAAATTACAACCATCCAGACTAACTCGCACACCAAGTTTTCAACACAATTCTTCGAACATAACAACATACATTGACTTTAGTGGCATGCTACCATAGGAGATTAGTCCAATTACTACACTAATAGTATCCAAAATATTCCTCAAGGTAATCAACTAAGGTTCAGTTCCACTTTCCGACCATTAGAGATCAAAACATAATTTAGCCATTTTCCACAAAACTACACAGTACGCGTCGTGAAGGCCAGCGCGCACTGCGATGACAGCAAAAATATGCAGTTTGCGCCGCGACCACTAGTTGGCGCCGCGAACTGTACGAGACAGAAAGGGATTTTTGCGTGACGGCATCTCTTCAACGCAGTTTAATCCAATTTCCCATACGAGTTCACTAGCATACCAAAATTCTTGAATCTATATCACCTTCGCATTCAGGAAGCATCCAAACTTTAACAACATTTGCATTGTCGCCGTCAGCAACATTCTGAACCGGCATATCACAACTGAAGCGCATCCGTGAATAAAAGCTTCTCCCCCACTTATCTTCAAGTCAACTCCTGCAACAAACAGTTAGAAAACCAAAAAGTACCGACAGTGTTTCACACACTTGTCGCGCACTAAGGGATAAACAACATATCGACAATATTCAACTGTCACGCTACACAACTGACTCAAGACTCTGGTCGCAACGACCGACTATGCTCTGATACCACTATTGTAACACCCTCTAAAACCCCGAACAAAATTTCGCAAATAATTAAAATCATAATTTCAGAGTACATGTATTAACGAGGATGTCACAATTCTCTTTTAATAAAAACAAGTTCCTGTCATGCATAACATAGAAGCAACTCATACATGTTTACACAGCGGAATAATTTAATTAACAAAACCAATGTTATAATATTTTCAAAATCATCAGGGATTAACACCTGGAAAATATCAACATCATATTATAACAAACATAAGGAAATAAACGAGTCTGACTAAAGCAGCTCAACAAACAAACGTTCCCGGAGTTACAACTACCAGAGCATGACCCGGACAATACTTAAACGAAAATAAACTAGAAACAACAAGCCTTCGCCAAGCACCTCAACGAAGCTCCTCAATCTGAAATATTCAACAGTAAGGGTGAGCATCTCAACTATACATTTGATTATACGTTCATAACAATAAATTCAGAAAACCATAAGCCTCACCCAAACAGTTAGCATGTTTCATAGTTTACGAAAACCTTTACAATTCATATATTCATAATATATCACTTTTCATACTTATAATTAACATCAAACATCATTAACAATTTAGCAGCAATACATGCATACAATCAATTCAATACAACATTGGAAAATCATCCATTCATGTTATATTCAATATAATGCAACACACCCATGCATGTGGTACCATTTTACCGCCCCATTAAATCTCGGGTCACGGATAACTCACCGTTCCATTATATCGCGGACACGGCTACCACCTCAACGTTCCATTAAATCGCGGACACGTATATTGGCCACCATGTTAATTCCACACAATGGGAATTAACAATGCAACATGATATGTACAGTATGTAACACTCAGCATACTATTAACATCAATAAACCATATCATGTAACATCGACAATATCAAATACAACACGATATGAATAGCATGTAATCACTCAGCATACTATTAAACATCAACCAATCATATCAAGTTATATCATAATTCATGCTTGATAACATTATCTAAAAGCATGACAATAAAATCCACATAGTGTTGGTATCATAACATACAATCGTTATTTGATACAAGCATCAATCAACACTAGGAAATCAATAAACAGCATATTCAAAACATATCAAACACTGCACATCAAAACAGGATCAATCCCGTACATAACAGCATGCACAGAAAACAAAATTCAGAAACCAACACAGGAGGTTCAACACGGGTGCCCGTGTAAATCAACACTGCCCGTGTGGAAATGTGTCCAGAAACACGTTATTTTGCCAATACAGGGAATCAACACGGGTGCCCGTGTGAATCAACACGGCCCGTGTTGATGAGCGCGTACCCAAAATTTCCTGTACCTGCAGCAGCTCAGAACAGCAGCCAAACACGAAAAATACCAGCCAAAACGTGCATTTCGGTACATAACATCATCAATTATGCATAACTCAAAGCAACACATCAGTTGGAAACACAATTCCCTTCTACGTTAGTCAATTTCCAATCTTAAGGACAACATTATTTCACTTAGGGTCTCATTTTCCAAAATCAATCAAAACTCAGAATTTTCATTTTTAAAACATCCTATTTTATCAACAATTCTTTCATCAACAACAAGTTTTATTAAAATTGACCTTAAGTTACATATTACCCGTCCTTTAGGGAAATCCTAACAACATTGAGGTTATCCCTAGAACACCTAAGGTAAACTCACGATCATACAATTTCGATCTAAATCAACAACAAGGATCAATTTCTTAATCGATTCACAACCTTTAGGGAACCTAATCTTTTCTAACGAAATTCGACCCTAAAGTTATCGATCACTAAGAACATCAGAGAAAATGGGGTTATCCTACGATTACCCAACTAATTGCATCTAAACCCATAAGAAAATATAAACTGAGTAGTAGCCCCCCTTACCTTATCAAATTGCAGCTTCGAACTCTTGAGCGATTGTTCGTCGTTCTTCAGAGCTCCAATCCCAAATATCTCCAAACACTTCACTAAAATACATAACAACCAAATTCACTTATAAACATAAAAACTTTCTCCAATAATCACTTATTAAAATAAGCTCTTAAAACTACTTAATTCCTCATAATCATATAGAAAATTTCACTAGCTTTCCAACGCATCAAACGGCGCCTAAATCGGAGTTACGGTTCAAAAGTTATGGCCGAAACGATTTTTGGGAAAAACCTACCCGAGCATCAACACAGAAGATCAACACGGGTGCCCGTGTGCATCAACACGGCCCGTGTTGATGACTCTGCAGCACTATATTTCACGTTTTTATGCTTCCCAAAATCACCCCAACCCATTCCTAATCATCCCCAAACATCCTAAAACCATCAAAATCGAATTCCTACCATATAACAATGATCTAAGGCATACAATAGGATCAATACCACATCAATAATCAAAACACACCAAACATAGGGCAATTCGATAAATCCCATCCTACATATCATCTATCATGCATCCGATTATAGAATCAGAACTCCACCCTTACCTGGGATTGACGGTTCTTCGATTCTCTAATCGCAATCGCCTCTTCGATGGCTTTTCCGCCGTCTTCAACCTTGCCTCTTTGCACCGTTTTCACGTAACTTCTGTTTTCTCTCCAAAAACCTTATTTTCTCTGCTGACTTATCTTTAATTAATTTTTCCTCCAAATAATAATAATAATAGTATCAATATTATTCCAACAATTAATTAATCCAAATGGGCCTACTATCCACACCCCTCCAATTAACTGCATTTTAATGCTACTTGGCCCAACTAAATTAAATTACACCAATAAATAAATAATATTATTCTTAATATTATTTTTGCGATTAAACCGACAAAATCCAATAATTAAATTCTTAAATAATTTAATTAACCAATTAGTTAAATTCGGGCGTTACATATTCCATATACATTATAATTTATTCAAATTATATAATGAGTCTCGATAGTATATTTATTCACCATATTCATATTGTATTATGGTACAATAGATGTATAAAATTTCAATATTTTTCTTCTTCTCCATCTCCAAATTTTAGGTTACTTCATCACTAAGAAACTAAGTTAAAAGACTATTACTTAATGACACATATTCCATATACATTTGAAATAATTCAAATTATCTAATGAGTCTAGATAGTATATTTATCCACCATATTCATATTGTATTATGGTATAATAGATGTAAACAATTTCAATATTTTTCTTCTTCTCCATCAAAAAATTTTAGGTTACTTCATCACTAAGAAACTAAGTTAAAAGACTATTGTTTAATGACACATATTCCATATACATATGAAATAATTCAAATTGTCTAATGAGTCTCGATAGTATATTTATCCACCATATTTATATTGTATTATGGTATAATAGATCTAAACAGTTTCAGTGTTTTCTAATTCTCCATCACAAAATTTTAGGTTACTTCATCACTAAGAAACTAAGTTAAAAGACTATTACTTAATGACACATACTCCATATAAATTTGAAATAATTCAGATTATTTAATGAGTCTAGATAGTTTATTTGTCCACCATATTCATATTGTATTATGGTATAAAAGATGTAAACAATTTCAATATTTTTCTTCTTCTCCATCACCAAATTTTTGGTTACTTCATCACTAAGAAACTAAGTTAAAACACTATTGTTTAATGACACATATTCCATATAAATATGAAATAATTCAAATTGTCTAATGAGTCTCGATAGTATATTTATCCATCATATTTATATTGTATTATGGTATAATAGATGTAAACAGTTTCAGTATTTTCCTTCTTCTCCATCACCAAATCTTAGGTTACTTTTTCACCTAGAAACTAAGTTAAAAGACTATTACTTAATGACACATATTCCATATACATTTGAAATAATTCAAATTATCTAATGAGTCTCGATAGTATATTTATTCACCATATTCATATTGTATTATTGTATAATAGATGTAAACAGTTTCAGTATTTTCTAATTCTCCATCACCAATTCTTAGGTTACTTCATCACTAAGAAACTAAGTTAAAAGATTATTACTTAATGACACATATTCTATATACATTGGAAATAATTCAAATTATATAATGAGTCCCGATAGTATATTTATTCACAATATTCATATTGTATTATGGTATAATAGATGTAAACAATTTCAATATTTTCCTTCTTCTCCGTCATCAAATTTTAGGTTACTTCTTCACCAAAAACTAAGTTAAAAGACTATTAATTAATTACACATATTCCATATACATTAGAAATAATTCAAATTATATAATGAGTCTCGATAGTATATTTATTCACCATATTCATATTGTATTATGGTAAAATAGATGTAAACAATTTCAGTATTTTTCTTCTTCTCCATCCCCAAATTTTAGGTTACTTCATCACTAAGAAACTAAGTTAAAAGACTATTGTTTAATTACACATAATCCATATACATATGAAATAATTCAAATTGTCTAATGAGTCTCAATAGTATATTTATCCATCATATTTATATAGTATTATGGTATAATAGATGTAAACAATTTCAGTATTTTCCTTCTTCTCCGTCATCAAATTTTAGGTTACTTCTTCACCAAAAACTAAGTTAAAAGACTATTAATTAATTACACATATTCCATATACATTAGAAATAATTCAAATTATATAATGAGTCTCGATAGTATATTTATTCACCATATTCATATTGTATTATGGTATAATAGATGTAAACAATTTCAGTATTTTCTTCTTCTCCATCATAAAATTTTAGGTTACTTCATCACTAATAAACAAAGTTAAAAGACTATTAATTGATGACACATATTCTAAATACATTGGAAATAATTCAAATTATATAATGAGTCTCGATAGTATATTTATCCACCATATTCATATTGTATTATGGTATAATAGATGTAAACAATTTGAATATTTTTCTTCTTCTCCATCAACAAATTTTAGGTTACTTCATCACTAAGAAACTAAGTTAAAAGACAATTGTTTAATGACACATATTCCATATACATATGAAATAATTCAAATTGTCTAATGAGTCTCGATAGTATATTTATCCACCATATTTATATTGTATTATGGTATAATAGATGTAAACAGTTTCAGTGTTTTCTAATTCTCCATCACAAAATTTTAAGTTACTTTTTCACCTAGAAACTAACTGAAAAGACTATTAATTAATGACACATATTCCATATACATTAGAAATAATTCAAATTATATAATGAGTCTCGATAGTATATTTATTCACCATATTCATATTGTATTATGGCATAATAGATGTAAACAATTTCAGTATTTTCCTTCTTCTCCGTCATCAAATTTTAGGTTACTTCATCAATAAGAAACTAAGTTAAAAGACTATTACTTAATGACACATATTCCATATACATTTGAAATAATTCAACTTATCTAATGAGTCTCGATAGTATATTTATCCACCATATTCATATTGTATTATGGTATAATAGATGTAAACAATTTCAATATTTTTCTTCTTCTCCATCACCAAATTTTAGGTTACTTCATAACTAAGAAACTAAGTTAAAAGACTATTGTTTAATGACACATATTCCATATACATATGAAATAATTTAAATTATATAATGAGTCTCGATAGTATATTTATTCACCATATTCATATTGTATTATGGTATAATAGATGTAAACAATTTCAGTATTTTTCTTCTTCTCCATCACCAAATTTTAGGTTACTTCATCACTAAGGAACTAAGTTAAAAGCCTATTACTTAATGACACATATTCCATATACATTTGAAATAATTAAAATTATCTAAAGAGTCTCGATAGTATATTTATTCACCATATTCATACTGTACTATGGTATAATAGATGTAAACTGTTTCAGTATTTTCTAATTCTCCATCACCAAATCTTAGGTTACTTCATCACTAAGAAACTAAGTTAAAAGACTATTACTTAATGACACATATTCCATATACATTTGAAATAATTCAAATTATCTAATGAGTCTCGATAGTATATTTATCCACCATATTCATATTGTATTATGGTATAATAGATGTAAACAATTTCAATATTTTTCTTCTTCTCCATCAGCAAATTTTAGGTTACTTCATCACTAAGAAACTAAGTTAAAAGACTATTGTTTAATGACCCATATTCCATATACATATGAAATAATTCAAATTGTCTAATGAGTCTCGATAGTATATTTATCCACCATATTTATATTGTATTATGGTATAATAGATGTAAATAGTTTCAGTGTTTTCTAATTCTTCATCACAAAATTTTAGGTTACTTCATCACTAAGAAACTAAGTTAAAAGACTATTACTTAATGACACATATTCCATATACATTTGAAATAATTCAAATTATCTAATGAGTCTCGATAGTATATTTGTCCATCATATTCATATTGTATTATGGTATAATAGATGTAAACAATTTCAATATTTTTCTTTTTCTCCGTCACCAAATTGTAGGTTACTTCATCACTAAGAAACTAAGTTAAAAGACTATTACTTAATGACACATATTCCATATACATTTGAAATAATTCAAATTATCTAATGAGTCTCGATAGTATATTTATTCACCATATTCATATTGTATTATGGTATAATAGATGTAAACAATTTCAGTATTTTCCTTCTTCTCCATCACCAAATTTTAGGTTACTTTTTCACCGAGAAACTAAGTTAAAAGACTATTAACTAATGACACATATTCCATATACATTATAATTAATTCAAATTTTATAATGAGTCTCGATAGTATATTTATTCACTATGTTCATATTGTATTATGTTATAATAGATGTAAACAATTTTAATATGTTTCTTCTTCTCCATCACCAAATTTTAAGTTACTTCATCACTAAGAAACTAAGTTACAAGACTATTACTTAATGACACATATTCCACATACCTTTGAAATAATTCAAATTATCTAATGAGTCTCGATAATATATTTATCCACCATATTCATATTGTATTATGGTATAATAGATGTAAACAATTTCAATATTTTTCTATTTATCCATCACCAAATTTTAGGTTACTTCATCACTAAGAAACTAAGTTAAAAGGCTATTACTTAATGACACATATTCCATATACATTTGAAATAATTCAAATTATCTAATGAGTCTCGATAGTATATTTATTCACCATATTCATATTGTATTATGGTATAATAGATGTAAACAATTTCAGTATTTTCTAATTCTCCATCACCAAATTTTAAGTTACTTCATCACTAAGAAACAAAGTTAAAAGACTATTAATTGATGACACATATTTTATATACATTGGAAATAATTCAAATTATCTAATGAGTCTCGATAGTATATTTATTCGCCATATTCATATTGTATTATGGTATAATAGATGTAAATAGTTTCAGTATTTTCTAATTCTCCATCTTAAAATTTTAAGTTACTTCATCACTAAGAAACTAAGTTAAAAGACTATTGTTTAATGACACATATTCCATATACATATGAAATAATTCAAATTGTCTAATGAGTCTCGATAGTATATTTATCCATCATATTTATATAGTATTATGGTATAATAGATGTAAACAATTTCACTATTTTCCTTCTTCTCCGTCATCAAATTTTAGGTTACTTCTTCACCAAAAACTAAGTTAAAAGACTATTAATTAATTACACATATTCCATATACATTAGAAATAATTCAAATTATATAATGAGTCTTGGTAGTATATTTATTCACCATATTCATATTGTATTATGGTATAATAGATGTAAACAATTTCAGTAGTTTTCTTCTTCTCCATCCCCAAATATTAGGTTACTTCATAACTAAGAAACTAAGTTAAAAGACTATTGTTTAATGACACATATTCCATATACATATGAAATAATTCAAATTGTCTAATGAGTCTCGATAGTATATTTATCCATCATATTTATATAGTATTATGGTATAATAGATGTAAACAATTTCAGTATTTTCCTTCTTCTCCGTCATCAAATTTTAGGTTACATTCTTCACCAAAAACTAAGTTAAAAGACTATTAATTAATTACACATATTCCATATACATTAGAAATAATTCAAATTATATAATGAGTCTCGATAGTATATTTATTCACCATATTCATATTGTATTATGGTATAATAGATGTAAACAATTTCAGTATTTTCTTCTTCTCCATCTTAAAATTTGAAGTTACTTCATCACTAGGAAACTAAGTTAAAAGACTATTGTTTAATTACACATATTCCATATACATATGAAATAATTCAAATTGTCTAATGAGTCTCGATAGTATATTTATCCATCATATTTATATAGTATTATGGTATAATAGATGTAAACAATTTCAGTATTTTCCTTCTTCTCCGTCATCAAATTTTAGGTTACTTCTTCACCAAAAACTAAGTTTAAAGAATATTAATTAATTACACATATTCCATATACATTAGAAATAATTCAAATTATATAATGAGTCTCGATAGTATACTTATTCACCATATTCATATTGTATTATGGTATAATAGATGTAAACAATTTCAGTATTTTCTTCTTCTCCATCATAAAATTTTAGGTTACTTCATCACTAATAAACAAAGTTAAAAGACTATTAATTGATGACACATATTCTAAATACATTGGTAATAATTCAAATTATATAATGAGTCTCGATAGTATATTTATCCACCATGTTCATATTGTATTATGGTATAAAAGATGTAAACAATTTGAATATTTTTCTTCTTCTCCATCATAAAATTTTAGGTTACTTCATCACTAAGAAACTAAGTTAAAAGACAATTGTTTAATGACACATATTCCATATACATATGAAATAATTCAAATTGTCTAATGAGTCTCGATAGTATATTTATCCACCATATTTATATTGTATTATGGTATAATAGATGTAAACAGTTTCAGTGTTTTCTAATTCTCCATCACAAAATTTTAGGTTACTTCATCACAAAGAAACTAAGTTAAAAGACTATTACTTAATGACACATATTCCATATACATTTGAAATAATTCAGATTATCTAATGAGTCTCGATAGTATATTTGTCCACCATATTCATATTGTATTATGGTATAATAGATGTAAACAATTTCAATATTTTTCTTCTTCTCCAACACCAAATTTTAGGTTACTTCATCACTAAGAAACTAAGTTAAAAGACTATTGTTTAATGACACATATTCCATATACATATGAAATAATTCAAATTGTCTAATGAGTCTCGATAGTATATTTATCCATCATATTTATATTGTATTATGGTATAATAGATGTAAACAGTTTCAGTATTTTCCTTCTTCTCCATCACTAAATCTTAGGTTACTTTTTCACCTAGAAACTAAGTGAAAAGACTATTAATTAATGACACATATTCCATATACATTAGAAAGAATTCAAATTATATAATAAGTCTCGATAGTATATTTATTCACCATATTCATATTGTATTATGGTATAATAGATGTAAACAATTTGAATATTTTTCCTCTTCTCCGTCAGCAAATTTTAGGTTACTTCATCACTAAGAAACTAAGTTAAAAGACTATTACTTAATGACACATATTCCATATACATTTGAAATAATTCAGATTATCTAATGAGTCTCGATAGTATATTTAACCACCATATTCATATTGTATTATGGTATAATAGATGTAAACAATTTCAATATTTTTCTTTTTCTCCGTCACCAAATTTTAGGTTACTTCATCACTAAGAAACTAAGTTAAAAGACTATTGTTTAATGACACATATTCCATATACATATGAAATAATTCAAATTGTCTAATGAGTCTCGATAGTATATTTATCCATCATATTTATATAGTATTATGGTATAATAGATGTAAACAATTTCAGTATTTTCCTTCTTCTCCATCATCAAATTTTAGGTTACTTCTTCACCAAAAACTAAGTTAAAAGACTATTAATTAATTACACATATTCCATATACATTAGAAATAATTCAAATTATTTAATGAGTCTCGATAGTATATTTATTCACCATATTCATATTGTATTATGGTATAATAGATGTAAACAGTTTCAATATTTTCCAATTCTCCATCACCAATTCTTAGGTTACTTCATCACTAAGAAACTAAGTTAAAAGACTATTACTTAATGACACATATTCCATATATATTTGAAATAATTCAAATTATCTAATGAGTCTCGATAGTATATTTATTCACCATATTCATATTGTATTATGGTATAATAGATGTAAACAATTTCAGTACTTTTCTTCTTCTCCATCCCCAAATTTTAGGTTACTTCATCACTAAGAAACTAAGTTAAAAGACTATTGTTTAATGACACATATTCCATATACATATGAAATAATTCAAATTGTCTAATGAGTCTCGATAGTATATTTATCCATCATATTTATATAGTATTATGGTATAATAGATGTAAACAATTTCACTATTTTCCTTCTTCTCCGTCATCAAATTTTAGGTTACTTCTTCACCAAAAACTAAGTTAAAAGACTATTAATTAATTACACATATTCCATATACATTAGAAATAATTCAAATTATCTAATGAGTCTCGATAGTATATTTATTCACCATATTCATATTGTATTATGGTATAATAGATGTAAACAGTTTCAGTATTTTCTAATTCTCCATCACCAAATCTTAGGTTACTTCATCACTAAGAAACTAAGTTAAAAGACTGTTACTTAATGACACATAATCCATATACATTTGAAATAATTCAAATTATCTAATGAGTCTCGATAGTATATTTATCCACCATATTCATATTGTATTATGGTATAATAGATGTAAACAATTTGAATATTTTTCTTCTTCTCCGTCAGCAAATTTTAGGTTACTTCATCACTAATAAACAAAGTTAAATGACTATTAATTGATGACACATATTCTAAATACATTGGAAATAATTCAAATTATATAATGAGTCTCGATAGTATATTTATCCACCACATTCATATTGTATTATGGTATAATAGATGTAAACAATTTGAATATTTTTCTTCTTCTCCATCAACAAATTTTAGGTTACTTCATCACTAAGAAACTAAGTTAAAAGACTATTGTTTAATGACACATATTCCATATACATATGAAATAATTCAAATTGTCTAATGAGTCTCGATAGTATATTTATCCACCATATTTATATTGTATTATTGTATAATAGATGTAAATAGTTTCAGTGTTTTCTAATTCTCCATCACAAAATTTTAGGTTACTTCATCACTAAGAAACTAAGTTAAAAGACTATTACTTAATGACACATATTCCACATACATTTGAAATAATTCAAATTATCTAATGAGTCTCGATAATATATGTATCCAACATATTCATATTGTATTATGGTATAATAGATGTAAACAATTTTAATATTTTTCTTCTTCTCCATCACCAAATTTTAGGTTACTTCATCACTAAGAAACTAAGTTAAAAGACTATTACTTAATGACACATATTCCATATACATTTGAAATAATTCAAATTATCTAATTAGTCTCGATAGTATATTTATCCAACATATTCATATTGTATTATGGTATAATAGATCTAAACAATTTCAGTATTTTCCTTCTTCACCATCACCAAATTTTAGGTTACTTTTTCACCGAGAAACTAAGTTAAAAGACTATTAACTAATGACACATATTCCATATACATTATGATTAATTCAAATTTTATAATGAGTCTCGATAGTATATTTATTCACCATGTTCATATTGTATTATGTTATAATAGATGTAAACAATTTTCATATGTTTCTTCTTCTCCATCACCAAATTTTAAGTTACTTCATCACTAAGAAACTAAGTTACAAGACTATTACTTAATGACACATATTCCACATACCTTTGAAATAATTCAAATTATCTAATGAGTCTCGATAATATATTTATCCACCATATTCATATTGTATTATGGTATAATAGATGTAAACAATTTCAATATTTTTCTTCTTCTCCATCACCAAATTTTAGGTTACTTCATCACTAAGAAACTAAGTTAAAAGGCTATTACTTAATGACACATATTCCATATACATTTGAAATAATTCAAATTATCTAATGAGTCTCATAGTATATTTATTCACCATATTCATATTTTATTATGGTATAATAGATGTAAACAGTTTCAGTATTTTCTAATTCTCCATCACCAAATTTTAAGTTACTTCATTACTAAGAAACTAAGTTAAAAGACTATTAATTGATGACACATATTTTATATACATTGGAAATAATTCAAATTATCTAATAAGTCTCGATAATATATTTTTTCACCATATTCATATTGTATTATGGTATAATAGATGTAAACAGTTTCAGTATTTTCTAATTCTCCATCACCAAATCTTAGGTTACTTCATCACTAAGAAACTAAGTTAAAAGACTGTTACTTAATGACACATAATTTATATACATTTGAAATAATTCAAATTATCTAATGAGTCTCGATAGTATATTTATCCACCATATTCATATTGTATTATGGTATAATAGATGTAAACAATTTGAATATTTTTCTTCTTCTCCATCAGCAAATTTTAGGTTACTTCATCACTAAGAAACTAAGTTAAAAGACTATTACTTAATGACACATATTCCATATACATTTGAAATAATTCAGATTATCTAATGAGTCTCGATAGTATATTTAACCACCATATTCATATTGTATTATGGTATAATAGATGTAAACAATTTCAATATTTTTCTTTTTCTCCGTCACCAAATTTTAGGTTACTTCATCACTAAGAAACTAAGTTAAAAGACTATTGTTTAATGACACATATTCCATATACATATGAAATAATTCAAATTGTCTAATGAGTCTCGATAGTATATTTATCCATCATATTTATATAGTATTATGGTATAATAGATGTAAACAATTTCAGTATTTTCCTTCTTCTCCGTCATCAAATTTTAGGTTACTTCTTCACCAAAAACTAAGTTAAAAGACTATTAATTAATTACACATATTCCATATACATTAGAAATAATTCAAATTATATAATGAGTCTCGATAGTATACTTATTCACCATATTCATATTGTACTATGGTATAATAGATGTAAACAATTTCAGTATTTTCTTCTTCTCCATCATAAAATTTTAGGTTACTTCATCACTAATAAACAAAGTTAAACGACTATTAATTGATGACACATATTCTAAATACATTGGAAATAATTCAAATTATATAATGAGTCTCGATAGTATATTTATCCACCATATTCATATTGTATTATGGTATAATAGATGTAAACAATTTGAATATTTTTCTTCTTCTCCATCAACAAATTTTAGGTTACTTCATCACTAAGAAACTAAGTTTAAAGACTATTGTTTAATGACACATATTCCATATACATATGAAATAATTCAAATTGTCTAATGAGTCTCGATAGTATACTTATCCACCATATTTATATTGTATTATGGTATAATAGATGTAAATAGTTTCAGTGTTTTCTAATTCTCCATCACAAAATTTTAGGTTACTTCATCACTAAGAAACTAAGTTAAAAGACTATTACTTAATGACACATATTCCATAAACATTTGAAATAATTCAGATTATCTAATGAGTCTCGATAGTATATTTGTCCACCATATTCATATTGTATTATGGTATAATAGATGTAAACAATTTCAATATTTTTCTTCTTCTCCAACACCAAATTTTAGGTTACTTCATCACTAAGAATCTAAGTTAAAAGACTATTGTTTAATGACACATATTCCATATACATATGAAATAATTCAAATTGTCTAATGAGTCTCGATAGTATATTTATTCACCATATTCATATTGTATTATGTTATAATAGATGTAAATAGTTTTAGTATTTTCTAATTCTCCATCACCAAATTTTAAGTTACTTTATCACTAAGAAACTAAGTTAAAAGACTATTACTTAATGACACATATTCCACATACATTTGAAATAATTCAAATTGTCTAATGAGTCTCGATAATATATTTATCCAACATATTCATATTGTATGATGGTATAATAGATGTAAACAATTTTAATATTTTTCTTCTTCTCCATCACCAAATTTTAGGTTACTTCATCACTAAGAAACTAAGTTAAAAGACTATTACTTAATGACACATATTCCATATACATTTGAAATAATTCAAATTATCTAATTAGTCTCGATAGTATATTTATCCAACATATTCATATTGTATTATGGTATAGAAGATCTAAACAATTTCAGTATTTTCCTTCTTCACCATCACCAAATTTTAGGTTACTTTTTCACCGAGAAACTAAGTTAAAAGACTATTAACTAATGACACATATTCCATATACATTATAATTAATTCAAATTTTATAATGAGTCTCGATAGTATATTTATTCACCATGTTCATATTGTAATATGTTATAATAGATGTAAACAATTTTCATATGTTTCTTCTTCTCCATCACCGAATTTTAAGTTACTTCATCACTAAGAAACTAAGTTACAAGACTATTACTTAATGACACATATTCCACATACCTTTGAAATAATTCAAATTATCTAATGAGTCTCGATAATATATTTATCCACCATATTCATATTGTATTATGGTATAATAGATGTAAACAATTTCAATATTTTTCTTCTTCTCCATCACCAAATTTTAGGTTACTTCATCACTAAGAAACTAAGTTAAAAGGCTATTACTTAATGACACATATTCCATATACATTTGAAATAATTCAAATTATCTAATGAGTCTCATAGTATATTTATTCACCATATTCATATTGTATTATGGTATAATAGATGTAAACAGTTTCAGTATTTTCTAATTCTCCATCACCAAATTTTAAGTTACTTCATCACTAAGAAACTAAGTTAAAAGACTATTAATTGATGACACATATTTTATATACATTGGAAATAATTCAAATTATCTAATGAGTCTTGATAGTATATTTATCCACAATATTCATATTGTATTATGGTATAATAGATGTAAACAATTTCAGTATTTTCCTTCTTCTCCGTCACCAAATTTTAGGTAACTTCTTCACCAAGAAACTAAGTTAAAAGACTATTAATTAATGACACATATTCCATATACATTACAAATAATTCAAATTATATAATGAGTCTCGATAGTATATATATTCACCATATTCATATTGTATTATGGTATAATAGATGTAAACAATTTCAGTATTTTCTTCTTCTCCATCACCAAATTTTAGGTTATTTCATCACTAAAAAACTAAGTAAAAAGACTATTAATTGATGACACATATTTTATATATATTAGAAATAATTCAACTTATATAATGAGTCTCGATAGTATATTTATTCACCATATTCATATTGTATTATGGTATAATAGATGTAAACAATTTCAATATTTTTCTTCTTCTCCATCACCAAGTTTTAGGTTACTTAATCAATAAGGAACTAAGTTAAAATCCTATTACTTAATGACACATATTCCATATACATTTGAAATAATTAAAATTATCTAATGAGTCTCGATAGTATATTTATTCACCATATTCATATTGTACTATGGTATAATAGATGTAAACAGTTTCAGTATTTTCTAATTCTCCATCACCAAATCTTAGGTTACTTCATCACTAAGAAACTAAGTTAAAAGACTATTACTTAATGACACATATTCCATATACATTTGAAATAATTCAAATTATCTAATGAGTCTCGATAGTATATTTATCCACCATATTCATATTGTATTATGGTATAATAGATGTAAACAATTTCAATATTTTTCTTCTTCTCCATCAGCAAATTTTAGGTTACTTCATCACTAAGTAACTAAGTTAAAAGACTATTGTTTAATGACACATATTCCATATATATATGAAATAATTCAAATTGTCTAATGAGTCTCGATAGTATATTTATCCACCATATTTATATTGTATTATGGTATAATAGATGTAAACAGTTTCAGTGTTTTCTAATTCTCCATCACAAAATTTTAGGTTACTTCATCACTAAGAAACTAAGTTAAAAGTCTATTACTTAATGACATATATTCCATATAAATTTGAAATAATTCAGATTATCTAATGAGTCTCGATAGTATATTTGTCCACCATATTCATATTGTATTATGGTATAATAGATGTAAACAATTTCAATATTTTTCTTTTTCTCCATCACAAAATTTTAGGTTACTTCATTACTAAGAAACTAAGTTAAAAGACTATTACTTAATGACACATATTCCATATACATTTGAAATTATTCAAATTATCTAATGAGTCTCGATAGTATATTTATCCACAATATTCATATTGTATTATGGTATAATAGATGTACACAATTTCAATATTTTTCTTTTTCTCCGTCACCAAATTTTAGGTTACTTCATCACTAAGAAACTAAGTTAAAAGACTATTACTTAATGACACATATTCCATATACATTTGAAATAATTCAAATTTTCTAATGAGTCTCGATAGTATATTTATTCACCATATTCATATTGTATTATGGTATAATAGATGTAAACAGTTTCAGTATTTTCTAATTCTCCATCACCAAATCTTAGGTTACTTCATCACTAAGAAAATAAGTTAAAAGACTATTACTTAATGACACATATGCCATATACATTTGAAATAATCAAATTATCTAATGAGTCTCGATAGTATATTTATCCACAATTTTCATATTGTATTATGGTATAATAGATGTACACAGTTTCAATATTTTTCTTCTTCTCCATCACCAAATTTTAGGTTACTTCATCACTAAGAAACTAAGTTAAAAGCCTATTACTCAATGACACATATTCCATATACATTTGAAATAATTCAAATTATCTAATGAGTCTTGATATTATATTTATCCACAATATTCATATTGTATTATGGTATAATAGATGTAAACAATTTCAGTATTTTCCTTCTTCTCTGTCACCAAATTTTGGGTAACTTCTTCACCAAGAAACTAAGTTAAAAGACTATTAATTAATGACACATATTCCATATACATTACAAATAATTCAAATTATATAATGAGTCTCTATAGTATATATATTCACCATATTCATATTGTATTATGGTATAATAGATGTAAACAATTTCAGTATTTTCTTCTTCTCCATCACCAAATTTTAGGTTATTTCATCACTAAGAAACTAAGTTAAAAGACTATTAATTGATGACACATATTTTATATATATTGGAAATAATTCAACTTATATAATGAGTCTCGATAGTATATTTATTCACCATATTCATATTGTATTATGGTATAATAGATGTAAAAAATTTCAATATTTTTCTTCTTCTCCATCACCAAATTTTAGGTTACTTCATCAATAAGGAACTAAGTTAAACGCCTATTACTTAATGACACATATTCCATATACATTTGAAATAATTAAAATTATATAATGAGTCTCGATAGTATATTTATTCACCATATTCATATTGTACTATGGTATAATAGATGTAAACAGTTTCAGTATTTTCTAATTCTCCATCACCAAATCTTAGGTTACTTCATCACTAAGAAACTAAGTTAAAAGACTGTTACTTAATGACACATATTCCATATACATTTGAAATAATTCAAATTATCTAATGAGTCTCGATAGTATATTTATCCACCATATTCATATTGTATTATGGTATAATAGATGTAAACAATTTGAATATTTTTCTTCTTCTCCATCAGCAAATTTTAGGTTACTTCATCACTAAGAAACTAAGTTAAAAGACTATTACTTAATGACACATATTCCATATACATTTGAAATAACTCAGATTATCTAATGAGTCTCGATAGTATATTTAACCACCATAATCATATTGTATTATGGTATAATAGATGTAAACAATTTCAATATTTTTCTTTTTCTCCGTCACCAAATTTTAGGTTACTTCATCACTAAGAAACTAAGTTAAAAGACTATTACTTAATGACACATATCCCATATATATTTGAAATAATTCAAATTATCTAATGAGTCTTGATAGTATATTTATTCACGATATTCATATTGTATTATGGTATAACAGATGTAAACAGTTTCAGTATTTTCTAATTCTCCATCACCAAATCTTAGGTTACTTCATCACTAAGAAACTAAGTTAAAAGACTATTACTTAATGACACATATGCCATATACATTTGAAATAATCAAATTATCTAATGAGTCTCGATAGTATATTTATCCACAATATTCATATTGTATTATGGTATAATAGATGTACACAATTTTAATATTTTTCTTCTTCTCCATCACCAAATTTTAGGTTACTTCATCACTAAGAAACTAAGTTAAAAGACTATTACTCAATGACCCATATTCCATATACATTTGAAATAATTCAAATTATCTAATGATTCTTGATAGTATATTTATCCATAATATTCATATTGTATTATGGTATAATAGATGTAAACAAGTTCAGTATTTTCCTTCTTCTCCGTCACCAAATTTTAGGTAACTTCTTCACCAAGAAACTAAGTTAAAAGACTATTAATTAATGACACATATTCCATATACATTACAAATAATTCAAATTATATAATGAGTCTCGATAGTATATATATTCACCATATTCATATTGTATTATGGTATAATAGATGTAAACAATTTCAGTATTTTCTTCTTCTCCATCACCAAATTTTAGGTTATTTCATCACTAAGAAACTAAGTAAAAAGACTATTAATTGATGACACATATTTTATATATATTGGAAATAATTCAACTAATATAATGAGTCTCGATAGTATATTTATTCACCATATTCATATTGTATTATGGTATAATGGATGTAAACAATTTCAATATTTTTCTTCTTCTCCATCACCAAATTTTAGGTTACTTCATCAATAAGGAACTAAGTTAAAAGCCTATTACTTAATGACACATATTCCATATACATTTGAAATAATTAAAATTATCTAATGAGTCTCGATAGTATATTTATTCACCATATTCATATTGTACTATGGTATAATAGATGTAAACAGTTTCAGTATTTTCTAATTCTCCATCACCAAATCTTAGGTTACTTCATCACTAAGAAACTAAGTTAAAAGACTATTACATAATGACACATATTCCATATACATTTGAAATAATTCAAATTATCTAATGAGTCTCGATAGTATATTTATCCACCATATTCATATTGTATTATGGTATAATAGATGTAAACAGTTTCAATGTTTTCTAATTCTCCATCACAAAATTTTAGGTTACTTCATCACTAAGAAACAAAGTTAAAAGTCTATTACTTAATGACATATATTCCATATACATTTGAAATAATTCATATTATCTAATGAGTCTCGATAGTATATTTGTCCACCATATTCATATTCTATTATGGTATAATAGATGTAAACAATTTCAATATTTTTCTTTTTCTCCATCACAAAATTTTAGGTTACTTCATCACTAAGAAACTAAGTTAAAAGACTATTACTTAATGACACATATTCCATATACATTTGAAATGATTCAAATTATCTAATGAGTCTCGATAGTATATTTATTCACCATATTCATATTGTATTATGGTATAATAGATGTAAACAATTTGAATATTTTTCTTCTTCTCCATCGGCAAATTTTAGGTTACTTCATCACTAAGAAACTAAGTTAAAAGACTATTACTTAATGACACATATTCCATATACATTTGAAATAATTCAGATTATCTAATGAGTCTCGATAGTATATTTAACCACCATATTCATATTGTATTATGGTATAATAGATGTAAACAATTTCAATATTTTTCTTTTTCTCCGTCACCAAATTTTAGGTTACTTCATCACTAAGAAACTAAGTTAAAAGACTATTACTTAATGACACATATTCCATATATATTTGAAATAATTCAAATTATCTAATGAGTCTCGATAGTATATTTATTCACCATATTCATATTGTATTATGGTATAATAGATGTAAACAGTTTCAGTATTTTCTAATTCTCCATCACCAAATCTTAGGTTACTTCATCACTAAGAAACTAAGTTAAAAGACTATTACTTAATGACACATATGCCATATACATTTGAAATAATCAAATTATCTAATGAGTCTCGATAGTATATTTATCCACAATATTCATATTGTATTATGGTATAATAGATGTACACAGTTTCAATATTTTTCTTCTTCTCCATCACCAAATTTTAGGTTACTTCATCACTAAGAAACTAAGTTAAAAGCCTATTACTCAATGACACATATTCCATATACATTTGAAATAATTCAAATTATCTAATGAGTCTTGATAGTATATTTATCCACAATATTCATATTGTATTATGGTATAATAGATGTAAACAATTTCAGTATTTTCCTTCTTCTCTGTCACCAAATTTTAGGTAACTTCTTCACCAAGAAACTAAGTTAAAAGACTATTAATTAATGACACATATTCCATATACATTACAAATAATTCAAATTATATAATGAGTCTCGATAGTATATATATTCACCATATTCATATTGTATTATGGTATAATAGATGTAAATAATTTCAGTATTTTCTTCTTCTCCATCACCAAATTTTAGGTTATTTCATCACTAAGAAACTAAGTTAAAAGACTATTAATTGATGACACATATTTTATATATATTGGAAATAATTCAACTTATATAATGAGTCTCGATAGTATATTTAACCACCATATTCATATTGTATTATGGTATAATAGATGTAAACAATTTCAATATTTTTCTTCTTCTCCATCACCAAATTTTAGGTTACTTCATCAATAAGGAACTAAGTTAAAAGCCTATTACTTAATGCCACATATTCCATATACATTTGAAATAATTAAAATTATCTAATGAGTCTCGATAGTATATTTATTCACCATATTCATATTGTACTATGGTATAATAGATGTAAACAGTTTCGGTATTTTCTAATTCTCCATCACCAAATCTTAGGTTACTTCATCACTAAGAAACTAAGTTAAAAGACTGTTACTTAATGACACATATTCCATATACATTTGAAATAATTCAAATTATCTAATGAGTCTCGATAGTATATTTATCCACCATATTCATATTGTATTATGGTATAATAGATGTAAACAATTTGAATATTTTTCTTTTTCTCCATCAGCAAATTTTAGGTTACTTCATCACTAAGAAACTAAGTTAAAAGACTATTACTTAATGACACATATTCCATATACATTTGAAATAATTCAGATTATCTAATGAGTCTCGATAGTATATTTAACCACCATATTCATATTGTATTATGGTATAATAGATGTAAACAATTTCAATATTTTTCTTTTTCTCCGTCACCAAATTTTAGGTTACTTCATCACTAAGAAACTAAGTTTAAAGACTATTACTTAATGACACATATTCCATATATATTTGAAATAATTCAAATTATCTAATGAGTCTCGATAGTATATTTATTCACCATATTCATATTGTATTATGGTATAATAGATGTAAACAGTTTCAGTATTTTCTAATTCTCCATCACCAAATCTTAGGTTACTTCATCACTAAAAAACTAGGTTAAAAGACTATTACTTAATGACACATATGCCATATACATTTGAAATAATCAAATTATCTAATGAGTCTCGATAGTATATTTATCCACAATATTCATATTGTATTATGGTATAATAGATGTACACAATTTCAATATTTTTCTTCTTCTCCATCACCAAATTTTAGGTTACTTCATCACTAAGAAACTAAGTTAAAAGCCTATTACTCAATGACACATATTCCATATACATTTGAAATAATTCAAATTATCTAATGAGTCTTGATAGTATATTTATCCATAATATTCATATTGTATTATGGTATAATAGATGTAAACAATTTCAGTATTTTCCTTCTTCTGTGTCACCAAATTTTAGGTAACTTCTTCACCAAGAAACTAAGTTAAAAGACTATTAATTAATGACACATATTCCATATACATTACAAATAATTCAAATTATATAATGAGTCTCGATAGTATATATATTCACCATATTCATATTGTATTATGGTATAATAGATGTAAACAATTTCAGTATTTTCTTCTTCTCCATCACCAAATTTTAGGTTATTTCATCACTAAGAAACTAAGTTAAAAGACTATTTATTGATGACACATATTTTATATATATTGGAAATAATTCAACTTATCTAATGAGTCTCGATAGTATATTTAACCACCATATTCATATTGTATTATGGTATAATAGATGTAAACAATTTCAATATTTTTCTTCTTCTCCATCACCAAATTTTAGGTTACTTCATCAATAAGGAACTAAGTTAAAAGCCTATTACTTAATGCCACATATTCCATATACATTTGAAATAATTAAAATTATCTAATGAGTCTCGATAGTTATTTATTCACCATATTCATATTGTACTATGGTATAATAGATGTAAACAGTTTCAGTATTTTCTAATTCTCCATCACCAAATCTTAGGTTACTTCATCACTAAGAAACTAAGTTAAAAGACTATTACTTAATGACACATATTCCATATACATTTGAAATAATTCAGATTATCTAATGAGTCTCGATAGTATATTTGTCCACCATATTCATATTGTATTATGGTATAATAGATGTAAACAATTTCAATATTTTCCTTTTTCTCCATCACAAAATTTTAGGTTACTTCATCACTAAGAAACTAAGTTAAAAGACTATTACTTAATGACACATATTCCATATACATTTGAAATTATTCAAATTATCTAATGAGTCTCGATAGTATATTTATTCACCATATTCATATTGTATTATGGTATAATAGATGTAAACAGTTTCAGTGTTTTCTAATTCTCCATCACAAAATTTTAGGTTACTTCATCACTAAGAAACTAAGTTAAAAGACTATTACTTAATGACACATATTCCATTTACATTTGAAATAATTCAGATTATCTAATGAATATCGATAGTATATTTAACCACCATATTCATATTGTATTATGGTATAATAGATGTAAACAATTTCAATATTTTTCTTCTTCTCCGTCAGCAAATTTTAGGTTACTTCATCACTAAGAAACTAAGTTAAAAGACTATTACTTAATGATACATATTCCATATACATATGAAATAATTCAAATTGTCTAATGAGTCTCGATAGTATATTTATCCACCATATTTATATTTTATTATGGTATAATAGATGTAAACAGTTTCAGTGTTTTCTAATTCTCCATCACAAAATTTTAGGTTACTTCATCACTAAGAAACTAAGTTAAAAGTATATTACTTAATGACACATATTCCATATACATTTGAAATAATTCAGATGATCTAATGAGTCTCGATAGTATATTTGTCCACCATATTCATATTGTATTATGGTATAATAGATGTAAACAATTTCAATATTTTTCTTTTTCTCCATCACAAAATTTTAGGTTACTTCATCACTAAGAAACTAAGTTAAAAGACTATTACTTAATGACACATATTCCATATACATTTGAAATTATTCAAATTATCTAATGAATCTCGATAGTATATTTATTCACCTTATTCATATTGTATTATGGTATAATAGATGTAAACAATTTCAGTGTTTTCTAATTCTCCATCAGAAAATTTTAGGTTACTTCATCACTAAGAAACTAAGTTAAAAGACTATTACTTAATGACACATATTCCATATACATTTGAAATAATTCATATTATCTAATGAGTCTCGATAGTATATTTAACCAGCATATTCATATTGTATTATGGTATAATAGATGTAAACAATTTAAATATTTCTCTTTTTCTCCGTCACCAAATTTTAGGTTACTTCATCACTAAGAAACTAAGTTAAAAGACTATTACTTAATGACACATATTCCATATACATTTGAAATAATTCAAATTATCTAATGAGTCTCGATAGTATATTTATTCACCATATTCATATTGTATTATGGTATAATAGATGTAAACAGTTTCAGTATTTTTTAATTCTCCATCACCAAATCTTAGGTTACTTCATCACTAAGAAACTAAGTTAAAAGACTATTACTTAATGACACATATGCCATATACATTTGAAATAATCAAATTATCTAATGAATCTCGATAATATATTTACCCACAATATTCATATTGTATTATGGTATAATAGATGTACACAATTTCAATATTTTTCTTCTTCTCCATCACCAAATTTTAGGTTACTTCATCACTAAGAAACTAAGTTAAAAGACTATTACTCAATGAAACATATTCCATATACATTTGAAATAATTCAAATTATCTAATGAGTCTTGATAGTATATTTATCCACAATACTCATATTGTATTATGGTATAATAGATGTAAACAATTTCAGTATTTTCCTTCTTCTCTGTCACCAAATTTTAGGTAACTTCTTCACCAAGAAACTAAGTTAAAAGACTATTAATTAATGACACATATTCCATATACATTACAAATAATTCAAATTATATAATGAGTCTCGATAGTATATATATTCACCATATTCATATTGTATTATGGTATAATATATGTAAACAATTTCAGTATTTTCTTCTTCTCCATCACCAAATTTTAGGTAATTTCATCACTAAGAAACTAAGTTAAAAGACTATTAATTGATGACACATATTTTATATATATTGGAAATAATTCAAATTATATAAAGAGTCTCGATAGTATATTTGTCCACCATATTCATATTGTATTATGGTATAATAGATGTCAACAATTTCAATATTTTTCTTTTTCTCCATCACCAAATTTTAGGTTACTTCATCACTAAGGAACTAAGTTAAAAGCCTATTACTTAATGACACATATTCCATATACATTTGAAATAATTAAAATTATCTAATGAGTCTCGATAGTATATTTATTCATCGTATTCATACTGTACTATGGTATAATAGATGTAAACAGTTTCAAGATTTTCTAATTCTCCATCACCAAATCTTAGGTTACTTCATCACTAAGAAACTAAGTTAAAAGACTATTACTTAATGACACATATTCCATATACATTTGAAATAATTCATATTATCTAATGAGTCTCGATAGTATATTTATCCACCATATTCATATTGTATTATGGTATAATAGATGTAAACAATTTCAATATTTTTCTTTTTCTCCGTCACCAAATTTTAGGTTACATCATCACTAAGAAACTTAGTTAAAAGACTATTACTTAATGACACATATTCCATATACATTTGAAATAATTCAAATTATCTAATGAGTCTCGATATTATATTTATTCACCATATTCATATTGTATTATGGTATAATAGATGTAAACAGTTTCTGTATTTTCTAATTCTCCATCACCAAATCTTAGTTTACTTCATCACTAAGAAACTAAGTTAAAAGACTATTACTTGATGACACATATGCCATATACATTTGAAATAATTCAGATTATCTAATGAGTCTCGATAGTATATTTATCCACAATACTCATATTGTATTATGGTATAATAGATGTACACAATTTCAATATTTTTCTTCTTCTCCATCACCAAATTTTAGGTTACTTGATCACTAAGAAACTAAGTTAAAAGACTATTACTCAATGACACATATTCCATATACATTTGAAATAACTCAAATTATCTAATGAGTCTTGATAGTATATTTATCCACAATATTCATATTGTATTATGGTATAATAGATGTAAACAATTTCAGTATTTTCCTTCTTCTCCGTCACCAAATTTTAGGTAACTTCTTCACCAAGAAACTAAGTTAAAAGACTATTAATTAATGACACATATTCCATATACATTACCAATAATTCAAATTATATAATGAGTCTCGATAGTATATATATTCACCATATTCATATTGTATTATGGTATAATAGATGTAAACAATTTCAGTATTTTCTTCTTCTCCATCACCAAATTTTAGGTTATTTCATCACTAAGAAACTAAGTTAAAAGACTATTAATTGATGACACATATTTTATATATATTGGAAATAATTAAAATTATCTAATGAGTCTCGATAGTATATTTATTCACCATATTCATATTGAATTATGGTATAATAGATGTAAACAATTTCAGTATTTTTCTTCTTCTCCATCACCAAATTTTAGGTTACTTCATCACTAAGGAACTAAGTTAAAAGCCTTTTACTTAATGAAACATATTCCATATACATTTGAAATAATTAAAATTATCTAATGAGTCTCGATAGTATATTTATTCACCATATTCATACTGTACTATGGTATAATAGATGTAAACAATTTCAGTATTTTCTAATTCACCCTCACCAAATCTTAGGTTACTTCATCACTAAGAAACTAAGTTAAAATACTATTACTTAATGACACATATTCCATATACATTTGAAATAATTCAAATTATCTAATGAGTCTCGATAGTATATTTATCCACCATATTCATATTGTATTATGGTATAATAGATGTAAACAATTTCAATATTTTTCTTCTTCTCCATCAGCAAATTTTAGGTTACTTCATCACTAAGAAACTAAGTTAAAAGACTATTGTTTAATGACACATATTCCATATACATATGAAATAATTCAGATTGTCTAATGAGTCTCGATAGTATATTTATCCACAATATTTATATTGTATTATGGTATAATAGATGTAAACAGTTTCATTGTTTTCTAATTCTTCATCACAAAATTTTAGGTTACTTCATCACTAAGAAACTAAGTTAAAAGACTATTACTTAATGACACATATTCCATATACATTTGAAATAAATCAGATTATCTAATGAGTCTCGATAGTATATTTGTCCACCATATTCATATTGTATTATGGTATAATAGATGTAAACAATTTCAATATTTTTCTTTTTCTCCATCACCAAATTTTAGGTTACTTCATCACTAAGAAACTAAGTTAAAAGACTATTACTTAATGACACATATTCCATATACATTTGAAATTATTCAAATTATCTAATGAGTCTCGATAGTATATTTATTCACCATATTCATATTGTATTATGGTATAATAGATGTAAACAGTTTCAGTGTTTTCTAATTCTCCATCACAAAATTTTAGGTTACTTCATCACTAAGAAACTAAGTTAAAAGACTATTACTTAATGACACATATTCCATATACATTTGAAATAATTCATATTATCTAATGAGTCTCGATAGTATATTTATCCACCATATTCATATTGTATTATGGTATAATAGACGTAAACAATTTCAATATTTTTCTTCTTCTCCATCAGCAAATTTTAGGTTACTTCATCACTAAGAAACTAAGTTAAAAGACTATTGTTTAATGACACATATTCCATATACATATGAAATAATTCAAATTGTCTAATGAGTCTCGATAGTATATTTATCCACAATATTTATATTGTATTATGGTATAATAGATGTAAACAGTTTCATTGTTTTCTAATTCTTCATCACAAAATTTTAGGTTACTTCATCACTAAGAAACTAAGTTAAAAGACTATTACTTAATGACACATATTCCATATATATTTGAAATAAATCAGATTATCTAATGAGTCTCGATAGTATATTTGTCCACCATATTCATATTGTATTATGGTATAATAGATGTAAACAATTTCAATATTTTTCTTTTTCTCCATCACCAAATTTTAGGTTACTTCATCACTAAGGAACTAAGTTAAAAGCCTATTACTTAATGACACATATTCCATATACATTTGAAATAATTAAAATTATCTAATGAGTCTCGATAGTATATTTATTCATCGTATTCATACTGTACTATGGTATAATAGATGTAAACGGTTTCAAGATTTTCTAATTCTCCATCACCAAATCTTAGGTTACTTCATCACTAAGAAACTAAGTTAAAAGACTATTACTTAATGACACATATTCCATATACATTTGAAATAACTCATATTATCTAATGAGTCTCGATAGTATATTTATCCACCATATTCATATTGTATTATGGTATAATAGATGTAAACAATTTCAATATTTTTCTTTTTCTCCGTCACCAAATTTTAGGTTACTTCATCACTAAGAAACTAAGTTAAAAGACTATTACTTAATGACACATATTCCATATACATTTGAAATAATTCAAATTATTTGATGAGTCTCGATAGTATATTTATTCACCATATTCATATTGTATTATGGTATAATAGATGTAAACTGTTTCAGTATTTTCTAATTCTCCATCACCAAATCTTAGTTTACTTCATCACTAAGAAACTAAGTTAAAAGACTATTACTTAATGACACATATGCCATATACATTTGAAATAATCAAATTATCTAATGAGTCTCGATAGTATATTTATCCACAATATTCATATTGTATTATGGTATAATAGATGTACACAATTTCAATATTTTTCTTCTTCTCCATCACCAAATTTTAGGTTACTTCATCACTAAGAAACTAAGTTAAAAGACTATTACTCAATCACACATATTCCATATACATTTGAAATAATTCAAATTATCTAATTAGTCTTGATAGTATATTTATCCATAATATTTATATTGTATTATGGTATAATAGATGTAAACAATTTCAGTATTTTCCTTCTTCTCCCTCACCAAATTTTAGGTAACTTCTTCACCAAGAAACTAAGTTAAAAGACTATTAATTAATGACACATATTCCATATACATTACAAATAATTCAAATTATATAATGAGTCTCCATAGAATATATATTCACCATATTCATATTGTATTATGGTATAATAGATGTAAACAATTTCAGTATTTTCTTCTTCTCCATCACCAAATTTTAGGTTATTTCATCACTAAGAAACTAAGTTAAAAGACTATTAATTGATGACACATATTTTATATATATTGGAAATAATTCAAATTATATAATGAGTCTCGATAGTATATTTATTCACCATATTCATATTGTATTATGGTATAATAGATGTAAACAATTTCAATATTTTTCTTCTTCTGCATCACCAAATTTTAGGTTACTTCATCACTAAGGAACTAAGTTAAAAGCCTATTACTTAATGACACATATTCCATATACATTTGAAATAATTAAAATTATCTAATGAGTCTCGATAGTATATTTATTCATCGTATTCATACTGTACTATGGTATAATAGATGTAAACGGTTTCAAGATTTTCTAATTCTCCATCACCAAATCTTAGGTTACTTCATCACTAAGAAACTAAGTTAAAAGACTATTACTTAATGACACATATTCCATATACATTTGAAATAATTCAAATTATCTAATGAGTCTCGATAGTATATTTAACCACCATATTCATATTGTATTATGGTATAATAGATGTAAACAATTTCAATATTTTTCTTTTTCTCCGTCACCAAATTTTAGGTTACTTCATCACTAATAAACTAAGTTAAAAGACTATTACTTAATGACACATATTCCATATACATTTGAAATAATTCACATTATCTAATGAGTCTCGATAGTATATTTATTCACCTTATTCATATTGTATTATGGTATAATAGATGTAAACAGTTTCAGTATTTTCTAATTCTCCATCACCAAATCTTAGTTTACTTCATCACTAAGAAACTAAGTTAAAAGACTATTACTTAATGTAACATATGCCATACACATTTGAAATAATTCAGATTATCTAATGAGTCTCGATATTATATTTATCCACAATACTCATATTGTATTATGGTATAATAAATGTACACAATTTCAATATTTTTCTTCTTCTCCATCACCAAATTTTAGGTTACTTCATCACTAAGAAACTAAGTTAAAAGACTATTACTCAATCACACATATTCCATATACATTTGAAATAATTCAAATTATCTAATGAGTCTTGATAGTATATTTATCCACAATATTCATATTGTATTATGGTATAATAGATGTAAGCAATTTCAGTATTTTCCTTCTTCTCTGTCACCAAATTTTAGGTAACTTCTTCACCAAGAAACTAAGTTAAAAAGACTATTAATTAATGACACATATTCCATATACATTACAAATAATTCAAATTATATAATGAGTCTCGATACTATATATATTCTCCATATTCATATTGTATTATGGTATAATAGATGTAAACAATTTCAGTATTTTCTTCTTCTCCATCACCAAATTTTAGGTTATTTCATCACTAAGAAACTAAGTTAAAAGACTATTAATTGATGACACATATTTTATATATTTTGGAAATAATTCAAATTATCTAATGAGTCTCGATAGTATATTTATTCACCATATTCATATTGTATTATGGTATAATAGATGTAAACAATTTCAATATTTTTCTTCTTCTCCATCACCAAATTTTAGGTTACTTCATCACTAAGGAACTAAGTTAAAAGCCTATTACTTAATGACACATATTCCATATACATTTGAAATAATTAAAATTATCTAATGAGTCTCGATAGTATATTTATTCACCATATTCATATTGTACTATGGTATAATAGATGTAAACAGTTTCAGTATTTTCTAATTCTCCATCACCAAATCTTAGGTTACTTCATCACTAAGAAACTAAGTTAAAATTCTATTACTTAATGACACATATTCCATATACATTTGAAATAATTCAAATTATCCAATGAGTCTCGATAGTATATTTATCCACCATATTCATATTGTATTATGGTATAATAGATGTAAACAATTTCAATATTTTCTTCTTCTCCATCAGCAAATTTTAGGTTACTTCATCACTAAGAAACTAAGTTAAAAGACTATTGTTTAATGACACATATTCCATATACATATGAAATAATTCAAATTGTCTAATGAGTCTCGATAGTATATTTATCCACCATATTTATATTGTATTATGGTATAATAGATGTAAACAGTTTCAGTGTTTTCTAATTCTTCATCACAAAATTTTAGGTTACTTCATCACTAAGAAACTAAGTTAAAAGACTATTACTTAATGACACATATTCCATATACATTTGAAATAATTCAGATTATCTAATGAGTCTCGATAGTATATTTGTCCACCATATTCATATTGTATTATGGTATAATAGATGTAAACAATTTCAATATTTTTCTTTTTCTCCATCACCAAATTTTAGGTTACTTCATCACTAAGAAACTAAGTTAAAAGACTATTACTTAATGAAACATATTCCATATACATTTGAAATTATTCAAATTATCTAATGAGTCTCGATAGTATATTTATTCACCATATTCATATTGTATTATGGTATAATAGATGTAAACAGTTTAAGTGTTTTCTAATTCTCCATCACAAAATTTTAGGTTACTTCATCACTAAGAAACTAAGTTAAAAGTCTATTACTTAATGACACATATTCCATATACATTTGAAATAATTCAGATAATCTATTGAGTCTCGATAGTATATTTATCCACCATATTCATATTGTATTATGGTATAATAGATGTAAACAATTTCAATATTTTTCTTTTTCTCCGTCACCAAATTTTAGGTTACTTCATCACTAAGAAACTAAGTTAAAAGACTATTACTCAATGACACATATTCCATATACATTTGAAATAATTCAAATTATCTAATGAGTCTCGATAGTATATTTATTCACCATATTCATATTGTATTATGGTATAATAGATGTAAACAGTTTCAGTATTTTCTAATTCTCCATCACCAAATCTTAGTTTACTTCATCACTAAGAAACTAAGTTAAAAGACTATTACTTAATGACACATATGCCATATACATTTGAAATAATCAAATTATCTAATGAGTCTCGATAGTATATTTATCCACAATATTCATCTTGTATTATGGTATAATAGATGTACACAATTTCAATATTTTTCTTCTTCTCCATCACCAAATTTTAGGTTACTTCATCACTAAGAAACTAAGTTAAAAGACTATTACTCAATGACACATATTCCATATACATTTGAAATAATTCAATTTATCTAATGAGTCTTGATAGTATATTTATCCACAATATTCATATTGTATTATGGTATAATAGATGTAAACAATTTCAGTATTTTCCTTCTTCTCCGTCACCAAATTTTAGGTAACTTCTTCACCAAGAAACTAAGTTAAAAGACTATTAATTAATGACACATATTCCATATATATTACATATAATTCAAATTAAATAATAAGTCTCGATAGTATATATATTCACCATATTCATATTGTATTATGGTATAATAGATGTAAACAATTTCAGTATTTTCTTCTTCTCCATCACCAAATTTTAGGTAATTTCATCACTAAGAAAACTAAGTTAAAAGACTATTAATTGATGACACATATTTTATATATATTGGAAATAATTCAAATTATGTAATGAGTCTCGATAGAATATTTATTCACCATATTCATATTGTATTATGGTATAATAGATGTAAACAATTTCAATATTTTTCTTCTTCTCCATCACCAAATTTTAGGTTACTTCATCACTAAGGAACTAAGTTAAAAGCCTATTACTTAATGACACATATTCCATATACATTTGAAATAATTAAAATTATCTAATGAGTCTCGATAGTATATTTATTCATCATATTCATACTATACTATGGTATAATAGATGTAAACAGTTTCAGTATTTTCTAATTCTCCATCACCAAATCTTAGGTTACTTCATCACTAAGAAACTAAGTTAAAAGACTATTACTTAATGACACATATTCCATATACATTTGAAATAATTCAAATTATCTAATGAGTCTCGATAGTATATTTATCCACCATATTCATATTGTATTATGGTATAATAGATGTAAACAATTTCAATATTTTTCTTTTTCTCCGTCACCAAATTTTAGGTTACTTCATCACTAAGAAACTAAGTTAAAAGACTATTACTTAATGACACATATTCCATATACATTTGAAATAATTCAAATTATCTAATGAGTCTCATTAGTATATTTATTCACCATATTCATATTGTATTATGGTATAATAGATGTAAACAGTTTCAGTATTTTCTAATTCTCCATCACCAAATCTTAGTTTACTTCATCACTAAGAAACTAAGTTAAAAGACTATTACTAAATGACACATATGCCATATACATTTGAAATAATTCAGATTATCTAATGAGTCTCGATAGTATATTTATCCACAATACTCATATTGTATTATGGTATAATAGATGTACACAATTTCAATATTTTTCTTCTTCTCCATCACCAAATTTTAGGTTACTTCATCACTAAGAAACTAAGTTAAAAGAATATTACTCAATGACACATATTCCATATACATTTGAAATAATTCAAATTATCTAATGAGTCTTGATAGTATATTTATCCATAATATTCATATTGTATTATGGTATAATAGATGTAAACAATTTCAGTATTTTCCTTCTTCTCCGTCACCAAATTTTAGGTAACTTCTTCACCAAGAAACTAAGTTAAAAGACTATTAATTAATGACACATATTCCATATACATTAAAAATAATTCAAATTATATAATGAGTCTCGATAGTATATATATTCACCATATTCATATTGTATTATGGTATAATAGATGTAAACAACTTCAGTATTTTCTTCTTCTCCATCACCAAATTTTAGGTTATTTCATCACTAAGAAACTAAGTTAAAAGACTATTAATTGATGACACATATTTTAGATATATTGGAAATAATTCAAATTATCTAATGAGTCTCGATAGTATATTTATTCACCATATTCATATTGTATTATGGTATAATAGATGTAAACAATTTCAATATTTTTCTTCTTCTCCATCACCAAATTTTAGGTTACTTCATCACTAAGGAACTAAGTTAAAAGCCTATTACTTAATGACACATATTCCATATACATTTGAAATAATTAAAATTATCTAATGAGTCTCGATAGTATATTTATTCACCATATTCATATTGTACTATGGTATAATAGATGTAAACAGTTTCAGTATTTTCTAATTCTCCATCACCAAATCTTAGGTTACTTCATCACTAAGAAACTAAGTTAAAAGACTATTACTTAATGACACATATTCCATATACATTTGAAATAATTCAAATTATCTAATGAGTCTCGATAGTATATTTATCCACCATATTCATATTGTATTATGGTATAATAGATGTAAACAATTTCAATATTTTTCTTCTTCTCCATCAACAAATTTTAGGTTACTTCATCACTAAGAAACTAAGTTAAAAGACTATTGTTTAATGACACATATTCCATATACATATGAAATAATTCAAATTGTCTAATGAGTCTTGATAGTATATTTATCCACCATATTTATATTGTATTATGGTATAATAGATGTAAACAGTTTCAGTGTTTTCTAATTCTCCATCACAAAATTTTAGGTTACTTCATCACTAATAAACTAAGTTAAAAGACTATTACTTAATGACACATATTCCATATACATTTGAAATAATTCAGATTATCTTATGAGTCTCGATAGTATATTTAACCACCATATTCATATTGTATTATGGTATAATAGATGTAAACAATTTCAATATTTTTCTTTTTCTCCGTCACCAAATTTTAGGTTACTTCATCACTAAGAAACTAAGTTAAAAGACTATTACTTAATGACACATATTCCATATACATTTGAAATAATTCAAATTATCTAATGAGTCTCGATAGTATATTTATTCACGATATTCATATTGTATTATGGTATAATAGATGTAAACAGTTTCAGTATTTTCTAATTCTCCATCACCAAGTCTTAGGTTACTTCATAACTAAGAAACTAAGTTAAAAGACTATTACTTAATGACACATATTCTATATACATTTGAAATAATTCAAATCATCTATTGAGTCTCGATAGTATATTTATCCACCATATTCATATTGTATTATGGTATAATAGATGTAAACAGTTTCAGTATTTTCTAATTCTCCATCACCAAATCTTAGGTTACTTTATCACTAAGAAACTAAGTTAAAAAACTATTACTTAATGACACATGTTCCATATACATTTGAAATAATTCAAATTATCTATTGAGTCTCGATAGTATATTTATCCACCATATTCATATTGTATTATGGTATAATAGATGTAAACAGTTTCAGTATTTTCTAATTCTCCATCACCAAATCTTAGGTTACTTCATCACTAAGAAACTAAGTTAAAAGACTATTACTTAATGACACATATTCCATATACATTTGAAATGATTCAAATTATCTAATGAGTCTCGATAGTATATTTATTCACGATATTCATATTGTATTATGGTATAATAGATGTAAACAGTTTCAGTATCTCCATCACCAAATCTTAGGTTACTTCATAACTAAGAAACCAAGTTAAAAGACTATTACTTAATGACACATATTCCATATACATTTGAAATAATTCAAATTATCTAATGAGTCTCGATAGTATATTTATTCACAATATTCATATTGTATTATGGTATAATAGATGTAAACAATTTCAGTATTTTCTATTTTCTCCATCACCAAATTTTAGGTTACTTCTTCACTAAGAAACTAAGTTAAAAGACTATTACTTAATGACACATATTCCATATACATTTCAAATAATTCAAATTATCTAATGAGTCTCGATAGTATATTTATTCACGATATTCATATTGTATTATGGTATAATAGATGTAAATAGTTTCAGTATTTTCTAATTCTCCATCACCAAATCTTAGGTTACTTCATCACTAAGAAACTAAGTTAAAAAACTATTACTTAATGACACATATTCCATATCAATTTGAAATAATTCAAATTATCTATTGAGTCTCGATAGTATATTTATCCACCATATTCATATTGTATTATGGTATAATAGATGTAAACAGTTTCAGTATTTTCTAATTCTCCATCACCAAATCTTAGGTTACTTCATCACTAAGAAACTAAGTTAAAAGACTATTACTTAATGACACATATTCCATATACATTTGAAATGATTCAAATTATCTAATGAGTCTCGATAGTATATTTATTCACGATATTCATATTGTATTATGGTATAATAGATGTAAACAGTTTCAGTATCTCCATCACCAAATCTTAGGTTACTTCATAACTAAGAAACCAAGTTAAAAGACTATTACTTAATGACACATATTCCATATACATTTGAAATAATTCAAATTATCTAATGAGTCTCGATAGTATATTTATTCACAATATTCATATTGTATTATGGTATAATAGATGTAAACAATTTCAGTATTTTCTATCTTCTCCATCACCAAATTTTAGGTTACTTCTTCACTAAGAAACTAAGTTAAAAGACTATTACTTAATGACACATATTCCATATACATTTGAAATAATTCAAATTATCTAATGAGTCTCGATAGTATATTTATTCACGATATTCATATTGTATTATGGTATAATAGATGTAAATAGTTTCAGTATTTTCTAATTCTCCATCACCAAATCTTAGGTTACTTCATCACTAAGAAACTAAGTTAAAAAACTATTACTTAATTGACACATATTCCATATCAATTTGAAATAATTCAAATTATCTATTGAGTCTCTATAGTATATTTATCCACCATATTCATATTGTATTATGGTATAATAGATGTAAACAGTTTCAGTATTTTCTAATTCTCCATCACCAAATCTTAGGTTACTTCATCACTAAGAAACTAAGTTAAAAGACTATTACTTAATGACACATATTCCATATACATTTGAAATAATTCAAATTATCTAATTAGTCTCGATAGTATATTTATTCACCATATTCATATTGTATTATGGTATAATAGATGTAAACAGTTTCAGTGTTTTCTAATTCTCCATCACAAAATTTGAGGTTACTTCATTACTAAGAAACTAAGTTAAAAGACTATTACTTAATGACACATATTCCATATACATTTGAAATAATTCAGATTATCTAATGAGTCTCGATAGTATATTTATCCACCATATTCATATTGTATTATGGTATAATAGATGTAAACAATTTCGATATTTTTCTTTTTCTCCATCACCAAATTTTAGGTTACTTCATCACTAAGAAACTAAGTTAAAAGACTATTACTTAATGACACATATTCCATATACATTTGAAATAATTCAGATTATCTAATGAGTCTCGATAGTATATTTATCCACCATATTCATATTGTATTATGGTATAATAGATGTAAAAAATTTCAATATTTTTCTTTTTCTCCATCACCAAATTTTAGGTTACTTCATCACTAAGAAACTAAGTTAAAATACTCTTACTTAATGACACATATTCCATATACATTTGAAATTATTCAAATTATCTAATGAGTCTCGATAGTATATTTATTCACCATATTCATATTGTATTATGGTATAAAAGATGTAAACAGTTTCAGTGTTTTCTAATTCTCCATCACAAAATTTTAGGTTACTTCATAACTAAGAAACTAAGTTAAAAGACTATTACTTAATGACACATATTCCATATACATTTGAAATAATTCAAATTATCTAATGAGTCTCTATACTATATTTATTCACAATATTCATATTGTATTATGGTATAATAGATGTAAACAGTTTCAGTATTTTCTAATTCTCCATCACCAAATCTTAGGTTACTTCATCACTAAGAAACTAAGTTAAAAGACTATTACTTAATGACACATATTCCATATACATTTGAAATAATTCAAATTATCTAATGAGTCTCGATAGTATATTTATTCACCATATTCATATTGTATTATGGTATAAAAGATGTAAACAGTTTCAGTGTTTTCTAATTCTCCATCACAAAATTTTAGGTTACTTCATAACTAAGAAACTAAGTTAAAAGACTATTACTTAATGACACATATTCCATATACATTTAAAATAATTCAAATTATCTAATGAGTCTCGATAGTATATTTATTCACAATATTCATATTTTATGATGGTATAATAGATGTAAACAAATTCTGTATATTCTATCTTCTCCATCACCAAATTTTAGGTTACTTCTTCACTAAGAAACTAAGTTAAAAGACTATTACTTAATGACACATATTCCATATACATTTGAAATTATTCAAATTATCTAATGAGTCTCGATAGTATATTTATTCACGATATTCATATTGTATTATGGTATAATAGATGTAAACAGTTTCAGTATCTCCATCACCAAATCTTAGGTTACTTCATAACTAAGAAACCAAGTTAAAAGACTATTACTTAATGACACATATTCCATATACATTTGAAATAATTCAAATTATCTAATGAGTCTCGATAGTATATTTATTCACAATATTCATATTGTATTATGGTATAATAGATTTAAACAATTTCAGTATTTTCTATCTTCGCCATCACCAAATTTTAGGTTACTTCTTCACTAAGAAACTAAGTTAAAAGAGTATTACTTAATGACACATATTCCATATACATTTGAAATAATTCAAATTATCTAATGAGTCTCGATAGTATATTTATTTACGATATTCATATTGTATTATGGTATAATAGATGTAAATAGTTTCTGTACTTTCTAATTCTCCATCACCAAATCTTAGGTTACTTCATCACTAAGAAACTAAGTTAAAAAATTATTACTTAATGACAAATATTCCATATACATTTGAAATAATTCAAATTATCTATTGAGTCTCGATAGTATATTCATCCACCATATCATATTCTTATATATGGTATAATAGATGTAAACAGTTTTAGTATTTTCTAATTCTCCATCACCAAATCTTAGGTTACTTCATAACTAAGAAACCAAGTTAAAAGACTATTACTTAATGACACATATTCCATATACATTTGAAATAATTCAAATTATCTAATGAGTCTCGATAGTATATTTATTCACCATATTCATATTGTATTATGGTATAATAGATGTAAACAGTTTCAGTGTTTTCTAATTCTCCATCACAAAATTATAGGTTACTTCTTCACTAAGAAACTAAGTTAAAAGACTATTACTTAATGACACATATTCCATATACATTTGAAATAATTCAGATTATCTAATGAGTCTCGATAGTATATTTAATCAACCATATTCATATTGTATTATGGTATAATAAATGTAAACAATTTCTATAATTTTCTTTTCTCCATCACCAAATTTTAGGTTACTTCATCACTAAGAAACTAAGTTAAAAGACTATTACTTAATGACACATATTCCATATACATTTGAAATAATTCAGATTATCTAATGAGTTTCGATAGTATATTTATCCACCATATTCATATTGTATTATGGTATAATAGATGTAAAAAATTTCAATATTTTTCTTCTTCTCCATCACCAAATTTTAGGTTACTTCATAACTAAGAAACTAAGTTAAAAGACTTTTACTTAATGACACATATTCCATATACATTTGAATGATTCAAATTATCTAATGAGTCTCGATAGTATATTTATTCAAGATATTCATATTGTATTATGGTATAATAGATGTAAACAGTTTCAGTATCTCCATCACCAAATCTTAGGCAACTTCATAACTAAGAAACCAAGTTAAAAGACTATTACTTAATGACACATATTCCATATACATTTGAAATAATTCAAATCCATCACCAAATCTTAAATTACTTCATCCCTAAGAAACTAAGTAAAAAAACTATTACTTAATGACACATATTCCATATACATTTGAAATAATTCAAATTATCTATTGAGTCTCGATAGTATATTTATCCACCATATTCATATTGTATTATGGTGTAATAGATGTAAACAGTTTCAGTATTTTCTAATTCTCCATCACCAAATCTTAGGTTACTTCATCACTAAGAAACTAAGTTAAAAGACTATTACTTAATGACACATATTCCATATACATTTGAAATAATTCAAATTATCTAATGAGTCTCGATAGTATATTTATTCACCATATTCATATTGTATTATGGTATAATAGATGTAAACAGTTTCAGTGTTTTCTAATTCTCCATCACAAAATTTTAGGTTACTTCATCACTAAGAAACTAAGTTAAAAGACTATTACTTAATGACACATATTCCATATACATTTGAAATAATTCAGATTATCTAATGAGTCTCGATAGTATATTTAATCCACCATATTCATATTGTATTATGGTATAATAGATGTAAACAATTTCTATAATTTTCTTTTTCTCCATCACCAAATTTTAGGTTACTTCATCACTAAGAAACTAAGTTAAAAGACTATTACTTAATGACACATATTCCATATACATTTGAAATGATTCAAATTATCTAATGAGTCTGGATAGTATATTTATCCACCATATTAATATCGTATTATGGTATAATAGATGTAAAAAATTTCAATATTTTTCTTTTTCTCCATCACCAAATTTAGGATACTTCATAACTAAGAAACTAAGTTAAAAGACTATTACTTAATGACAAATATACCATATACATTTGAAATGATTCAAATTATCTAATGAGTCTCGATAGTATATTTATTCCTGATATTCATATTGTATTATGGTATAATAGATGTAAACAGTTTCAGTATCTCCATTACCAAATCTTAGGCTACTTCATAACTAAGAAACCAAGTTAAAAGACTATTACTTAATGACACATATTCCATATACATTTGAAATAATTCAAATCCATCACCAAATCTTAAATTACTTCATCCCTAAGAAACTAAGTAAAAAAACTATTACTTAATGACACATATTCCATAGACATTTGAAATAATTCAGATTATCTAATGATTCTCGATAGTATATTTAACCACCATATTCATATTGTATTATGGTATAATAGATGTAAACAATTTCAATATTTTTCTTTTTCTCCATCACCAAATTTTAGGTTACTTCATCACTAAGAAACTAAGTTAAAAGACTATTACTTAATGACACATATTCCATATACATTTGAAATTATTCAAATTATCTAATGAGTCTCGATAGTATATTTATTCACGATATTCATATTGTATTATGGTATAATAGATGTAAACAGTTTCAGTATCTCCATCACCAAATCTTAGGCAACTTCATAACTAAGAAACCAAGTTAAAAGACTATTACTTAATGACACATATTCCATATACATTTGAAATAATTCAAATCCATCACCAAATCTTAAATTACTTCATCCCTAAGAAACTAAGTAAAAAAACTATTACTTAATGACACATATTCCATATACATTTGAAATAATTCAAATTATCTATTGAGTCTCGATAGTATATTTATCCACCATATTCATATTGTATTATGGTGTAATAGATGTAAACAGTTTCAGTATTTTCTAATTCTCCATCACCAAATCTTAGGTTACTTCATCACTAAGAAACTAAGTTAAAAGACTATTACTTAATGACACATATTCCATATACATTGGAAATAATTCAAATTATCTAATGAGACTCGATAGTATATTTATTCACCATATTCATATTGTATTATGGTATAATAGATTTAAACAATTTCAGTATTTTCTATCTTCGCCATCACCAAATTTAGGTTACTTCTTCACTAAGAAACTAAGTTAAAAGACTATTACTTAATGACACATATTCCATATACATTTGAAATAAATCAGATTATCTAATGAGTCTCGATAGTATATTTGTCCACCATATTCATATTGTATTATGGTATAATAGATGTAAACAATTTCAATATTTTTCTTTTTCTCCATCACCAAATTTTAGGTTACTTCATCACTAAGGAACTAAGTTAAAAGCCTATTACTTAATGACACATATTCCATATACATTTGAAATAATTAAAATTATCTAATGAGTCTCGATAGTATATTTATTCATCGTATTCATACTGTACTATGGTATAATAGATGTAAACGGTTTCAAGATTTTCTAATTCTCCATCACCAAATCTTAGGTTACTTCATCACTAAGAAACTAAGTTAAAAGACTATTACTTAATGACACATATTCCATATACATTTGAAATAATTCATATTATCTAATGAAGTCTCGATAGTATATTTATCCACCATATTCATATTGTATTATGGTATAATAGATGTAAACAATTTCAATATTTTTCTTTTTCTCCGTCACCAAATTTTAGGTTACTTCATCACTAAGAAACTAAGTTAAAAGACTATTACTTAATGACACATATTCCATATACATTTGAAATAATTCAAATTATTTGATGAGTCTCGATAGTATATTTATTCACCATATTCATATTGTATTATGGTATAATAGATGTAAACTGTTTCAGTATTTTCTAATTCTCCATCACCAAATCTTAGTTTACTTCATCACTAAGAAACTAAGTTAAAAGACTATTACTTAATGACACATATGCCATATACATTTGAAATAATCAAATTATCTAATGAGTCTCGATAGTATATTTATCCACAATATTCATATTGTATTATGGTATAATAGATGTACACAATTTCAATATTTTTCTTCTTCTCCATCACCAAATTTTAGGTTACTTCATCACTAAGAAACTAAGTTAAAAGACTATTACTCAATCACACATATTCCATATACATTTGAAATAATTCAAATTATCTAATTAGTCTTGATAGTATATTTATCCACAATATTTATATTATATTATGGTATAATAGATGTAAACAATTTCAGTATTTTCCTTCTTCTCCCTCACCAAATTTTAGGTAACTTCTTCACCAAGAAACTAAGTTAAAAGACTATTAATTAATGACACATATTCCATATACATTACAAATAATTCAAATTATATAATGAGTCTCCATAGAATATATATTCACCATATTCATATTGTATTATGGTATAATAGATGTAAACAATTTCAGTATTTTCTTCTTCTCCATCACCAAATTTTAGGTTATTTCATCACTAAGAAACTAAGTTAAAAGACTATTAATTGATGACACATATTTTATATATATTGGAAATAATTCAAATTATCTAATGAGTCTCGATAGTATATTTATTCACCATATTCATATTGTATTATGGTATAATAGATGTAAACAATTTCAATATTTTTCTTCTTCTCCATCACCAAATTTTAGGTTACTTCATCACTAAGGAACTAAGTTAAAAGCCTATTACTTAATGACACATATTCCATATACATTTGAAATAATTAAAATTATCTAATGAGTCTCGATAGTATATTTATTCACCATATTCATATTGTACTATGGTATAATAGATGTAAACAGTTTCAGTATTTTCTAATTCTCCATCACCAAATCTTAGGTTACTTCATCACTAAGAAACTAAGTTAAAATTCTATTACTTAATGACACATATTCCATATACATTTGAAATAATTCAAATTATCCAATGAGTCTCGATAGTATATTTATCCACCATATTCATATTGTATTATGGTATAATAGATGTAAACAATTTCAATATTTTCTTCTTCTCCATCAGCAAATTTTAGGTTACTTCATCACTAAGAAACTAAGTTAAAAGACTATTGTTTAATGACACATATTCCATATACATATGAAATAATTCAAATTGTCTAATGAGTCTCGATAGTATATTTATCCACCATATTTATATTGTATTATGGTATAATAGATGTAAACAGTTTCAGTGTTTTCTAATTCTTCATCACAAAATTTTAGGTTACTTCATCACTAAGAAACTAAGTTAAAAGACTATTACTTAATGACACATATTCCATATACATTTGAAATAATTCAGATTATCTAATGAGTCTCGATAGTATATTTGTCCACCATATTCATATTGTATTATGGTATAATAGATGTAAACAATTTCAATATTTTTCTTTTTCTCCATCACCAAATTTTAGGTTACTTCATCACTAAGAAACTAAGTTAAAAGACTATTACTTAATGAAACATATTCCATATACATTTGAAATTATTCAAATTATCTAATGAGTCTCGATAGTATATTTATTCACCATATTCATATTGTATTATGGTATAATAGATGTAAACAGTTTAAGTGTTTTCTAATTCTCCATCACAAAATTTTAGGTTACTTCATCACTAAGAAACTAAGTTAAAAGTCTATTACTTAATGACACATATTCCATATACATTTGAAATAATTCAGATAATCTATTGAGTCTCGATAGTATATTTATCCACCATATTCATATTGTATTATGGTATAATAGATGTAAACAATTTCAATATTTTTCTTTTTCTCCGTCACCAAATTTTAGGTTACTTCATCACTAAGAAACTAAGTTAAAAGACTATTACTCAATGACACATATTCCATATACATTTGAAATAATTCAAATTATCTAATGAGTCTTGATAGTATATTTATCCACAATATTCATATTGTATTATGGTATAATAGATGTAAGCAATTTCAGTATTTTCCTTCTTCTCTGTCACCAAATTTTAGGTAACTTCTTCACCAAGAAACTAAGTTAAAAAGACTATTAATTAATGACACATATTCCATATACATTACAAATAATTCAAATTATATAATGAGTCTCGATACTATATATATTCTCCATATTCATATTGTATTATGGTATAATAGATGTAAACAATTTCAGTATTTTCTTCTTCTCCATCACCAAATTTTAGGTTATTTCATCACTAAGAAACTAAGTTAAAAGACTATTAATTGATGACACATATTTTATATATTTTGGAAATAATTCAAATTATCTAATGAGTCTCGATAGTATATTTATTCACCATATTCATATTGTATTATGGTATAATAGATGTAAACAATTTCAATATTTTTCTTCTTCTCCATCACCAAATTTTAGGTTACTTCATCACTAAGGAACTAAGTTAAAAGCCTATTACTTAATGACACATATTCCATATACATTTGAAATAATTAAAATTATCTAATGAGTCTCGATAGTATATTTATTCACCATATTCATATTGTACTATGGTATAATAGATGTAAACAGTTTCAGTATTTTCTAATTCTCCATCACCAAATCTTAGGTTACTTCATCACTAAGAAACTAAGTTAAAATTCTATTACTTAATGACACATATTCCATATACATTTGAAATAATTCAAATTATCCAATGAGTCTCGATAGTATATTTATCCACCATATTCATATTGTATTATGGTATAATAGATGTAAACAATTTCAATATTTTCTTCTTCTCCATCAGCAAATTTTAGGTTACTTCATCACTAAGAAACTAAGTTAAAAGACTATTGTTTAATGACACATATTCCATATACATATGAAATAATTCAAATTGTCTAATGAGTCTCGATAGTATATTTATCCACCATATTTATATTGTATTATGGTATAATAGATGTAAACAGTTTCAGTGTTTTCTAATTCTTCATCACAAAATTTTAGGTTACTTCATCACTAAGAAACTAAGTTAAAAGACTATTACTTAATGACACATATTCCATATACATTTGAAATAATTCAGATTATCTAATGAGTCTCGATAGTATATTTGTCCACCATATTCATATTGTATTATGGTATAATAGATGTAAACAATTTCAATATTTTTCTTTTTCTCCATCACCAAATTTTAGGTTACTTCATCACTAAGAAACTAAGTTAAAAGACTATTACTTAATGAAACATATTCCATATACATTTGAAATTATTCAAATTATCTAATGAGTCTCGATAGTATATTTATTCACCATATTCATATTGTATTATGGTATAATAGATGTAAACAGTTTAAGTGTTTTCTAATTCTCCATCACAAAATTTTAGGTTACTTCATCACTAAGAAACTAAGTTAAAATTCTATTACTTAATGACACATATTCCATATACATTTGAAATAATTCAGATAATCTATTGAGTCTCGATAGTATATTTATCCACCATATTCATATTGTATTATGGTATAATAGATGTAAACAATTTCAATATTTTTCTTTTTCTCCGTCACCAAATTTTAGGTTACTTCATCACTAAGAAACTAAGTTAAAAGACTATTACTCAATGACACATATTCCATATACATTTGAAATAATTCAAATTATCTAATGAGTCTCGATAGTATATTTATTCACCATATTCATATTGTATTATGGTATAATAGATGTAAACAGTTTCAGTATTTTCTAATTCTCCATCACCAAATCTTAGTTTACTTCATCACTAAGAAACTAAGTTAAAAGACTATTACTTAATGACACATATTCCATATACATTTGAAATAATCAAATATTTTAATGAGTCTCGATAGTATATTTATCCACAATATTCATCTTGTATTATGGTATAATAGATGTACACAATTTCAATATTTTTCTTCTTCTCCATCACCAAATTTTAGGTTACTTCATCACTAAGAAACTAAGTTAAAAGACTATTACTCAATGACACATATTCCATATACATTTGAAATAATTCAATTTATCTAATGAGTCTTGATAGTATATTTATCCACAATATTCATATTGTATTATGGTATAATAGATGTAAACAATTTCAGTATTTTCCTTCTTCTCCGTCACCAAATTTTAGGTAACTTCTTCACCAAGAAACTAAGTTAAAAGACTATTAATTAATGACACATATTCCATATATATTACATATAATTCAAATTAAATAATAAGTCTCGATAGTATATATATTCACCATATTCATATTGTATTATGGTATAATAGATGTAAACAATTTCAGTATTTTCTTCTTCTCCATCACCAAATTTTAGGTAATTTCATCACTAAGAAACTAAGTTAAAAGACTATTAATTGATGACACATATTTTATATATATTGGAAATAATTCAAATTATATAATGAGTCTCGATAGAATATTTATTCACCATATTCATATTGTATTATGGTATAATAGATGTAAACAATTTCAATATTTTTCTTCTTCTCCATCACCAAATTTTAGGTTACTTCATCACTAAGGAACTAAGTTAAAAGCCTATTACTTAATGACACATATTCCATATACATTTGAAATAATTAAAATTATCTAATGAGTCTCGATAGTATATTTATTCATCATATTCATACTATACTATGGTATAATAGATGTAAACAGTTTCAGTATTTTCTAATTCTCCATCACCAAATCTTAGGTTACTTCATCACTAAGAAACTAAGTTAAAAGACTATTACTTAATGACACATATTCCATATACATTTGAAATAATTCAAATTATCTAATGAGTCTCGATAGTATATTTATCCACCATATTCATATTGTATTATGGTATAATAGATGTAAACAATTTCAATATTTTTCTTTTTCTCCGTCACCAAATTTTAGGTTACTTCATCACTAAGAAACTAAGTTAAAAGACTATTACTAAATGACACATATGCCATATACATTTGAAATAATTCAGATTATCTAATGAGTCTCGATAGTATATTTATCCACAATACTCATATTGTATTATGGTATAATAGATGTACACAATTTCAATATTTTTCTTCTTCTCCATCACCAAATTTTAGGTTACTTCATCACTAAGAAACTAAGTTAAAAGAATATTACTCAATGACACATATTCCATATACATTTGAAATAATTCAAATTATCTAATGAGTCTTGATAGTATATTTATCCATAATATTCATATTGTATTATGGTATAATAGATGTAAACAATTTCAGTATTTTCCTTCTTCTCCGTCACCAAATTTTAGGTAACTTCTTCACCAAGAAACTAAGTTAAAAGACTATTAATTAATGACACATATTCCATATACATTAAAAATAATTCAAATTATATAATGAGTCTCGATAGTATATATATTCACCATATTCATATTGTATTATGGTATAATAGATGTAAACAACTTCAGTATTTTCTTCTTCTCCATCACCAAATTTTAGGTTATTTCATCACTAAGAAACTAAGTTAAAAGACTATTAATTGATGACACATATTTTAGATATATTGGAAATAATTCAAATTATCTAATGAGTCTCGATAGTATATTTATTCACCATATTCATATTGTATTATGGTATAATAGATGTAAACAATTTCAATATTTTTCTTCTTCTCCATCACCAAATTTTAGGTTACTTCATCACTAAGGAACTAAGTTAAAAGCCTATTACTTAATGACACATATTCCATATACATTTGAAATAATTAAAATTATCTAATGAGTCTCGATAGTATATTTATTCACCATATTCATATTGTACTATGGTATAATAGATGTAAACAGTTTCAGTATTTTCTAATTCTCCATCACCAAATCTTAGGTTACTTCATCACTAAGAAACTAAGTTAAAAGACTATTACTTAATGACACATATTCCATATACATTTGAAATAATTCAAATTATCTAATGAGTCTCGATAGTATATTTATCCACCATATTCATATTGTATTATGGTATAATAGATGTAAACAATTTCAATATTTTTCTTCTTCTCCATCAACAAATTTTAGGTTACTTCATCACTAAGAAACTAAGTTAAAAGACTATTGTTTAATGACACATATTCCATATACATATGAAATAATTCAAATTGTCTAATGAGTCTTGATAGTATATTTATCCACCATATTTATATTGTATTATGGTATAATAGATGTAAACAGTTTCAGTGTTTTCTAATTCTCCATCACAAAATTTTAGGTTACTTCATCACTAATAAACTAAGTTAAAAGACTATTACTTAATGACACATATTCCATATACATTTGAAATAATTCAGATTATCTTATGAGTCTCGATAGTATATTTAACCACCATATTCATATTGTATTATGGTATAATAGATGTAAACAATTTCAATATTTTTCTTTTTCTCCGTCACCAAATTTTAGGTTACTTCATCACTAAGAAACTAAGTTAAAAGACTATTACTTAATGACACATATTCCATATACATTTGAAATAATTCAAATTATCTAATGAGTCTCGATAGTATATTTATTCACGATATTCATATTGTATTATGGTATAATAGATGTAAACAGTTTCAGTATTTTCTAATTCTCCATCACCAAGTCTTAGGTTACTTCATAACTAAGAAACTAAGTTAAAAGACTATTACTTAATGACACATATTCTATATACATTTGAAATAATTCAAATCATCTATTGAGTCTCGATAGTATATTTATCCACCATATTCATATTGTATTATGGTATAATAGATGTAAACAGTTTCAGTATTTTCTAATTCTCCATCACCAAATCTTAGGTTACTTTATCACTAAGAAACTAAGTTAAAAAACTATTACTTAATGACACATGTTCCATATACATTTGAAATAATTCAAATTATCTATTGAGTCTCGATAGTATATTTATCCACCATATTCATATTGTATTATGGTATAATAGATGTAAACAGTTTCAGTATTTTCTAATTCTCCATCACCAAATCTTAGGTTACTTCATCACTAAGAAACTAAGTTAAAAGACTATTACTTAATGACACATATTCCATATACATTTGAAATAATTCAAATTATCTAATTAGTCTCGATAGTATATTTATTCACCATATTCATATTGTATTATGGTATAATAGATGTAAACAGTTTCAGTGTTTTCTAATTCTCCATCACAAAATTTGAGGTTACTTCATTACTAAGAAACTAAGTTAAAAGACTATTACTTAATGACACATATTCCATATTCATTTGAAATAATTCAGATTATCTAATGAGTCTCGATAGTATATTTATCCACCATATTCATATTGTATTATGGTATAATAGATGTAAACAATTTCGATATTTTTCTTTTTCTCCATCACCAAATTTTAGGTTACTTCATCACTAATAAACTAAGTTAAAAGACTATTACTTAATGACACATATTCCATATACATTTGAAATAATTCAGATTATCTTATGAGTCTCGATAGTATATTTAACCACCATATTCATATTGTATTATGGTATAATAGATGTAAACAATTTCAATATTTTTCTTTTTCTCCGTCACCAAATTTTAGGTTACTTCATCACTAAGAAACTAAGTTAAAAGACTATTACTTAATGACACATATTCCATATACATTTGAAATAATTCAAATTATCTAATGAGTCTCGATAGTATATTTATTCACGATATTCATATTGTATTATGGTATAATAGATGTAAACAGTTTCAGTATTTTCTAATTCTCCATCACCAAGTCTTAGGTTACTTCATAACTAAGAAACTAAGTTAAAAGACTATTACTTAATGACACATATTCTATATACATTTGAAATAATTCAAATCATCTATTGAGTCTCGATAGTATATTTATCCACCATATTCATATTGTATTATGGTATAATAGATGTAAACAGTTTCAGTATTTTCTAATTCTCCATCACCAAATCTTAGGTTACTTTATCACTAAGAAACTAAGTTAAAAAACTATTACTTAATGACACATGTTCCATATACATTTGAAATAATTCAAATTATCTATTGAGTCTCGATAGTATATTTATCCACCATATTCATATTGTATTATGGTATAATAGATGTAAACAGTTTCAGTATTTTCTAATTCTCCATCACCAAATCTTAGGTTACTTCATCACTAAGAAACTAAGTTAAAAGACTATTACTTAATGACACATATTCCATATACATTTGAAATGATTCAAATTATCTAATGAGTCTCGATAGTATATTTATTCACGATATTCATATTGTATTATGGTATAATAGATGTAAACAGTTTCAGTATCTCCATCACCAAATCTTAGGTTACTTCATAACTAAGAAACCAAGTTAAAAGACTATTACTTAATGACACATATTCCATATACATTTGAAATAATTCAAATTATCTAATGAGTCTCGATAGTATATTTATTCACAATATTCATATTGTATTATGGTATAATAGATGTAAACAATTTCAGTATTTTCTATCTTCTCCATCACCAAATTTTAGGTTACTTCTTCACTAAGAAACTAAGTTAAAAGACTATTACTTAATGACACATATTCCATATACATTTGAAATAATTCAAATTATCTAATGAGTCTCGATAGTATATTTATTCACGATATTCATATTGTATTATGGTATAATAGATGTAAATAGTTTCAGTATTTTCTAATTCTCCATCACCAAATCTTAGGTTACTTCATCACTAAGAAACTAAGTTAAAAAACTATTACTTAATGACACATATTCCATATCAATTTGAAATAATTCAAATTATCTATTGAGTCTCGATAGTATATTTATCCACCATATTCATATTGTATTATGGTATAATAGATGTAAACAGTTTCAGTATTTTCTAATTCTCCATCACCAAATCTTAGGTTACTTCATCACTAAGAAACTAAGTTAAAAGACTATTACTTAATGACACATATTCCATATACATTTGAAATAATTCAAATTATCTAATTAGTCTCGATAGTATATTTATTCACCATATTCATATTGTATTATGGTATAATAGATGTAAACAGTTTCAGTGTTTTCTAATTCTCCATCACAAAATTTGAGGTTACTTCATTACTAAGAAACTAAGTTAAAAGACTATTACTTAATGACACATATTCCATATTCATTTGAAATAATTCAGATTATCTAATGAGTCTCGATAGTATATTTATCCACCATATTCATATTGTATTATGGTATAATAGATGTAAACAATTTCGATATTTTTCTTTTTCTCCATCACCAAATTTTAGGTTACTTCATCACTAAGAAACTAAGTTAAAAGACTATTACTTAATGACACATATTCCATATACATTAGAAATAATTCAGATTATCTAATGAGTCTCGATAGTATATTTATCCACCATATTCATATTGTATTATGGTATAATAGATGTAAAAAATTTCAATATTTTTCTTTTTCTCCATCACCAAATTTTAGGTTACTTCATCACTAAGAAACTAAGTTAAAATACTCTTACTTAATGACACATATTCCATATACATTTGAAATTATTCAAATTATCTAATGAGTCTCGATAGTATATTTATTCACCATATTCATATTGTATTATGGTATAAAAGATGTAAACAGTTTCAGTGTTTTCTAATTCTCCATCACAAAATTTTAGGTTACTTCATAACTAAGAAACTAAGTTAAAAGACTATTACTTAATGACACATATTCCATATACATTTGAAATAATTCAAATTATCTAATGAGTCTCTATAGTATATTTATTCACAATATTCATATTGTATTATGGTATAATAGATGTAAACAGTTTCAGTATTTTCTAATTCTCCATCACCAAATCTTAGGTTACTTCATCACTAAGAAACTAAGTTAAAAGACTATTACTTAATGACACATATTCCATATACATTTGAAATAATTCAAATTATCTAATGAGTCTCGATAGTATATTTATTCACCATATTCATATTGTATTATGGTATAAAAGATGTAAACAGTTTCAGTGTTTTCTAATTCTCCATCACAAAATTTTAGGTTACTTCATAACTAAGAAACTAAGTTAAAAGACTATTACTTAATGACACATATTCCATATACATTTAAAATAATTCAAATTATCTAATGAGTCTCGATAGTATATTTATTCACAATATTCATATTTTATGATGGTATAATAGATGTAAACAAATTCTGTATATTCTATCTTCTCCATCACCAAATTTTAGGTTACTTCTTCACTAAGAAACTAAGTTAAAAGACTATTACTTAATGACACATATTCCATATACATTTGAAATGATTCAAATTATCTAATGAGTCTCGATAGTATATTTATTCACGATATTCATATTGTATTATGGTATAATAGATGTAAACAGTTTCAGTATCTCCATCACCAAATCTTAGGTTACTTCATAACTAAGAAACCAAGTTAAAAGACTATTACTTAATGACACATATTCCATATACATTTGAAATAATTCAAATTATCTAATGAGTCTCGATAGTATATTTATTCACAATATTCATATTGTATTATGGTATAATAGATTTAAACAATTTCAGTATTTTCTATCTTCGCCATCACCAAATTTTAGGTTACTTCTTCACTAAGAAACTAAGTTAAAAGAGTATTACTTAATGACACATATTCCATATACATTTGAAATAATTCAAATTATCTAATGAGTCTCGATAGTATATTTATTTACGATATTCATATTGTATTATGGTATAATAGATGTAAATAGTTTCAGTACTTTCTAATTCTCCATCACCAAATCTTAGGTTACTTCATCACTAAGAAACTAAGTTAAAAAATTATTACTTAATGACAAATATTCCATATACATTTGAAATAATTCAAATTATCTATTGAGTCTCGATAGTATATTTATCCACCATATTCATATTTTATTATGGTATAATAGATGTAAACAGTTTTAGTATTTTCTAATTCTCCATCACCAAATCTTAGGTTACTTCATAACTAAGAAACCAAGTTAAAAGACTATTACTTAATGACACATATTCCATATACATTTGAAATAATTCAAATTATCTAATGAGTCTCGATAGTATATTTATTCACCATATTCATATTGTATTATGGTATAATAGATGTAAACAGTTTCAGTGTTTTCTAATTCTCCATCACAAAATTATAGGTTACTTCTTCACTAAGAAACTAAGTTAAAAGACTATTACTTAATGACACATATTTCATATACATTTGAAATAATTCAGATTATCTAATGAGTCTCGATAGTATATTTAATCCACCATATTCATATTGTATTATGGTATAATAAATGTAAACAATTTCTATAATTTTCTTTTCTCCATCACCAAATTTTAGGTTACTTCATCACTAAGAAACTAAGTTAAAAGACTATTACTTAATGACACATATTCCATATACATTTGAAATAATTCAGATTATCTAATGAGTTTCGATAGTATATTTATCCACCATATTCATATTGTATTATGGTATAATAGATGTAAAAAATTTCAATATTTTTCTTCTTCTCCATCACCAAATTTTAGGTTACTTCATAACTAAGAAACTAAGTTAAAAGACTATTACTTAATGACACATATTCCATATATATTTGAAATGATTCAAATTATCTAATGAGTCTCGATAGTATATTTATTCACGATATTCATATTGTATTATGGTATAATAGATGTAAACAGTTTCAGTATCTCCATCACCAAATCTTAGGCAACTTCATAACTAAGAAACCAAGTTAAAAGACTATTACTTAATGACACATATTCCATATACATTTGAAATAATTCAAATCCATCACCAAATCTTAAATTACTTCATCCCTAAGAAACTAAGTAAAAAAACTATTACTTAATGACACATATTCCATATACATTTGAAATAATTCAAATTATCTATTGAGTCTCGATAGTATATTTATCCACCATATTCATATTGTATTATGGTGTAATAGATGTAAACAGTTTCAGTATTTTCTAATTCTCCATCACCAAATCTTAGGTTACTTCATCACTAAGAAACTAAGTTAAAAGACTATTACTTAATGACACATATTCCATATACATTTGAAATAATTCAAATTATCTAATGAGACTCGATAGTATATTTATTCACCATATTCATATTGTATTATGGTATAATAGATTTAAACAATTTCAGTATTTTCTATCTTCGCCATCACCAAATTTTAGGTTACTTCTTCACTAAGAAACTAAGTTAAAAAACTATTACTTAATGACACATATTCCATATACATTTGAAATAATTCAAATTATCTATTGAGTCTCGATAGTATATTTATCCACCATATTCATATTGTATTATGGTATAATATATGTAAACAGTTTCAGTATTTTCTAATTCTCCATCACCAAATCTTAGGTTACTTCATCACTAAGAAACTAAGTTAAAAAATTATTACTTAATGACACATATTCCATATACATTTGAAATAATTCAAATTATCTAATGAGTCTCGATAGTATATTTATTCACCATATTCATATTGTATTATGGTATAATAGATGTAAACAGTTTCAGTGTTTTCTAATTCTCCATCACAAAATTTTAGGTTACTTCATCACTAAGAAACTAAGTTAAAAGACTATTACTTAATGACACATATTCCATATACATTTGAAATAATTCAGATTATCTAATGAGTCTCGATAGTATATTTAATCCACCATATTCATATTGTATTATGGTATAATAGATGTAAACAATTTCTATAATTTTCTTTTTCTCCATCACCAAATTTTAGGTTACTTCATCACTAAGAAACTAAGTTAAAAGACTATTACTTAATGACACATATTCCATATACATTTGAAATGATTCAAATTATCTAATGAGTCTGGATAGTATATTTATCCACCATATTAATATCGTATTATGGTATAATAGATGTAAAAAATTTCAATATTTTTCTTTTTCTCCATCACCAAATTTTAGGATACTTCATAACTAAGAAACTAAGTTAAAAGACTATTACTTAATGACAAATATACCATATACATTTGAAATGATTCAAATTATCTAATGAGTCTCGATAGTATATTTATTCACGATATTCATATTGTATTATGGTATAATAGATGTAAACAGTTTCAGTATCTCCATTACCAAATCTTAGGCTACTTCATAACTAAGAAACCAAGTTAAAAGACTATTACTTAATGACACATATTCCATATACATTTGAAATAATTCAAATCCATCACCAAATCTTAAATTACTTCATCCCTAAGAAACTAAGTAAAAAAACTATTACTTAATGACACATATTCCATATACATTTGAAATAATTCAGATTATCTAATGAGTCTCGATAGTATATTTAACCACCATATTCATATTGTATTATGGTATAATAGATGTAAACAATTTCAATATTTTTCTTTTTCTCCATCACCAAATTTTAGGTTACTTCATCACTAAGAAACTAAGTTAAAAGACTATTACTTAATGACACATATTCCATATACATTTGAAATTATTCAAATTATCTAATGAGTCTCGATAGTATATTTATTCACGATATTCATATTGTATTATGGTATAATAGATGTAAACAGTTTCAGTATCTCCATCACCAAATCTTAGGCAACTTCATAACTAAGAAACCAAGTTAAAAGACTATTACTTAATGACACATATTCCATATACATTTGAAATAATTCAAATCCATCACCAAATCTTAAATTACTTTATCCCTAAGAAACTAAGTAAAAAAACTATTACTTAATGACACATATTCCATATACATTTGAAATAATTCAAATTATCTATTGAGTCTCGATAGTATATTTATCCACCATATTCATATTGTATTATGGTGTAATAGATGTAAACAGTTTCAGTATTTTCTAATTCTCCATCACCAAATCTTAGGTTACTTCATCACTAAGAAACTAAGTTAAAAGACTATTACTTAATGACACATATTCCATATACATTGGAAATAATTCAAATTATCTAATGAGACTCGATAGTATATTTATTCACCATATTCATATTGTATTATGGTATAATAGATTTAAACAATTTCAGTATTTTCTATCTTCGCCATCACCAAATTTTAGGTTACTTCTTCACTAAGAAACTAAGTTAAAAGACTATTACTTAATGACACATATTCCATATACATTTGAAATAATTCAAATTATCTAATGAGTCTCGATAGTATATTTATTCACGATATTCATATTGTATTAAGGTATAATAGATGTAAATAGTTTCAGTATTATCTAATTCTCCATCACCAAATCTTAGGTTTCTTCATCACTAAGAAACTAAGTTAAAAAACTATTACTTAATGACACATATTCCATATCAATTTGAAATAATTCAAATTATCTATTGAGTCTCGATAGTATATTTATCCACCATATTCATATTGTATTATGGTATAATAGATGTAAACAGTTTCAGTATTTTCTAATTCTCCATCACCAAATCTTAGGTTACTTCATCACTAAGAAACTAAGTTAAAAGACTATTACTTAATGACACATATTCCATATACATTTGAAATAATTCAAATTATCTAATTAGTCTCGATAGTATATTTATCCACCATATTCATATTGTATTATGGTATAATAGATGTAAACAGTTTCAGTGTTTTCTAATTCTCCATCACAAAATTTGAGGTTACTTCATTACTAAGAAACTAAGTTAAAAGACTATTACTTAATGACACATATTCCATATACATTTGAAATAATTCAGATTATCTAATGAGTCTCGATAGTATATTTATCCACCATATTCATATTGTATTATGGTATAATAGATGTAAACAATTTCGATATTTTTCTTTTTCTCCATCACCAAATTTTAGGTTACTTCATCACTAAGAAACTAAGTTAAAAGACTATTACTTAATGACACATATTCCATATACATTTGAAATAATTCAGATTATCTAATGAGTCTCGATAGTATATTTATCCACCATATTCATATTGTATTATGCTATAATAGATGTAAACAGTTTCAGTATCTCCATCACCAAATCTTAGGTTACTTCATAACTAAGAAACCAAGTTAAAAGACTATTACTTAATGACACATATTCCATATACATTTGAAATAATTCAAATTATCTAATGAGTCTCGATAGTATATTTATTCACAATATTCATATTGTATTATGGTATAATAGATTTAAACAATTTCAGTATTTTCTATCTTCGCCATCACCAAATTTTAGGTTACTTCTTCACTAAGAAACTAAGTTAAAAGAGTATTACTTAATGACACATATTCCATATACATTTGAAATAATTCAAATTATCTAATGAGTCTCGATAGTATATTTATTTACGATATTCATATTGTATTATGGTATAATAGATGTAAATAGTTTCAGTACTTTCTAATTCTCCATCACCAAATCTTAGGTTACTTCATCACTAAGAAACTAAGTTAAAAAATTATTACTTAATGACACATATTCCATATACATTTGAAATAATTCAAATTATCTAATGAGTCTCGATAGTATATTTATTCACCATATTCATATTGTATTATGGTATAAAAGATGTAAACAGTTTCAGTGTTTTCTAATTCTCCATCACAAAATTTTAGGTTACTTCATAACTAAGAAACTAAGTTAAAAGACTATTACTTAATGACACATATTCCGTATACATTTAAAATAATTCAAATTATCTAATGAGTCTCGATAGTATATTTATTCACAATATTCATATTTTATGATAGTATAATAGATGTAAACAATTTCTGTATATTCTATCTTCTCCATCACCAAATTTTAGGTTACTTCTTCACTAAGAAACTAAGTTAAAAGACTATTACTTAATGACACATATTCCATATACATTTGAAATGATTCAAATTATCTAATGAGTCTCGATAGTATATTTATTCACGATATTCATATTGTATTATGGTATAATAGATGTAAACAGTTTCAGTATCTCCATCACCAAATCTTAGGTTACTTCATAACTAAGAAACCAAGTTAAAAGACTATTACTTAATGACACATATTCCATATACATTTGAAATAATTCAAATTATCTAATGAGTCTCGATAGTATATTTATTCACAATATTCATATTGTATTATGGTATAATAGATTTAAACAATTTCAGTATTTTCTATCTTCGCCATCACCAAATTTTAGGTTACTTCTTCACTAAGAAACTAAGTTAAAAGAGTATTACTTAATGACACATATTCCATATACATTTGAAATAATTCAAATTATCTAATGAGTCTCGATAGTATATTTATTTACGATATTCATATTGTATTATGGTATAATAGATGTAAATAGTTTCAGTACTTTCTAATTCTCCATCACCAAATCTTAGGTTACTTCATCACTAAGAAACTAAGTTAAAAAATTATTACTTAATGACACATATTCCATATACATTTGAAATAATTCAAATTATCTATTGAGTCTCGATAGTATATTTATCCACCATATTCATATTTTATTATGGTATAATAGATGTAAACAGTTTTAGTATTTTCTAATTCTCCATCACCAAATCTTAGGTTACTTCATCACTAAGAAACTAAGTTAAAAGACTATTACTTAATGACACATATTCCATATACATTTGAAATAATTCAAATTATCTAATTAGTCTCGATAGTATATTTATTCACCATATTCATATTGTATTATGGTATAATAGATGTAAACAGTTTCAGTGTTTTCTAATTCTCCATCACAAAATTATAGGTTACTTCTTCACTAAGAAACTAAGTTAAAAGACTATTACTTAATGACACATATTCCATATACATTTGAAATAATTCAGATTATCTAATGAGTCTCGATAGTATATTTAATCCACCATATTCATATTGTATTATGGTATAATAAATGTAAACAATTTCTATAATTTTCTTTTCTCCATCACCAAATTTTAGGTTACTTCATCACTAAGAAACTAAGTTAAAAGACTATTACTTAATGACACATATTCCATATACATTTGAAATAATTCAGATTATCTAATGAGTTTCGATAGTATATTTATCCACCATATTCATATTGTATTATGGTATAATAGATGTAAAAAATTTCAATATTTTTCTTCTTCTCCATCACCAAATTTTAGGTTACTTCATAACTAAGAAACTAAGTTAAAAGTCTATTACTTAATGACACATATTCCATATACATTTGAAATGATTCAAATCATCTAATGAGTCTCGATAGTATATTTATTCACGATATTCATATTGTATTATGGTATAATAGATGTAAACAGTTTCAGTATCTCCATCACCAAATCTTAGGCAACTTCATAACTAAGAAACCAAGTTAAAAGACTATTACTTAATGACACATATTCCATATACATTTGAAATAATTCAAATCCATCACCAAATCTTAAATTACTTCATCCCTAAGAAACTAAGTAAAAAAACTATTACTTAATGACACATATTCCATATACATTTGAAATAATTCAAATTATCTATTGAGTCTCGATAGTATATTTATCCACCATATTCATATTGTATTATGGTGTAATAGATGTAAACAGTTTCAGTATTTTCTAATTCTCCATCACCAAATCTTAGGTTACTTCATCACTAAGAAACTAAGTTAAAAGACTATTACTTAATGACACATATTCCATATACATTTGAAATAATTCAAATTATCTAATGAGACTCGATAGTATATTTATTCACCATATTCATATTGTATTATGGTATAATAGATTTAAACAATTTCAGTATTTTCTATCTTCGCCATCACCAAATTTTAGGTTACTTCTTCACTAAGAAACTAAGTTAAAAAACTATTACTTAATGACACATATTCCATATACATTTGAAATAATTCAAATTATCTATTGAGTCTCGATAGTATATTTATCCACCATATTCATATTTTATTATGGTATAATAGATGTAAACAGTTTTAGTATTTTCTAATTCTCCATCACCAAATCTTAGGTTACTTCATCACTAAGAAACTAAGTTAAAAGACTATTACTTAATGACACATATTCCATATACATTTGAAATAATTCAAATTATCTAATGAGTCTCGATAGTATATTTATTCACCATATTCATATTGTATTATGGTATAATAGATGTAAACAGTTTCAGTGTTTTCTAATTCTCCATCACAAAATTTTAGGTTACTTCATCACTAAGAAACTAAGTTAAAAGACTATTACTTAATGACACATATTCCATATACATTTGAAATAATTCAGATTATCTAATGAGTCTCGATAGTATATTTAATCCACCATATTCATATTGTATTATGGTATAATAGATGTAAACAATTTCTATAATTTTCTTTTTCTCCATCACCAAATTTTAGGTTACTTCATCACTAAGAAACTAAGTTAAAAGACTATTACTTAATGACACATATTCCATATACATTTGAAATGATTCAAATTATCTAATGAGTCTGGATAGTATATTTATCCACCATATTAATATTGTATTATGGTATAATAGATGTAAAAAATTTCAATATTTTTCTTTTTCTCCATCACCAAATTTTAGGATACTTCATAACTAAGAAACTAAGTTAAAAGACTATTACTTAATGACAAATATACCATATACATTTGAAATGATTCAAATTATCTAATGAGTCTCGATAGTATATTTATTCACGATATTCATATTGTATTATGGTATAATAGATGTAAACAGTTTCAGTATCTCCATTACCAAATCTTAGGCTACTTCATAACTAAGAAACCAAGTTAAAAGACTATTACTTAATGACACATATTCCATATACATTTGAAATAATTCAAATCCATCACCAAATCTTAAATTACTTCATCCCTAAGAAACTAAGTAAAAAAACTATTACTTAATGACACATATTCCATATACATTTGAAATAATTCAGATTATCTAATGAGTCTCGATAGTATATTTAACCACCATATTCATATTGTATTATGGTATAATAGATGTAAACAATTTCAATATTTTTCTTTTTCTCCATCACCAAATTTTAGGTTACTTCATCACTAAGAAACTAAGTTAAAAGACTATTACTTAATGACACATATTCCATATACATTTGAAATTATTCAAATTATCTAATGAGTCTCGATAGTATATTTATTCACCATATTCATATTGTATTATGGTACAATAGATATAAACAGTTTCAGTATTTTCTAATTCTCCATCACCAAATCTTAGGTTACTTCATCACTAAGAAACTAAGTTAAAAGACTATCACTAAATGACACATATTCCATATACATTTGAAATAATTCAAATTATCTAATGAGTCTCGATAATATATTATTTCACCATATTGATATTGTATTATGGTATAATAGATGTAAGCAGTTTCAGTATTTTCTAATTCTCCATCACAAAAGTTTAGGTTACTTCATCACTAAGAAACTAAGTTAAAAGACTATTACTTAATGACACATATTCCATATACATTTGAAATAATTTAGATTATCTAATGAGTCTCGATAGTATATTTATCCACCATATTCATATTGTATTATGGTATAATAGATGTAAACAATTTCAATATTTTTCTTTTTCTCCATCACCAAATTTTATGTTACTTCATCACTAAGAAACTAAGTTAAAAGACTATTACTTAATGACACATATTCCATATACATTTGAAATAATTCAAATTATCTAATGAGTCTCGATAATATATTTATCCACAATATTCATATTGTATTATGGTATAATAGATGTAAACAATTTCAATATTTTCCTTCTTCTCCGTCACCAAATTTTAGGTTACTTCTTCACAAAGAAACAAAGTTAAAAGACTATTAATTAATGACACATATTCAATATACATTAGAAATAATTCAAATTATATAATGAGTCTCGATAGTATATTTATTCACCATATTCATATTGTATTATGGTATAATAGATGTAAACAGTTTCAGTGTTTTCTAATTCTCCATCACAAAATTTTAAGTTACTTCATCACTAAGAAACTAAGTTAAAAGACTATTACTAAATGACACATATTCCATATACATTTGAAATAATTCAAATTATCTAATGAGTCTCGATAGTATATTTATTCACCATATTCATATTGTATTATGGTATAATAGATGTAAGTAGTTTCAGTATTTTCTAATTCTCCATCACAAAAGTTTAGGTTACTTCATCACTAAGAAACTAAGTTAAAAGACTATTACTTAATGACACATATTCCATATACATTTGAAATAATTCAGATTATCTAATGAGTCTCGATAGTATATTTATCTACCATATTCATATTGTATTATGGTATAATAGATGTAAACAATTTCAATATTTTTCTTTTTCTCCATCACCAAATTTTAAGTTACTTCATCACTAAGAAACTAAGTTAAAAAACTATTACTTAATGACACATATTCCATATACATTTGAAATAATTCAAATTATCTATTGAGTCTCGATAGTATATTTATCCACCATATTCATATTGTATTATGGTATAATATATGTATACAGTTTCAGTATTTTCTAATTCTCCATCACCAAATCTTAGGTTACTTCATCACTAAGAAACTAAGTTAAAAACTATTACTTAATGACACATATTCCATATACATTTGAAATAATTCAAATTATCTAATGAGTCTCGATAGTATATTTATTCACCATATTCATATTGTATTATGGTATAATAGATGTAAATAGTTTCAGTGTCTTCTAATTCTCCATCACAAAATTTTAGGTTACTTCATCACTAAGAAACTAAGTTAAAAGACTATTACTTAATGACACATATTCCATATACATTTGAAATAATTCAGATTATCTAATGAGTCTCGATATTATATTTATCCACCATATTCTTATTGTATTATGGTATAATAGATGTAAAAAATTTCAATATTTTTCTTTTTCTCCATCACCAAATTTTAGGTAACTTCATCACTAAGAAACTAAGTTAAAAGACTATTACTTAATGACACATATTCCATATGCATTTGAAATAATTCAGATTATCTAATGAGTCTCGATAGTATATTTAACCACCATATTCATATTGCATTATGGTATAATAAATGTAAACAATTTCAATATTTTTCTTTTTCTCCATCACCAAATTTTAGGTTACTTCATCACTAAGAAACTAAGTTAAAAGACTATTACTTAATGACACATATTCCATATACATTTGAAATTATTCAAATTATCTAATGAGTCTCGATAGTATATTTATTCACCACATTCATATTGTATTATGGTATAATAGATGTAAGCAGTTTCAGTATTTTCTAATTCTCCATCACAAAAGTTTAGGTTACTTCATCACTAAGAAACTAAGTTAAAAGACTATTACTTTATAAAACATATTCCATATACATTTGAAATAATTTAGATTATCTAATAAGTCTCGATAGAATATTTATCCACCATATTCATATTGTATTATGGTATAATAGATGTAAACAATTTCAATATTTTTCTTTTTCTCCATCACCAAATTTTATTTTACTTCATCACTAAGAAACTATGTTAAAAGACTATTACTTAATGACACATATTCCATATACATTTGAAATAATTCAAATTATCTAATGAGTCTCGATAATATATTTATCCACAATATTCATATTGTATTATGGTATAATAGATGTAAACAATTTCAATATTTTCCTTCTTCTCCGTCACCAAATTTTAGGTTACTTCTTCACAAAGAAACTAAGTTAAAAGACTATTAATTAATGACACATATTCAATATACATTAGAAATAATTCAAATTATATAATGAGTCTCGATAGTATATTTATTCACCATATTCATATTGTATTATGGTATAATAGATGTAAACAATTTCAATATTTTTCTTTTTCTCCATCACCAAATTTTAAGTTACTTCATCACTAAGAAACTAAGTTAAAAAACTATTACTTAATGACACATATTCCATATACATTTGAAATAATTCAAATTATCTATTGAGTCTCGATAGTATATTTATCCACCATATTCATATTGTATTATGGTATAATAGATGTATACAGTTTCAGTATTTTCTAATTCTCCATCACCAAATCTTAGGTTACTTCATCACTAAGAAACTAAGTTAAAAACTATTACTTAATGACACATATTCCATATACATTTGAAATAATTCCAATTATCTAATGAGTCTCGATAGTATATTTATTCACCATATTCATATTGTATTATGGTATAATAGATGTAAATAGTTTCAGTGTTTTCTAATTCTCCATCACAAAATTTTAGGTTACTTCATCACTAAGAAACTAAGTTAAAAGACTATTACTTAATGACACATATTCCATATACATTTGAAATAATTCAGATTATCTAATGAGTCTCGATAGTATATTTATCCACCATATTCTTATTGTATTATGGTATAATAGATGTAAAAAATTTCAATATTTTTCTTTTTCTCCATCACCAAATTTTAGGTAACTTCATCACTAAGAAACTAAGTTAAAAGACTATTACTTAATGACACATATTCCATATGCATTTGAAATAATTCAGATTATCTAATGAGTCTCGATAGTATATTTAACCACCATATTCATATTGTAATATGGTATAATAGATGTAAACAATTTCAATATTTTTCTTTTTCTCCATCACCAAATTTTAGGTTACTTCATCACTAAGAAACTAAGTTAAAAGACTATTACTTAATGACACATATTCCATATACAATTGAAATTATTCAAATTATCTAATGAGTCTCGATAGTATATTTATTCACCATATTCATATTGTATTATGGTACAATAGATATAAACAGTTTCAGTATTTTCTAATTCTCCATCACCAAATCTTTGGTTACTTCATCACTAAGAAACTAAGTTAAAAGACTATTACTAAATGACACATATTCCATATACATTTGAAATAATTCAAATTATCTAATGAGTCTCGATAGTATATTTATTCACCATATTCATATTGTATTATGGTATAATAGATGTAAGCAGTTTCAGTATTTTCTAATTCTCCATCACAAATGTTTAGGTTACTTCATCACTAAGAAACTTAGTTAAAAGACTATTACTTAATGACACATATTCCATATACATTTGAAATAATTCAAATTATCTAATGAGTCTCGATAATATATTTATCCACAATATTCATATTGTATTATGGTATAATAGATGTAAACAATTTCAATATTTTCCTTCTTCTCCGTCACCAAATTTTAGGTTACTTCTTCACAAAGAAACTAAGTTAAAAGACTATTAATTAATGACACATATTCAATATACATTAGAAATAATTCAAATTATATAATGAGTCTCGATAGTATATTTATCCACCATATTCATATTGTATTATGGTATAATAGATGTAAATAATTTCAATATTTTTCTTTTTCTCCATCACCAAATTTTAGGTTACTTCATCACTAAGAAACTAAGTTAAAAGACTATTACTTAATGACACATATTCCATATGCATTTGAAATAATTCAGATTATCTAATGAGTCTCGATAGTATATTTAACCAACATATTCATATTGTATTATGGTATAATAGATGTAAACAATTTCAATATTTTTCTTTTTCTCCATCACCAAATTTTAGGTTACTTCATCACTAAGAAACTAAGTTAAAAGACTATTAATTAATGACACGTATTCCATATACATTTGAAATTATTCAAATTATCTAATGAGTCTCGATAGTATATTTATTCACCATATTCATATTGTATTATGGTATAATAGATGTAAGTAGTTTCAGTATTTTCTAATTCTCCATCACAAAAGTTTAGGTTACTTCATCACTAAGAAACTAAGTTAAAAGACTATTACTTAATGACACATATTCCATATACATTTGAAATAATTTAGATTATCTAATGAGTCTCGATAGTATATTTATCCACCATATTCATATTGTATTATGGTATAATAGATGTAAACAATTTCAATATTTTTCTTTTTCTCCATCACCAAATTTTATGTTACTTCATCACTAAGAAACTAAGTTAAAAGACTATTACTTAATGACACAGTATTCCATATACATTTGAAATAATTCAAATTATCTAATGAGTCTCGATAATATATTTATCCACAATATTCATATTGTATTATGGTATAATAGATGTAAACAATTTTCAATATTTTCCTTCTTCTCCGTCACCAAATTTTAGGTTACTTCTTCACAAAGAAACTAAGTTAAAAGACTATTAATTAATGACACATATTCAATATACATTAGAAATAATTCAAATTATATAATGAGTCTCGATAGTATATTTATTCACCATATTCATATTGTATTATGGTATAATAGATGTAAACAGTTTCAGTGTTTTCTAATTCTCCATCACAAAATTTTAGGTTACTTCATCACTAAGAAACTAAGTTAAAAGACTATTACTAAATGACACATATTCCATATACATTTGAAATAATTCAAATTATCTAATGAGTCTCGATAGTATATTTATTCACCACATTCATATTGTATTATGGTATAATAGATGTAAGCAGTTTCAGTATTTTCTAATTCTCCATCACAAAAGTTTAGGTTACTTCATCACTAAGAAACTAAGTTAAAAGACTATTACTTTAATAAAACATATTCCATATACATTTGAAATAATTTAGATTATCTAATGAGTCTCGATAGAATATTTATCCACATTATTCATATTGTATTATGGTATAATAGATGTAAACATTTCAATATTTTTCTTTTTCTCCATCACCAAATTTTATTTTACTTCATCACTAAGAAACTATGTTAAAAGACTATTACTTAATGACACATATTCCATATACATTTGAAATTATTCAAATTATCTAATGAGTCTCGATAGTATATTTATCCACAATATTCATATTGTATTATGGTACAATAGATGTAAACAATCAATATTTTCCTTCTTCTCCGTCACCAAATTTTAGGTTACTTCTTCACAAAGAAACTAAGTTAAAAGAGTATTACTTAATGACACATATTCCATATTCATTTGAAATAATTCAGATTATATAATGAGTCTCGATAGTATATTTATCCACCATATTCATATTGTATTATGGTATAATAGATGTAAAAAATTTCAATATTTTTCTTTTTCTCCATCACCAAATTTTAGGTTACTTCATCACTAAGAAACTAAGTTAAAAGACTATTACTTAATGACACATATTCCATATAAATTTGAAATTATTCAAATTATCTAATGAGTCTCGATAGTATATTTATTCACCACATTCATATTGTATTATGGTACAATAGATATAAACAGTTTAAGTATTTTCTAATTCTCCATCACCAAATCTTAGGTTACTTCATCACTAAGAAACTAAGTTAAAAGACTATTACTTAATAAAACATATTCCATATACATTTGAAATAATTTAGATTATCTAATGAGTCTCGATAGAATATTTATCCACATTATTCATATTGTATTATGGTATAATAGATGTAAACAATTTCAATATTTTTCTTTTTCTCCATCACCAAATTTTATTTTACTTCATCACTAAGAAACTATGTTAAAGGACTATTACTTAATGACAAATATTCCATATACATTTGAAATAATTCAAATTATCTAATGAGTCTCGATAATATATTTATCCACAATATTCATATTGTATTATGGTATAATAGATGTAAACAATTTCAATATTTTCCTTCTTCTCCGTCACCAAATTTTAGGTTACTTCTTCACAAAGAAACTAAGTTAAAAGACTATTAATTAATGACACATATTCAATATACATTAGAAATAATTCAAATTATATAATGAGTCTCGATAGTATATTTATTCACCATATTCATATTGTATTATGGTATAATAGATGTAAACAGTTTCAGTGTTTTCTAATTCTCCATCACAAAATTTTAGGTTACTTCATCACTAAGAAACTAAGTTAAAAGACTATTACTAAATGACACATATTCCATATACATTTGAAATAATTCAAATTATCTAATGAGTCTCGATAGTATATTTATTCACCACATTCATATTGTATTATGGTATAATAGATGTAAGCAGTTTCAGTATTTTCTAATTCTCCATCACAAAAGTTTATGTTACTTCATCACTAAGAAACTAAGTTAAAAGACTATTACTTAATAAAACATATTCCATATACATTTGAAATAATTTAGATTATCTAATGAGTCTCGATAGAATATTTATCCACATTATTCATATTGTATTATGGTATAATAGATGTAAACAATTTCAATATTTTTCTTTTTCTCCATCACCAAATTTTATTTTACTTCATCACTAAGAAACTATGTTAAAAGACTATTACTTAATGACACATATTCCATATACATTTGAAATAATTCAAATTATCTAATGAGTCTCGATAATATATTTATCCACAAAATTCATATTGTATTATGGTATGATAGATGTAAACAATTTCAATATTTTCCTTCTTCTCCGTCACCAAATTTTAGGTTACTTCTTCACAAAGAAACTAAGTTAAAAGACTATTAATTAATGACACATATTCAATATACATTAGAAATAATTCAAATTATATAATGAGTCTCGATAGTATATTTATTCACCATATTCATATTGTATTATGGTATAATAGATGTAAACAATTTCAATATTTTTCTTTTTCTCCATCACCAAATTTTAAGTTACTTCATCACTAAGAAACTAAGTTAAAAAACTATTACTTAATGACACATATTCCATATACATTTGAAATAATTCAGATTATCTATTGAGTCTCGATAGTATATTTATCCACCATATTCATATTGTATTATGGTATAATAGATGTATACAGTTTCAGTATTTTCTAATTCTCCATCACCAAATCTTAGGTTACTTCATCACTAAGAAACTAAGTTAAAAACTATTACTTAATGACACATATTCCATATACATTTGAAATAATTCAAATTATCTAATGAGTCTCGATAGTATATTTATTCACCATATTCATATTGTATTATGGTATAATAGATGTAAATAGTTTCAGTGTTTTCTAATTCTCCATCACAAAATTTTAGGTTACTTCATCACTAAGAAACTAAGTTAAAAGACTATTACTTAATGACACATATTCCATATACATTTGAAATAATTCAGATTATCTAATGAGTCTCGATAGTATATTTATCCACCATATTCTTATTGTATTATGGTATAATAGATGTAAAAAATTTCAATATTTTTCTTTTTCTCCATCACCAAATTTTAGGTAACTTCATCACTAAGAAACTAAGTTAAAAGACTATTACTTAATGACACATATTCCATATGCATTTGAAATAATTCAGATTATCTAATGAGTCTCGATAGTATATTTAACCACCATATTCATATTGTAATATGGTATAATAGATGTAAAAAATTTCAATATTTTTCTTTTTCTCCATCACCAAATTTTAGGTTACTTCATCACTAAGAAACTAAGTTAAAAGACTATTACTTAATGACACATATTCCATATACATTTGAAATTATTCAAATTATCTAATGAGTCTCGATAGTATATTTATTCACCATATTCATATTGTATTATGGTACAATAGATATAAACAGTTTCAGTATTTTCTAATTCTCCATCACCAAACCTTAGGTTACTTCAACACTAAGAAACTAAGTTAAAAGACTATTACTTAATGACACATATTCCATATACATTTGAAATAATTCAGATTATCTAATGAGTCTCGATAGTATATTTAACCACCATATTCATATTGTATTATGGTATAATAGATGTAAGCAGTTTCAATATTTTTCTTTTTCTCCAACACCAAATTTTAGGTTACTTCATCACTAAGAAACTAAGTTAAAAGACTATTACTTAATGACACATATTCCATATACATTTGAAATAATTCAGATTATCTAATGAGTCCTCGATAGTATATTTATCCACCATATTCATATTGTATTATGGTATAATAGATGTAAAAAAATTCAATATTTTTCTTTTTCTCCATCACCAAATTTTAGGTTACTTCATCACTAAGAAACTATGTTAAAAGACTATTACTTAATGACACATATTCCATATACATTTGAAATAATTCAAATTATCTAATGAGTCTCGATAGTATATTTATCCACAATATTCATATTGTATTATGGTATAATAGATGTAAAAAAATTCAATATTTTTCTTTTTCTCCATCACCAAATTTTAGGTTACTTCATCACTAAGAAACTAAGTTAAAAGACTATTACTTAATGATACATATTCCATATACATTTGAAATTATTCAAATTATCTAATGAGTCTCGATAGTATATTTATTCACCATATTCATATTGTATTATGGTACAATAGATATAAACAGTTTCAGTATTTTCTAATTCTCCATCACCAAACCTTAGGTTACTTCAACACTAAGAAACTAAGTTAAAAGACTATTACTTAATGACACATATTCCATATACATTTGAAATAATTCAAATTATCTATTGAGTCTCGATAGTATATTTAACCACCATATTCATATTGTATTATGGTATAATAGATGTATACAGTTTCAGTATTTTCTAATTCTCCATCACCAAATCTTAGGTTACTTCATCACTAAGAAACTAAGTTAAAAACTATTACTTAATGACACATATTCCATATACATTTGAAATAATTCAGATTATCTAATGAGTCTCGATAGTATATTTATTCACCATATTCATATTGTATTATGGTATAATAGATGTAAACAGTTTCAGTGTTTTCTAATTCTCCATCACAAAATTTTAAGTTACTTCATCACTAAGAAACTAAGTTAAAAGACTATTACTAAATGACACATATTCCATATACATTTGAAATAATTCAAATTATCTAATGAGTCTCGATAGTATATTTATCCACCATATTCATATTGTATTATGGTATAATAGATGTAAAAAAATTCAATATTTTTCTTTTTCTCCATCACCAAATTTTAGGTTACTTCATCACTAAGAAACTAAGTTAAAAGACTATTACTTAATGATACATATTCCATATACATTTGAAATTATTCAAATTATCTAATGAGTCTCGATAGTATATTTATTCACCATATTCATATTGTATTATGGTACAATAGATATAAACAGTTTCAGTATTTTCTAATTCTCCATCACCAAACCTTAGGTTACTTCAACACTAAGAAACTAAGTTAAAAGACTATTACTTAATGACACATATTCCATATACATTTGAAATAATTCAGATTATCTAATGAGTCTCGATAGTATATTTAACCACCGTATTCATATTGTATTATGGTATAATAGATGTAAACAATTTCAATATTTTTCTTTTTCTCCAACACCAAATTTTAGGTTACTTCATCACTAAGAAACTAAGTTAAAAGACTATTACTTAATGACACATATTCCATATACATTTGAAATAATTCAGATTATCTAATGAGTCTCGATAGTATATTTATCCACCATATTCATATTGTATTATGGTATAATAGATGTAAAAAAATTCAATATTTTTCTTTTTCTCCATCACCAAATTTTAGGTTACTTCATCAATAAGAAACTAAGTTAAAAGACTATTACTTAATGATACATATTGCATATACATTTGAAATTATTCAAATTATCTAATGAGTCTCGATAGTATATTTATTCACCATATTCATATTGTATTATGGTACAATAGATATAAACAGTTTCAGTATTTTCTAATTCTCCATCACCAAACCATGGGTTACTTCAACACTAAGAAACTAAGTTAAAAAACTATTACTTAATAACACATATTCCATATTCATTTGAAATAATTCAGATTATCTAATGAGTCTCGATAGTATATTTATCCACCATATTCATATTGTATTATGGTATAATAGATGTAAAAAATTTCAATATTTTTCTTTTTCTCCATCACCAAATTTTAGGTTACTTCATCACTAAGAAACTAAGTTAAAAGACTATTACTTAATGACACATATTCCATATACATTTGAAATTATTCAAATTATCTAATGAGTCTCGATAGTATATTTATTCACCATATTCATATTGTATTATGGTACAATAGATATAAACAGTTTAAGTATTTTCTAATTCTCCATCACCAAATCTTAGGTTACTTCATCACTAAGAAACTAAGTTAAAAGACTATTAATTAATGACACATATTCAATATACATTAGAAATAATTCAAATTATATAATGAGTCTCGATAGTATATTTATTCACCATATTCATATTGTATTATGGTATAATAGATGTAAACAGTTTCAGTGTTTTCTAATTCTCCATCACAAAATTTTAGGTTACTTCATCACTAAGAAACTAAGTTAAAAGACTATTACTTAATGACACATATTCCATATACATTTGAAATAATTCAGATTATCTAATGAGTCTCGATAGTATATTTAACCACCATATTCATATTGTATTATGGTATAATAGATGTAAACAATTTCAATATTTTTCTTTTTCTCCATCACCAAATTTTAGGTTACTTCATCGCTAAGAAACTAAGTTAAAAGACTATTACTTAATGACACATATTCCATATACATTTGAAATAATTCAGATTATCTAATGAGTCTCGATAGTATATTTATCCACCATATTCATATTGTATTATGGTATAATAGATGTAAAAAAATTCAATATTTTTCTTTTTCTCCATCACCAAATTTTAGGTTACTTCATCACTAAGAAACTAAGTTAAAAGACTATTACTTAATGATACATATTCCATATACATTTGAAATAATTCAGATTATCTAATGAGTCTCGATAGTATATTTATTCACCATATTCATATTGTATTATGGTACAATAGATATAAACAGTTTCAGTATTTTCTAATTCTCCATCACCAAACCTTAGGTTACTTCAACACTAAGAAACTAAGTTAAAAGACTATTACTTAATGACACATATTCCATATACATTTGAAATAATTCAGATTATCTAATGAGTCTCGATAGTATATTTAACCACCGTATTCATATTGTATTATGGTATAATAGATGTAAACAATTTCAATATTTTTCTTTTTCTCCAACACCAAATTTTAGGTTACTTCATCACTAAGAAACTAAGTTAAAAGACTATTACTTAATGACACATATTCCATATACATTTGAAATAATTCAGATTATCTAATGAGTCTCGATAGTATATTTATCCACCATATTCATATTGTATTATGGTATAATAGATGTAAAAAAATTCAATATTTTTCTTTTTCTCCATCACCAAATTTTAGGTTACTTCATCAATAAGAAACTAAGTTAAAAGACTATTACTTAATGATACATATTGCATATACATTTGAAATTATTATCTCTCTCTGTTCCTCCCCCCCCCCCCCCTCTCC